>JALIHJ010000009.1:0-325000 GCA_022984795.1 Fabrea salina | reverse complement strand
GGCTACACACTCTACCCCATAGCTATGTCCCTTGAGTACTTGGGTTACTTGTGCGGTAATTAGACTCCACACCCTAATGGTAGAATCACTACTGCCAGACACTAGTACCCCTTTTTCCTGGGATACATCAACTGAATTGACACTTTTGGTATGGCCTGTAAGGACTTTAGATTGGTTATCTTCCCAAATCCTGATGGTGTTATCAGCGCCACCCGATATAACTACATCCCTCATGAACCTAACAGTGAGCTCATCAATTTGATTATTGAGTCGGGACAGAAGCTCACTGATTGGCTCAAGAGCATCTACCTTCTCTCTGACCTGGTCAATAGTGAAGGGGTCTTTAGTCAGATAAACACTGTTATCTATCTCGTCCTCTAGGTGCTGAAGTTCAATGATTCTCTGGGTGCTCATCTCCCAAACCTCACCAAGAATATCCTGGTTACATTCAAAGACCCTTTCCTCTTCGTCGAAAATGGGATTGAACCTTATATGGTAGGGGACGGGCCAGATGATGTGGCCTTTGTCCAGATGCTCAATGACTTTGTGAGCACACAAAATTTTGCTGCATACGTAGCATTGGCCTTTAGGTTCGCAATTAGGATGGCAGCGTTCTTCTATGTCTCGCATTTATAAATGGAATGTGCGAGTAAAAAGTTTTTGAGTGAAGATGGGAATTAATTACACTGGAAGGTGTTTCTGGAGTGTTGGACTTTTAGGAACAGTGGAGAGATTTGAGGAAGAAGCAAAAGGGCAATAGATTACTAGAGATTATCACGGCTGAATAAGCTAGAATAAACTGATCCAAAAGGTCGACCTTAAAATAGTTAGGGCTGGGAGTTTAAGGCAAAGCTCCAAACTCTGACTAAAAAGCCTCCGCTACCGTATATTAAGTGTTTATTGCAACCGACAGAAGTGAAAGTACTCCACTGTGTTCTTCTAGCACTTGGATTGTTTTCCAGAAAATACACACCCTATTGTCTACCCAACTACCAGAAACGAGGTGTTGGTCTCTAGAAATGGCCACTGAGGTCACAGAACTACTATGACCTTCAAGAACTAGAAATTAAGTACTTCTAGAATGGGTCTAAGGCTAACTACTTTGAAGGCGTAGAGTTTTTAGATTCCTCCAGACTCTAATTGTCTTGTTAGTACCACTCTAGATTCCATTTAACTCTACTGATTCTATAATTCTATGCTAAGTCTAAGAACTAAAAGAAGCAATCTGTGCTCAAGCATGTTTTAAATTATCTAACTAGCTTAGCTGACCACACGTAATCAGTATGTCCTCTTAACACTTGGGTTTGTTTGCCTTGGGGAAGGTCCCAAACTCTAATTGAGTTGTCTTTGCTGGTGGAGAGTATGAAAGAATCGTCATCTGATAAATACACAGAAAGAACCCCTCCAAAATGGCCATGAAGAACTTTAACTTCTCTTTGCTGGATGATGCTCCAAACTCTAACTGTTTTATCAGCACTTCCGGAGACTACCAAGTCATTGTTGGCTGAAATGGCCACTGACCAAACATAGTCAGTGTGTTTTGTGAATTCTTGGATCTGCTTTTGCCCGCTGATGCTCCAGACTCTAACGGTTTTATCAGCACTTCCGGAAACCACCAAGTCATTGTCATTTGAAATAGCTACAGACCAAACGTAGTCTCTGTGTCCCTGAAACACTTCAACTTCTTCATTAGTGCTAATGTTCCAAACCCGGACTTTATTGTCTGCACTCCCAGAAACCAGAAGTTTCTCGTCGCTTGAGAGAGCAACTGACCAAACGTACCCTTTATGTCCTCGGAGCACTTGGGTTTCTTGTGAAGTAGCAACATTCCAAATTCGGATGGTGTTGTCCCAACTGCCAGAAACTAAGAGGTTGTTTGAAATGGCAACTGAAGTGACTCCGAGAGTGTGGTGTTCAAGTATTTGGATTTGTTCTTTGGAGTGCAGACTCCAAATCCTTATAGTATTGTCTAGACTTCCAGACACTATAAAACCCTTTTTGTTTGAAGTAGCAACTGACTTTACTACACTTTTGTGGCCCTCTAGGACTTTGGTTTGCTTGAATGGAGGCAACTTGCCACGGACTTCTGGGTGGAAAGAAGCTTCGTAAAATTGGGTATTGACTCTTGCTGTCCTAACTATTTCTCGAGGGTAAAGGAACTTAAATACTTCTATAATGGCTCTTATTTTAGGAGTTTTGTGGAAAGTGTACAACTTCTTAGGAGGACCCCAGGTCCTGATAGTATTGTCAGCACTTCCAGAAACTATCATTTATGATATTTTGCATATAATATGGAGAGCAGAATGGAAGACAAAACAAGCAATGACCTTGAAACAATGAAGCTAGTATCACTTAAGCACAACAAGTATAAAGAAGGAGTTCAAACTAAGCAAAGACTCTTTTGGGTTATTTGTTACTGGGTAATTTCTCTAGTATTTATGAATTACATAAATATTTTATCAGTTGACCTAACCCCAGTTAAGGTTAAGCCTTTGCCAGACATAGGACATGAAGCAATTAGGGACCCACTCTCTGTTGATATTTCAATGCTTGTAGCATGTTCACTGCTTGTTTGTGTGGTAGTGCACACTTACCTTGAGTGGGAGAAGTTCGGAAAAAACCAACTAAGGCACTTATTTTTTATCCACTCACTTTTGTTGAATCTAAGAACTTTAATTATAATTCTGACTAGCTTGCCAGTCACCCAAGAAGAAGCCACTTGTGAGAAAAAGCACAATCTGCATAACCGTTTTTTATCGGCCCTGACATTTACCTTTAGCGAGCCTAGTTGGGTTTCAAAGTGTGCAGGGTTCTCGTTTAGTGGAAAAACAGCTTTGATAGTTATATGCACTTTACACCTTCTGCAACACTTGCTACAAAGGAGACTTTGCCAGTTGTTGCTTTTGCTCTGGAGTGCCTTTGGAGTGGTGTATGTAATTGCATCTAGAGATACCTACACAATTGGAGTTGTACTGGCTGTGATTTTTTCAAGTCTTCTGCACTTTTTGTTTTACACTTTGCTGGACCTTAGTTATGCTTCTAAAAGATACATTTCAAGTGGACTAAGGACAGTTTTGCTGTGGTTGGACTACAGCGAGTACGAGTTTTACGTTAGCAATAAAGTTTAACAGGTTACTTTCTTTTACTAAGAATTTCTATTTGGTTGAGCAACTGATTAAGTTCTTCCCTGAATTCTTTGATTTGGTTGTTTTTACTACGAATTTTTTGTTGCAGACGGGTTTTTTCTTCTTGGTGTTTCTTTTGGAGTTCATAGATGTCTTTGTCGCTGGTGTGTTGGGCTGAGCTCAGTCTTTGCTTGAGTTCTTCTTCCCTTCTGTAGTGTGAAGCTTCTAGTGACTCAATCTTTTTCTGAAGGGCCAAAAACTCTGAGGCCCCGGGGGCCACTGGTGTTTTTTGGATGTGGAGTTCTAAGCGTTGTTTGTCAATTTTTAGTTTTTGGCATTCATTTTCCAGGTACTGTGTTTTTGAGTAGAGTTCGTCATACTCGTCTTGGAGACTCTGGTATTTCAAGGCAGTTGACTTTTCGTTGCTTTCTTTAGTTCTGAGTTTCCTCAACTCTTCTTCTAGTTCTTTGATTCTGTTTTCTGAAAAGTTGTCAGTCCATGCTTCTTTTGGGGGTTGTTTGGGGGCTTCTTTGTAGGTGAAAGTTGCAGGACTTATGTTTTCTTTTAGGTTCCTGATTTTGCTTTCGTAGTAAACTTCTTTTTCTTGGACTTCTCTTTCGAGTTCAGCTATCCTTTTGTGCAGGAACCCAATTTGTTCGGACTCTGCTTTGGTTCCTGAGGATTTCTCTTCACTTAGTTGTTTGAGTTGTTGTTCAAGTTGTTTGCAGTCTGACTCTTTTTCTTTGAGTCTTTTAGCTTCGAACTGGGCTATGTCACTTGACTCCCTTCTGACTTTTTCTATTTGTTGGTTTAAGTTTTGGACTTGGTTTTTGTGTTCTTGAAGTTCACTTTGCAACGAGTTGATTTTTGCTTCGTACTCGGACTTAAGTTTGTTGATTTCTTCGTTTGAAGGAACTGAAGACACTTGTTTGAAGTACTCTGCTTCTTCTCTGTACTTGTTGAAAGCAGTGAGTTGTTCGTTGAAGTTTTGTTCTTTTTCAGAGAGTAGTTTTTCTTTTTCCAGCAACTGGTTGTGGAGTTGCTTTGCTCTTTCTTTTAGGTTTAAGTACTCTTCTTTGCTTACAACAGTTCCTCCAGCAAGTTCGTTGATGCTGGACAAGTCAGACACATTTTCTTTAATTAGAATGCCTCCGTGTTCTTTGACGAGTGCAGCTCTTAAGTGTTCTAGTTTTTTGTTTTCTTCGTGGATTCTAAGTTGTTCTTGTTTGGTTTGTGCTCTTAGTTTCCTGGCCTCTTCTACAAGTTTCTCGTTTTCCTTTTGGTAGCCCCTAATCAGTGTTTCTTGGACTTCCATTTCTTTCTGGATGTCTTTGTTTTGGTTTTCTTCAATCTTTTGGGTTGCAGTGCCTTGGTTTTTCAAAAGGTAAATTTGATGTTCCAGTTCCTGGACTTTTTGGCTTTCGTCATACTTTTCCTGCAACTTCTTCCTAAGTTCTAGTTTTTCCTGGTCAATCGCCCTCAACTCTTGTTGGGTTTTTCTAAGTTCTATTTCGTACTGCTTGCACAGCCTTTCAGCTTCTTCTTTTTCCATTTCGAACTTTCTGGTGGTGCTTCTTACAGCTCTTTCTTCTGCAGCTGATTCACTGAGTCTGATTCTTTCTTCAAGCAACTTAGCTCTTCTTTCCAACTCTTCTTTGAGTTTGGTGTTTTCTGCTTCTAAGTCTTTAACTCGGGCTTCGCTGTAGTCTAGTTGCTTTATTAGTTCTTCAGTTTCGATTTTGTAGAGTTCTATTTTGTGGTTGGCCTCTCTCAGTTGGGCTCTGATTTTGTCTAGTGATTCGCCTTCTGCTTTGTGGGCTTTGAGTTCAGTGTTTTGCTTTTCGAGTTCAAATATTTTTTCTTGCTTAACTTCTAGTTGGCTTCTAAGGTCCCTTACTTGCTTATTCAGGTCAATGTTTGCTATTTCGGTTTTTCTAGTTTCAAAGGTGTCACTGGTTACTTTTTTAGTGTCTAGTTGAGTTGGCTTCCCAAAAGAATAGTTCTCAGTAACTTCATTTCTGGCTTCAAAAGGTTTGGAGTCACCAGTTGCTTTCTTGGTGTCTGGTTGGGTTGGCTTTTCTAAAGAGTAGTTTTCACTGACTTTGATTTCTTGGGAGTTTTGTTTGACTTCCTCAACTTCGTAGGGTTTTTCTTCAATTTCTTGATCTTTTAACTCTTGGCTTTTTTCAAGTGACTTGAACTCACTGCTTAGTGACTCGAAGTAGTCATCTGTTTCATTGTAACTCTCTTCAGACTTGTTTTCGCCTGAACGAACTGTGCTGTCAGGGATGTCAAATTCTTCAGCATGCAAGTCGGTTTTAGAAGTTTCTAGTTTTTTGTTCAAACTAATTGGGGGTTTGATTCCTAGTTTAAAGGGTTCAGTTTTGATTTCAGTGGGGGACTCTGTGAGTTCTTTTAGGTCCTCTTCGTCGAGAACACTGTCCTTAAAGTCACTCCAGTTAACAACTTTGAGACTAGGGGCATCTTTGTCAGAACTGGGAGGCTCGCTTTCTGAGTCTTCAACAGAGGGTTTTTTAAGGGCGTCCAAGTAGTGTTGGAACTTAGAAGGGGCTTGGGGTGCTTCGAAGGAGTCTTGCTTTTTGTCGTCGAATGTTACCGCTTTTTTAATAGGGGGTTGATCTGTTGTGTTTTTGGATTCTTTGAGCAAGCCTTTTTTGCCTTCTGCAGTTTTTGGTTTTTTAGGTTGTGCAGAAGGAATCTTGATGTTGCCGAAGTCGATGTCGAACGCGTAGGGGTCACCAGTTGAGGGTCTAGTAGGGTTTGGTTTTTTTTCAGCTTTCTTCATAAGAAGGTCTTCTTCAGAGGAGTCTTGGGCGTTCAGAAAGTCCTGGAAACCCTGCGAGTCAAACATGTCTCCACTGCTAGAACTCCCGTGAAAGTCCATTTGAATTATTATTAAAACTCTTGTCTCAAAGTTACTTTATAAACCATAGTTCCGATCAAAAACCCTATTAAAGCAATGAGGAGCATGCGCACGCGTTCTTTGGACTGGTTTTGCTGTGCAAAGGAGATTTTCATGCGGGTTTCTTGTTCTTTGGCTCTACAGTTGTTTAATTCTCTTTCCAGTTCAAACTTTTTGGACTGGATTTCTTCTTCTTTAGGGTTCAGTTGGGTTTTTTTCAGTGGGGAAATTCTTTCGTAGTTAACTGAGTAGGGAGTGGAAAAGACTGACTTCCTAGCTGAGTTGTAGAGTCTAAAGTTGTTTTCTAAGTCTCTTTTTTTGCGGGAAATCTCTTCGTTTAGTTCTTTCTTTTTGGAGTTGAGTGCTTCTCTTCTTTTTTGTATTTCTGCTTTCCTTTCTTCGACTTGTCTTTCCACAGACCGGGACTCGACTTGCCAGGAATTTTCTTGTTGCACTAGTTCTTGGTACTTGTGGTTTGCTTGAGTGCACTGGTCTTCAAGTTTCTTAAGTACTTCTAGTTCTTCTTGCAGTCTTTCCTTTTTCTGTTTGACTATTTCTTCTTGGTCTTGGAGTTTCTTCTTTTCAGTTTCAAAGGATTCACTCAAACTGCTTTGTTGTTCAAACATTATTGTTTTGAGTTTTTCTTTTTGGTCTTTTTCGTTTTGTATACTTAACTCTTCTAGTTTAAGTGCGTGGATTCTTTCCCTTTGTGTCGTTATCTCAGCAGCTACTTGCTTGAGTCTCTCTTGGAGACTTTCTTCTTCCCCCACTAAGTCTTTAGCTCTTTTGTTCTGCGTATCAATTTCGTCGATTACTTCTTTGTCTCTTTTGTTAAGTCTTTCTATTTCTTGGTCTGCCATGTCACTTTGGCCCTTGAGATTTTCTAGCTTTTCTTGGCTGATTGCTTCTGAAATCTCAGCAATTTGATCATTGGTTTGTTCAATTCTAGAGTTTATGTCATTAATCAACAGTTGTTGGGTTTGGATTTCCTCATCGATGTTGTCTTTTTCGTCTAGCAAGTTTTCTATTTCATAGTCTAGTCTACTTTCATAGTTTTTGAGTTCTTCGTACTCTGCTTTGAGCCGGTTTAAAGTATCCATTTATTCTGACTTAATTTTATTAAAGGCCCAGTCACGGTACTGCTTTGTTGCACTGCTGACTAAAATCACAACAATAGAAAGCACCAAGTTGAAACTTTTCCTTGGGAACTCAGGAATCACCCTTTCAAAAATAGGCAAGTAAAGCACCCAAAGAAAGAACTTCAGGTAGATCATCGACACCCAGGGTTTCCTCAAGTTGCCCATTGTTTTTGAAGGTTTCAGCAGTATCAAGTTGGTGATTCCTGAAATCAGCAATAAAAACCCACAAATAATTAAAGTAAGGGTGTAACCTTTGCCTTCGCGGCCTCCCCAAATTCCATCTGCAATGCTGTTGCCTAGTAAAAGCACTCCAGAGCCAATATGCACATACCTTCCGACTAGCTTGGCAATTCCTGGTCCGTCAAACATTATAATTATGGAACCTAAAAAGCCAAATCTCAGCAAATCCAAAACTGAAAAAAAACCAGTTTTGGCAACTAAAAAGGTCGCAAAGAGTTCAAGTGAACTGAAACTTGAGTCCCAAGAAAGGCCAGCACACAATGAAAAAGTCCGCTCTAAAACTCTAAAGCAAGAACTCAAAGAACTTGAGTTGCTCTACACTCTGATGCTTCAGTGGAAGTTTTCAGCCGCAAAAGCAGAAGAAACCCAAACTAAACAAATAGAAAAAGCCAACATTCAGTTCCACGACAGAGGACAGCAACTAGTTGAAATCAAGAAAATGCTCAACGCCAAAGCAGCTAGTCGCAACGCAAAAAACCAAACAAGAGTAGTGGATGACTTGCTTAACTACGAGTACTCCTGCCTGAAACCTCTAGAAGATGACATTTTGCTGAGTGGAGCCTATGTTTCTGACTTAGAAAAAATATCTTACCATGCCCTGCACAGAGTAGACATAAAAGAAGACCACTACATAGACTCAAACCAGCTGTTGGAGTCTTTGGAGAATTCCTGTGAGTCCTTGCAAATCATCCAAAACAGTGTGGAGGAGCAAGAAAGCCTGATTGCTGAGTTAAGCACTGAACTTTCTGAATTTTCCGAGATACTCACTCAAGAAAAACAAGAACTCCACAAAAACAAAACTTTGCTGAGTAAACTCCACGAGTTGTCCTCCAAAAACAACATAGCTAACGCTGAGAAAGTGCTAGACCAAAGGGAGTACAAACTCTTGGAGTTCTTAACTGAAGATATATTTTAACTAGTTACTGGCAAGTTCCAAATGTTGATTCTTCCTTCGCTTGCTTGAGACAACAAGTAGTCCCTGTAAACACTTATTTTCTGGATGTTTGTTGCGTGGGCTTTTTCAACACAATCAAGCATTTGTAAGTTTTTTCTGTTGTAGAACTCTATTCTGGATTCGTGGGCCAAAACAAGTAAGTCTTTCGTAAGCACGCAGTGACTTGCGTAAGGAATAGTGCTTGTTTTTAACTGAAACAGCACCTTAGGGTCTTCTTTTAGGTGCCACTTAACATCCGTGTTCCAAACCCTAACTGTTCCGTCTATACTGCAAGTAACAGCTTCCATTTCTGGAGTGAAGTAGACGCAGGACAAACCCTTGCTGTGGCCAGAAAGGTCCATGATAGAAAGGTACTTTTCAAATTCCTCTGAACCCTTTTTGGTTTGCATTTGGATGACCCTTGCACTTCCCATCCAAGTAGCTACTGAAAGCATTTGCAGGTCTCTTTGGAAAGCAAGACTGTTGTTTTTGAGTTGATTAGTATTGTATACTGCAAGTTGGGTGCCGTCGAATCCCCAAAAAATGACATGAGTGTCTACGTCTTCGCCGCAAGTTACTATGCAACTTTCACTAACTCCGATTCCGCAGATGTTCCGAGTGTGGCCTGAGTTAAAGGTTCTGACTTCTTGCAGAGTCTTTTTTCCTGACTCAGACTTAGGTGCGAAAAGGTGTATTTTGCGGTAGTACAAACCAGCAGTGACAACTAAGTTGCCTGCTTTGTTGATGGCTATAGCAGAGGGTTCATCCCTTTCTAGTTTGGCTTGTAAGTAATTAAACGATTTTTGGTTTAGGCTTTGGAACTTAAACAAGCAGATGCTGCCGTCTTGGCAAGCTGCTGCTAAGTAGCCTTCTGTAGTGTCGAAGTCAGAAACTTTGGAGTGGAAGTTACTCAAGGAATTATAGTACAACTCATGCTTAGGAGTGAACTTTTCATGCTTAACTTTAGGAAGATTTTTGGGAGTTTTCTTTTTTGGCTTTGGTTTTGCACTTTGGGTGGAAGGGATGTGTTCGGAGGAGTCTTTTCTTTTCGGGGGAGACTTGCGGAAAACAACCACTGCAACTAAAAGAAGTCCTAGCCCAAGCAATGCAAAGATAATTTCCATTTATAACACACTAATAAAATGCTGAGAAGAATTGGCAGGTACTTTTCAAATGTTGGCATGAACTTGCCACCTAAGGAGCTTTGTTCTCAGTTAGACAAGTTCATAGTAGGCCAAGAAGACGCTAAAAAGGCGGTTTCTGTAGCTTTGAGGACTAGGTGGAGGAGGAAGAACTTACCTGAAAATATGCAAAGTGACATCACTCCCAAAAATATTTTGATGATTGGACCTACTGGCTGTGGCAAAACTGAAATAGCCAGGAGACTTGCTAAACTCTGCAAAGCTCCCTTCATAAAAGTAGAAGCCACTAAGTTCACTGAAGTGGGGTACCACGGGCGCGACGTAGACCAAATGATCAAGGACCTTGTGACCAACGCTATCCACCTCACTAAGGAAAACATCAGGAACCAGCTGAAAGACTTTGCTCCTGAAATCGAGGAAATCGTCACTGAGTACATTGTGATGCACCTCCTAGGTCCTGACTTTCCTGAAAACGAGCGAAAAGAAATCAAACGCGAACAAGTCAAAGATGGACTGATAGACCAAAGGTGGATGCACCTAGAAGTTCCGGATGTGGACAAAGTGCTTAACCGGCACGGAAGGTCAGACTACATTTCCATTGAGGACTACTTAGACATCATCAAAAAGTACAAACCAGGAAGGTCCCTGCAAACCTACAAAGAAAGAATGCAAATTGGTGACGCCAAAAAGATGCTCAACAACCACATCACTGAAGGGTTCTCAGCTGAGCAAAACGTAGTTAAGGAAGCACTTGAATCAACCGAACAGCACGGCATTGTATTTATTGATGAAATCGACAAAATAGCCACTCCTGCAGACACCATCAAAACAGGGACCAACCCGAGTGCTGAGGGAGTCCAAAGGGACTTGTTGCCTTTGATAGAAGGGACTGTGGTGTCTACTAAACACGGAGACGTAAAAACAGACCACATTTTGTTTATAGCTAGTGGGGCTTTTAGCGAAACCAGACCTAGTGACTTGCTTGCAGAACTCCAAGGAAGACTTCCTGTGCGGGTTAGTCTGAAACCCCTTGACACCAAAGACTTCGTAAGGATTTTGACGGAGCCAGAAAACAACCTTATTAAGCAAAACGTTAGTTTGCTCGGAACTGAAGACATTCAGTTGGAGTTTACAGAAGAAGCCATTGAAAAAGTTGCCCAGATAGCAGACGAGTTGAACAAAACAGTGGAAAACACTGGAGCTAGAAGACTAATTACAGTGCTGGAAAAGGTGCTGGAAGACATTTCTTTCGAAGCCCCTGACATCACAGAGAAGAACGTGACTATAACCAAAGAACATATAGAAGAAAAAGCACAGAGTTTGATGAAAGTGACTGACCTCAAAAAACATATTCTTTAGTAAATTGAGAATAAATAAAAATGATGCTGGAGGAAAGCAAAGTATCCGAACTCTCAGAAAGACCAGTTAAGAAAGCAAAGGTCTCAGAACCCCACATTCCACAACTAAGTATCACTGGTTCGCCTCAGGGCGAAGCTTTGCCAGAAGTGTCAGTATCAAGATACCTGAGGGAAAGCTCGGATGTAACTGCAAGTACTTTTCGCCAAACTGGACAGTCTCCTTTTTTGCGTTCTCTGCTGAACACTTCTCCTAGGACTTCTTTTCCCAAAGCTACTTTTTTTTCTAAAAAGATACGCGAAGCAGGACTTACGCGCCTTCAAGAAAAGCTCAGCAAGCTTGAGCAAGAGTTCAAGGCCGAAACTTCAGAGATTCCTGAAGAACCTGAAAGGTTTGAAGTCAAAGAAGCTACTTTTGTAGAGGAGGAAGAGTTGGACCTCCAGAGACCTGAGATTCCCAAACTCAGGTGGTGTGCCTACTGCAGAGCTGAAAGAAAAACAGAAGTTTCCTTTGTAAATACTTCTAAAACTCTTTGGAGTGCAATTAGCATTTTCATGTTAGGAGGAGTGCTAGGGTGCTTTATGCTTCCATACTTCACTAACTCCTGTAAAAAGGCCAAACTCAAGTGCCACAACTGCAAACACGCCCTTAATTAATTGTTGCCTACAGAAAGTCTAGTAAACATAAATGGAAGAAAAAAACTACATATCAAAGGCACAAGAGTGCTACAGACACGCAGAAAAGAAAAAGAAACCTGGAGTGTTTGGCAAGATCTTTTCAAATCGGGAAGAAAGAATGTCGGAAGCAGCTGAACTCTTCAAGCAAGCAGCTAATTACTACAGACTAGGCAAAGACTACAAGTCAGCAGCAGAGGCATTTGTGCAGTGTGCAAACTGCGTCCCCGAAGAAGCACACCAACACTACTCAGAAGCAGGCAACTTGCTGAGGAAAGTCAACACTTCAGAAGCCATTGAGTACTACAACCGAGCTGTTGAAATGCTGGCTTCTTCAGGAAGAATCGGGATGGCAGCTAAGTTGAGGAAACAAATTGCAGAGATTTACGAGGGCGACGACATGCTGGGAAGTGCTGTCCAAAACTACGAGCACGCTGCTGAGTTGTTTGAACTTGACAACTCAGAGTCTACAGCAAACTCCTGCCACTTGAAAGTAGCTGAACTCTCCACCCAAGACTCTTTAGACTCCAACACTATACTGAAAGCCATTAAGCTTTTTGAAACAGTGGGACAACGTTACTTGCAGCACAACTTAACAAAATTTTCAGCTAAGGACTGTTACTTCAAAGCTGTAATACTGTTTATGGCCAACGAAGACATTGTGGGTGCAGAAAACGCTTTGCAAAACTACTTCAACAGAGATCCTTCTTTTGAAACTTCTCGTGAAGGCAAGCTTGCCCAAGAGTTGATTTCGGACATAAGGGCTTCTAACGTGAACTCCTTTGAAAGCCACTTGTACCAGTACAATAACATCACTCCTCTGGACCGCTGGAAAACTAAAGTGCTTATCAAAGCAAAGAACGTGCTTAATGCCTACGAAGAACCTGACTTTAGTTAATAATAATAGTTCTATGGAAAACTGCAAAAGCAAACTCAAGAGCGAATTCAGCAAAGCTTTCCAGTTCAACTGCAGCCACGTGATTGTAACTCAAGACGGAATTGAAAGTCTCCACGGACACGATTACTTTTTGTCCATAAAAATAGAGTCAGACAACTCAGAAAACCAACAAGAAACTGGTTTTTCACAACTCAAACAAGCAGCTTCTGTCCTCACTCAGGAGTTCGAAGGTAAAGTAATAGTAGCTACTCTTTGTGACTTTGCCCCTGTAGAAACTACCCAGACCACTGTAAAGATGAACTTAAGCAACTTCCGAGGAGCGTACTACGAGTGGCCAAGAAGAATGTGTGTAATACTAGAAGCTAAACAAACCTCTGCAGAAGAATTAGCACGTTATGCGTCCCTCAGAATGATTCAACAACTCTCTGAAAACTACTTTAAACACAGACTAGTTTCAAAGTTCCAAGTGACTGTGTCCGAAATCTTCCAGCAACAACAAGGCAAGTATACCGTGCGATTTAATTAAGTTCGTCCCACTCCTTCATTTGCTGGTTTTCCCAGAAGCGACCTGACTCCTGTCCAGTGTACTTGGCCAACATAACGGGAGTGCGTGCACCTTCTTCAACGGTCCCAGTGGCGTTAGGTCCTGCCATGTCAGTTGCTATCCAGCCTGGACACATAGCGTTTACTCTCAAGTTGCGGCCTTGGGCCTTGAGTTCCCTATCTAGCACACGAGTGTACCCATTAGCAAGTACTTTGCTTACTGAGTAAGTGCTGCCTTGCCAGCCTCTTTCTCTCCAGTTGTCCTGTTCTACTCCTTCAATGAAGTCTTCTGCAAGTCTCAACAACTCCTCCCTTGTCATCTCAGTTGACAAAAACTTGTTTCTTAGGTTCTCGTCAGGGATCTTTTTGAACTTGCCTACCATGGAAGTCACGTTTATAATGTGGCCTCCTTCCTTCATTACGGGCAACAAACCCTCAGTCACGTACATCATTCCGTGAAGGTTGGTTTGGATGGTAGCTCTGGCAACTTCTCCTCCCCAAGCATTTCCTTTGAAAGCAATTCCTGCATTGTTGATCAATACATCAATTTTGCTGTAGTTCGCTTCGATGTATTGTCTGAAGTTTTCAATGCTTTGCTTGTCAATAACGTCTAGTTGGTGGTACACTAAGCGTCCGTTGGCAATTCCGGATTGTTCGATTTCTTGCTTGGCAGCATTGCCTCTTTCAGTGTCCCTGGAGGTCATAATGACTACATTGAATTCAGGGGCTTCTTGAAGTAGTTTCTCAACTACGGCTTTTCCAATTCCCTTGTTTGAGCCAGTCACTACAATAACCTTTTGTTCCATTTTTTCACTATTTACCTAAACTCATACTTTATAGAGCCTTCAATGTTTTTGATGTGGTGGGAAACTCCAAACTTGATGTACTTAATTGAGGGGTGGTTGCAGTCCTGCAGATTGTTCCTGCTTAAAAGTTCTTCCGAAACATAGTTTACCAAACTGTAGTGTGACTCCCCCTTAAAAGGAATTTGGAGAGTGAATTGTGAAGGCAAGGTCATGCTGTCTCCGTGGTCTATAAAGAACTTGTAGTTGGAGCCTTCTTCTGAAATTTTCAGTAAGTGGTCGTTGTTTGGAATGAAGGTTTTGTGATGCATTTCATTAGAAAGTGACTTTACAGTTTGACTCAGTCTGTGCACAATTTCGTTGTGGGGGTTCTCTCTGAACTTGATTTCAAAAAAGATAAGGTAAGTTGCAGAGTCCATTCGGAAGTGGGTGTTTTCTCTCCATATGAAAGTAGCACTGAGCCTGCATTCAGGGTTAGCTACTTTAAGTTTGAAACTACTATCTGACATTTATAGTAAATGGGCAAACAGGCAAGTAAACCTAAGCAAGTTCCCCAGTTGAAACAATCAGAGATTCAAGAGTTTTCAAGACAGTCTTTGTTTCCGGAAAAGACTGTTGAGCAACTGTATTATTACTTTTACAAGTTTTCTTCGTCAGAAAGGGACGACGGAGTTATAGACTATTCTGAGTTTTGTTTGAACTTAAGAAACGCGTCCACTTCTTTGGTTGCAGAACGGATTTTCAAGATGTTCGACACCAACGACGACGGAGTAATAAATTTCCGGGAGTTTTTGCTTGGACTGAGTACTTTCATGGAGGAAAAAGAAAAGTCTCAAGAATCTGAAACTTTAAGAACATCCTTGCTTAAAGAACAAATTGACGTTTCCTTCCGAATGCTCGACATCAAGAACTCTGGCAAAGTCCACACCAAAGACATCAAACGCATACTCGAGTCTGGAATTCGGCAAAACACTGGTTTGAACCTAAACCCCACTCAGATTGAAGCCATCATTGAAAAAACTTTTGAAACTTTAAGTTACAAAAGTGACTCTGAGGGAGAGTACATCACCAAAAACGAATACCAGAAACTAGTCCTTTCTAATCCCAACATGCTCAAGTGGCTTTCTGCTGACTTGCAGAGAGTGCAAAATGGCATCCAAGCCCAATTCAAAACAAAAAAGTCCAGATGCATTTAAGTTAAACTTGGTAAATGTTAAGTTTGCTCCTGACTATTTGGGGTCCTCCTCCGTAAATGCTTAAGTACATGTTCCAAACTTTCTGGTTGAGACCTAAGTAGTGAGCTACAGGTTTAAGTTTGGGTTTAAGTTTAAGGGGTTCTTCTGGGTTGTTGAAGAGTTTATGGTTAGAAATAGGTCCAGGAGGCAGCACTCCCACCTTTGCGTTTTGGCAAAGGTTCCTTGACTTTTTGACTTTGTTAAACACAAAGTTCTTCCAGGCATTCACCCAGTCTGCATTTATGATGTACCAAGAGTTTCCGTGTTCTTCTACGTCCAGCGAACCTATTATTTCAAGTTCTAGCTTACGTCTGGCATTGAGGACTTCTATTTCTTCTTCAGAAACTTCCTGTGGGGACTCTAGTACCTTTTGGATGACGTTTTGGAACTTAGGCCAACTGCACTGCTTGCATAACAAGTGCTTTTGTGTGTTGAGGGTTTTGCAGTCTTGGCACTGCCACTGCTTTGCTTTGGGGTCTTCGAATCTCACTGAGTAAGTGGAGTCCACCCAGTTCTTCAAGTCAAAGTTTTCTAGTTGAGAAAGGTTGAAGTTGATGTTTTGGGGGCAAAAAGAAACTTCAGGCATGTCCAAGTAGGTCTTTTTAAGTATTTTCTGTATTTTAGAGATGTTTCTGGCCAAACTTGAGTCAGGGAGGTTGAGAATGTGTATTATTTTGTCTTCAAGTATTTGGATTCTGTCTAGAAGGTCAGCACAAGCTGTGCTTTCTTTGAGGGTTTCTTTGTTTTTGGCCTCCAGAATGCTTTCTATTTTGGTTCTGATGCTGGTTTGGGAGTTGTCCATTTCAATCCTCAAAAACTGGAAGTGTTCCTCAAAAGAGTGCATAATGTTTTCTTCCAAACAACTTGTATTCCAAGCTTCTTCTAGTTGCTGGAACTTTGCTTTCAAGGTGCTGCGGACTTTAGATACTGCAGCCCGCACATTCGAAACTACTTCTGGAAAGGGCTGCACGTTCAAGCCCAATTCTTTGAGTTCTAGTGCACAAGTGTCGCAGGCAAGACTGTATGGCTTCTCTGAGTAAGAGTGAATAGGCAGTCCGTGCTCAGAGCATTTTTGGCCTAGTTTAAATGTTTTTCTACTTAAGGATCTAGAGCGACTTAAAACAGGTTCTTTCGATGCTACAAGAGCCAAAAGTGTATGGTTCACAGGCATAGCTGAGACACAACTACGCACGTAGTCTTCGTAGGTTTGGTTCCAGGCTTTTTCTTGAGTGAAAGTTAATGTTTCTAAGCAGGTAGGACAAGTTAAAGTTAAGTCTTTAGTGAGTTGGCATGCACAAGTGAAGCAAAGGCTGTGTCCGCATTTTACAATATGGGGAACTGTCTTTTCTGAGTTCCATGTATTTAAGCACACTGGACATTCCATTAGTTATAAAAATGTCTCAGGTCCTGAGTTGCAGTGCGTGACTAAGGACCCGAGCCAAAGCGGAGGGAGCTCGAACGCTGGGTATTTCGTACTCGGTACAACTGCTCCATACAGTTTAAATTACTCTTAAATGTTAGAGGGGTAGAGTTGGACCTTCCTGATTTGGAGTGGCAAGTAAGTGGACAGGAACTCTGTAAAGGGCATGTTGCCCTCATCTACCTTGACCTTGACTTCTTCTTCTAAGTAAGCTTCTAGTGGTTTCTTTCCTAGCATGTACTGGCCTTCTCCTAGTCTTTTGAATCCAACGAGTGGCCACCCTTGAGTGGAGTTTATGACACTAGCTACTTCTTTGTCGAGGTCTTCTGAAACTGGGGTGTAAACTTCTTTTTCTTTCTCGAGTTTCTTTAGTTTGCCCAAGAACTCAGCTTTGGAAGCAGTGTAGTTGTGGCTTTCAAGCTGGACTTTTCTGAGTTCACTGATGTGGTTGTTGAGTTGGTTGGATTTTTCTTCAAAGCGTTGTTGCATGGCTTGGATGGTTTGGTTGAGGAGTTTAGAAACGGTTTGTTCTAAGTCAGAGATTTTAGTTAGTGAAGAGTGGGCTTCTTTTTTGTCTTCTTGGATGGTGAGTTTGTGCTGTATGATAGTTGAGTCTCTGAGTAAGTTAAGGGTTGTTTGGTTCAAGAAGTAAGACTCTGACTTGTTTTGGGAAAGTTGGTTTTCTAAGTTTGAAAGGTTCTGGATGGTTTTTTGTTTCTGGTTGAGAAGTTCCTGGTTTTCACTTATGAGTTGTTCTAGTTGGCTTTTGAAGGACATAGCTTCCTCGTAGATTTTATTTTGAGTTTCAATGCAGGCCTTTTCGTTGCTGAGTGCAGATTCTTTGGAGTTGGTGATTTCTTGGTTTTTCTGTTTGAAAGTTGCTATTTTGTTTTTAAGGGCTTTGATGGACTCAGCAGTTTCTTGGTTTTCAGTTTTTAAAAGTTCGTTTTTGCTTCTTTGGTCTGAGAGGAGTGACTCTGCAGAAGAAATTTCTTTAAGAAGTGAGTCTTTTTCGGTTTGGAGTCTTTCTTGGTTTTGGGTTTGGTTGGCTTTTTGTTGAAGGAAGTGGTTGGTGGACTCTTCTTTGACTTGTTGGAGTTGCTGGATGTTGTTTCTGCAGTTCTGGATTTGGGTAGAGATGCTTTGGATGTGGTTCTCCAGAAACTCTTTGTTGTAGTTGTCCGACTTAACCTTTTCTTGGGTGGCTAAGTTGTTGTTTAGTTGACTAGTTAGTTTGGTTTTAAGGGTTTCTTTTGTTTGGGAGTTGGTTTTTCTTGCGTTTAAGTCGTCAAACACACTTTCTAGCTTTGCAATCAAGTCTGACCTTCTGAGTGACTCCTTTTTGGCTTTTTCAATTAAGCTTTTGGTGTTGGAAGTGATTTCTTCGCTGTTTTGGAGTCTTTTGTTTTGGCTTTGGAAGAGTTTGTTCCTGGTTTCTTTAAGTTGCGACTGGATAGAAGCAACTCCTTCAAGTTTAGTCATGAGTCCCTCAAGAACTTCTTTGAGGTGCTGCACTTCGCTGTCAGGAACTTTTTCTCCGAACTGAGGGTCCTCTTCAGCAACACTGAGTCTTTCGTTGGAAACCATTTCTTCTAGGATGAGTTTAACGTCTTTGTTGGAAACAGCTAGTTCTTGGGAGCGCTGGAGTTCTTTTTGTTGGATCAAACTTAAGCGTTGCAAGTAAGGGCACCTGTTGCAGTTAGGGTTGAGACTGTGTGTTTCAACAATGTTCAGTCTCACTGTGTAGGGGTTCTCGAGTTGGCTTGTAGTGCCTCGGGAGGTTCTACGGGAAGTCATGGAGTACCAGGCTTCCCCTTCAACTACCTTCACTTCGCAAAAGGACACTTCGTTTCCATTTTCTTCGAGTGACAGCAACAACTCCTCTTCTCCTACAGAGTTTGCTTTGAAAACCATGCTTTCGTCAAAGGGGTACTCGACACTCACTAGCTGTCCGTTAAGGAACCCCCTCATAACTAAGTTTTGGCTGCTTTCTGGAGAAACTACTTCGTAAATGAACACTTCGACTCTAGTTGCCATTTTAGAAAAAACTGTTAAATGAAGCTTTATTTACCTAGTAAAAGAATTTCTATTTTACTGCATAGTTTATGCGCGAACTTGAACAAAGGAACCCTAGGGAACTGGGAAACTTGGGGAGGGTCAGAGTCCAGAGAAGTCACTATAAACACAGGGAACAGCAAAGCCCAAACTCCATTGCCGATGAACCCTGGAAAAAAACATGTCATGAGTGTAAAGGGAAGTCCAAACCCGAAGTAGTAAGGCACGTTTCTTTCCAAAACGGAAATTCCTTTGTTCACAGTTTTTCCCTCCAAAACCCACCTGTACTCAAAGCAGTAAAAAGAGTACAAAAGACTCAACAAAAAGAGCGTAATGGGTTCTGTGTAGGGAAACAAAGAAAGCACACTCAGTCCCAGCAAGTAAACTCCCATGATCAGGCCTCTGTGGACTTCGTAAGCTATTTTTCTCGAAAAAGACAAGTCTGGTGATCTAGTTTGGCCGTGAAGAAGAGTGAAAACACTGTAGGCGATGTCAGAGTAGCAAAAACTATTCAGAACAAAACACACAAAGTAAACTGGAAACACCCAAAGCACGTAGTATAGCGTGTAAAAAGCTTGGTGGAACTTAGGAAAGGCCTGGAACACTGGGTCCAATAAGTACCAGTAACAAACTAAAGACCCCAAAAAAACCCCCCCAGTAAGCCAAGAACTCAGCATTATAGGTTTGTGCACTTCTTGTCTGGCCATTAGCAACTCAAAAGCCCTTTTGTAGTTTACGCTGTCCTTGATTCCTTTAGCTAATTCAGAAACCCACATTTATCGACTAAAATATGAACGACTTGAGTGAAGACGCCCAAAGCGGGCTTGCAGTATTTGAGTCCTGCTCGAGTTTCCTTAGAGAAGGCAAACTTGAAAACATCAAGGCTTACTCGGGCAAGTACGTTTTGGAGGGAGTCTTTTCTAAGTACAGCAAAAGCAACGACCCTAAGTACCTTTCAGCAATAAAACTAACTTATGAGAACTACTCAGTAAAGGTCCTCGTTAGAGAAAACTTTACTTGCTACCAGGAACTAGCCCAGATTTCTTTAGGCGAAAAAATCAGAATTAACAAACTTATTGTACGGCCTGGCCGCACCAAAAGACAACCTGTTGTGAACTTTGCAGTTACTAGAAACACCACTATCACGGCTATACCTATGGTGCCCAAGTCTCCCTTTAGAAGCAACGCTGACACTCCTGTGATGATGGCTAAAAAAGCAAATCCTTACTCAGTGTTTTCGCAAATGATAGCGCGGGAGTCTTCGATTTCTCCACTTTTAAACATAAACTTTGCAGGAGTGGCAAACCAAAACGGAAGGGTGCCAATAGAAGACATCGTTTGCTTCAAGGACACTGTTAGTTTTGTAGGGGTGGTTCTTGAAACTGAGTTCACTAGCGAACAGGGAACTAAGAAAGTCCATGTCAGGTTGAGAGACATCGAAACCAACGACACTATTTATGTGTACGTTTCTTATGAAGAGAAGAAAGTGGAAGAAATGCTAAGTTCCTTCAACACTGTTAAAATTACGGAGGCTGCAAGGAAAGTGACTCAGAGCATGAACATTTTTTGCAGAATTAAGTACTTCTCGAGGAAGGAAAACATCAAAGTTGTTAAAGTCCACAAAGAGCCCTGCGGTTGGGAGTGGTGTCCTTGCAAGTTTTTGGAGGAGCCTGGACTGGGCATGTACAAGGTCAACTATAAGTACTCTTTGCACGGACTGCAGTTTGTTCACACGAAAAGGTTCTACCCTGTGTACTACTTAAGGGACGTTTCGGACTCTATACTAGTTCGGAGCATTATGAAGATCAAGGCACTGGTTAGAAAAGTCCTTTCTGTGACTCTGGAGTACATCTGCACTTACTGCAAAAAGAACTCTAGAGGAGTGGACTACCAGTGCTTTAACTGCAGCTCTGAAGAAGTAAGTTTCAACATCAAAGCCTGTGTAATCTTAGACGACAACTCTGGAAAAGTTGCTCAAGGCAGAACAGAAATCATGCAAGACGTAGTTTTTTTGCTACAGCTGACTCCTCGGCAAATCGAAAACCTGAAGGTTTGTCTTGAAACTTCTGGGCTTCCGCAGTGTTTTTTGAGCAAAAGCAACTTTTCTCCAGAGTTCCAAAACCACTTGGACAAGATGAAGCCCCTACTGCACAACTTAGCTGTTAGGTGCTTTAGCTTTTCCAAAGAGGATGGGTTTAACTCAGCAAGAACTGTGCTTTTGAACTCGAAACTCAGAGAAAACGGCTTCCCTGTGACTTCTTTAAAGATAATTAAAGTACTGAAGGGTTAGTATTTACAACTGGAATAGTTTGTGCTGGATGACAAAATAAAGAACAGGTTCCTCTAGGAACTGCCAGTTAGAAACTAAGTCGAAAAGCTGTGATTTGGAACTAGTTCTTTCCCAAGCTTCACTTATTCTTTGTCTGACGTAAGTAGACGACAAAACCACCTTGAATTGAGCTTGGACGAACTCGAAGTTAGCTTTATTCCCGAAGGTAGACTTTTCAGATTCTGTGAGTTCAAACCCTGGTCTGCAAGTAACTAGAAAGTTAACTTCTTCTTTGAGCCTTTGGGGTTCTTTCCAAGTGTGCAGCTTTTTAAGCAACTCTGTGGACAGAATGAAGTAAAACTGGTGTTGGGGGTGTTTGGAAGCCAACTCCTTCATAAGGAAGTAAGTAGGAATCATTTCTCCGCGTGAAACTTCGATGTCCAGCACACAGCAATCTGGAAAGGCCAGTTTGGCCATTTGGAGTCTCATTTGTGAATCCGACAATGCGTGTTTGTCTGACCTGAACCCACAAGGAACTACCCAGACTTCGTCAACAGTCTTTTTGGCAACTTCTACCACTTCCCTGTGGCCGGCGTGTGGGGGGTCAAAGCTTCCTCCCAGAATGCCTATTTTCATTTATCAAATAATTAAATATTCCGAAGGTAGACACTTGATAGGGGACCCGAATTTCCTAACAATAGACAAGTCAACACTGAAGTATCACATCAAAAAAATAACGGATCAAATGATGTACTCAGAATCATCAGATGACGAAAGCACAGAAAGGCCAAAAGGCTGCGATTACTTCGCTAACTTCCTAGACACCTTAAGAAAGCACAGGAGCCTCCGGGGCTCTGTGACCTTAACTGAAGAGGAGCAATACTCAGACGACCAATGGAGCGAAGACTCAGACTTCGAGGAGAACTCAGACTCAGATATAGATTCTTACCTAAGCTGGAAAGAAGACACAGACCTAGACTCAGAAGAAGACTCGGACCTGGAAGTACTCCTAGAGCTAAATACGGAAGAGAACCCGGATGAAGACATGGAGCTCGCAACAAAAAATCCACAAAGAAAGACCAAGGAAACTCTCACTGAAAAAAGCAAAGAAGACAAATTGTTCGATGCAATCACGAGAAACCTGGACGATGAAGAACCAATTATGGTTGAAGAAAAGACAAAACGGGACAAAGCCCAAACAACTTTCGAAGAAACAAGACTGGACACAAGAAAACAAAGAAGGAATCTCTCACAAAAACAGAAAGAACCTCAACTACCCAGAAGCACAAAAATGGACACCAGACAAACAACAAACACAAAAAACCCAAACGACTGTGCTCGGAAGAAGAGGAAATGCAAGCGAAACAAAGGACCCGCGAAGCAAACCCCTCTCACTGTAACTTTAAAAAGGCCCAAGGGCTTGATAACATAACAAATAAATAAAAAATAATTAAATATTGGGCAGGTAGATTAATGTATACTTCCGAGAACAGCTCCGCAGCTAGAGCACTTGTGGACTGAGGCAAACAAAGAAGACTGGCAGCAAGAAAAGAACTTCTGGAACAAACCTCCTAGTTTGCTTTGGCTTCTAGGTGCAATGCAGGTGTGGACGTAGGACTTGCAGATCTGACAAAACATAGTGCAAGGCGTAGGCCCTAAAGAATTCCAACTGTTGGAAGGAACTGAGTCCAGAGTTTCTTCGTCTGCGTAAGTGAGTTTTCTGTGGATTTTGCCTTTGTTCAGTCTGGGGTCCGGGGAAGGGAGGATGTTTTCTACTTTGAACTCATTTGCGCGCTCATTTTCTTCTAAGAAAACCTGGGAGTTAAGGGCTCTGGTGTACCTCCTTGAAAGTCTGGAGCTTCTGTCTGACTCTACCGATGAAAATATTCCCCAGGGTTTGTTTGTGTTCAAACTTTGTGAGTTGAAGTGAGGTTCCATTTATATTTGAAATTCTTTCATCTGTCTTAAAGTGCTTCTCAATAAAAAAATTATAATGGTGAAGAATTTGGTACTGGGAGTCTTCTTGGTAGGAATATGCAGTGCAGCAACCACAGAGGACTGGAAGTCAAGAACTGTCTACCAAATACTTATAGATAGGTTCGCAATTGACTCAGAAACTAAGTCGCCTTGCCCAGGACTGCCTGCTTATAAGTATGGAAGTAGGTTGTGTGGGGGCAACTTCAAAGGAATTCAAGAGAACCTAGACTACATCCAAAACCTTGGTTTCGACGCCATTGAGCTTTCTCCTATTTTCAACAACGTGCCCCATTCTTGGCAGGGCTACAATGTCGTTGATTTCTACAACCTCAACCCTAGTTTCGGCACCCAGCAAGACTTACTGGACTTGATTACTGAATGCCACAGCAGAGGGATCTACGTAATGCTGGACATAGTTATCAACAACGTAGGCAACGTTTACGGAAACTACCAAAAGATCAGTCCTTTTAACCGCAGAGAGTACTACCACCCTTACTGCAGCCAACCTTCTACTTGGAACGAAACCTTGATGGAAAAGTGCTGGATTGGGGAACTGCCTGACCTAGACCACTCTAACTCCTTTGTGAGGGAAACACTGCTTAATTGGATTTCAGAACTCGTTTACACTTTTGGTTTTGACGGGTTCAGAGTAGACTCTGCTTGGGCTGTATCAAAAGACTTTTTAAGTGAGTTTTCTCAGAACGCAGGAACCTACATTATAGGAGACGTAGGGAAGGGAGACGACAAGTTCCAAGCAAGTTTCCAAGGCCCTTTGTCTGGAGTGTCAAATACTGGACTTTACTACACCCTGCGAAGCACCCTTAAAGAAGGCAAGTCAATGGAGTACTCAGTGCAGTACTTCAACAGCACTAAGGCTTATGGAGACCCAAATGCTCTAGGGAACTACTTGGACGACAGAATGAATTCCAGGTTCCTTTACCACAACAATGACTTGGATGCTTACAAAAACGCCCTGACTTGGGTACTGTGCGACGAAGGAATTCCCTTCATATTCTACGGAGTAGAACAAGGCCTTAACCAAGGACCAACTGCTCTTTACTTCAGTTACCTTTCACAAACCAACTCTACCACTTACCAAATAGTTAAGCAAATAGTTAAAGCCCGCAAGGAAAACTCCCTTTACTACTACCCTCGCAAGGTTTTGGCTTATGGAACCAACTACTTGGCAATGAGTAGGGGCGAGTCTTTGATAGTTCTAACTAACTCAGTCCAAGAAACCCAGTTGAGTTTGGACTTAAGTGGGTTTGACGAAGGAAAGACTCTTTGCAATGTTTTTGACTCAAGTGAGTGTATCCAAGTAACTAAAGGCCAGTCTACAGTTTTAATCAAAAATGCCCAACCGATGCTTTTCGTTCCTAAGTAACTTATTTTAAGTTAGTGTTTTAAAGATTCAGTTAGGGTTTGGTATTCTTCTTGGATGCTGCAGAGCATAGAGTTGCTGACTTTTATTTGGAGTACTTCGTCAATGAAGCTCTCATTGAAAATCTCCAGAGGAGGACTAATTAGATTGGTAAGTACTGACAAAATCTTTTCAAAAGGTTGTCCCACTAGGTAGGGACCTAGTTTTTTGGTGATTGCCAAAGAGGCCTTGAAGATGACTTTCCACCCTTTCTAAGTAAAACTTACACTTAAAAAGTAGTCCCACAGCTTAAGCAGAAGTTCTGGGTTCTTGTTCAAAAGGGATCCAAACAAAGTTATCAACCACGAAGAACAGAAGTGACTTGAACTAACCATTTCTGCGTTTAGGGTGCTTCGCAAACAAGGCTGGCAGTTCCCAATAAGTCTGTCTAGAGTGTAAAAGAAAAACTTAAGTCGAGGAAGTTCTTCGCAGTAAAGTTCTTCCATCTTGAACTTCTTGATGAGTCCACACATAGCCCAAAACACTTGTTCTTCTTCTTCGAAAACTAAGTTGAGAGTCCCTGCTAAGTAGTTCATCCCTTGGCAATACCCCACTTCAGCGTTGTAGTAAGCGTATGCCTTTAACACGTTTTCAATTAGTTCTGAGTTTACGTCTGTTCTTCCACTGTAAGAACGCAGCACGTCCATAGCTATTACTTCTTCTACTTGCTTGATGCTATTCTTGTCTTCTTGAAGTTTAGTTTTGATTTCTGAGTAAGCTACACAGTCACTGTAAGTCAGCACTTCTGCCCAGTAGCACTTTCTCAAAGTTGTGTTTGGTTCTTCAAGTAAGCACTTCGAAAGCAACTGCAACTTAAGTGAGTTGTGCCACTCACGTTGGACTAAAAGCAGCGGAAGAAAGTCTTGTTTGGCCAAGAACTCACTTACTAAGCCCAAAGCTAGGTTTTGTCCGTACTTAGCCTTTTCCTTGCACCTTTGTTGAGTAGACTTAGGCTGTGTTTTAGAAGTAATTATAGGCCTGTTGTGTATTGAGTGGAGGTCTGTAACTAAGCTAAAGACTTTGTTGAAGGGGAGTTTTGTGCTTTGCGCACCTGAACTCACAACTTCGTAGCTTACACTCAAAGGAACTTTTAAGTTGACCATGTAAAAAGCAAACTGAGTTAGCAGCATGAGGCCAGCGTTTTGTTCAGTTTTTTCTAAAGAAAACTTTTTGTAGTAGGGGTCTTTGTTGACTTTGACTCCGATTTTCTTGAGTCTGGACTTGTTTTTGTAGAAGTTTTGTTTCTCGTCGTAAACTTTGTTGAGAACTAAGAGTTCAAACGTTTGGAGCCACATTTCTTTTTGGTTGAAAATAGGGTGTTGGCTGACGAAGTGGTACAAGTGCTTTTTGTGGGGGTCCAAACAGTAAAAGGTGTGGGAGAGCTCCACTACTGCGTAGAAAACTACAGTGTCGTGCTCGTCGTTAGAAATCATGTGAGTGAGCATGCTTGTGACTAGTCCGGCTAGTCTGAGTATGTGTTCTTTTTCCAACAAGGAATAGTGCTTCCGAACGTAAAGAGTTTCAGTAAATATCTTGCGTAACTCTTTGGTTTGAAGTGCACTTGAAACTTTTGAGAGGAGCGACTCTTGATTGGGAGTTTCGTCTTCAGAAGACTCTTGGGTTACTTGACTGGAGTTTGAACTGTTGAAAGAAAGCCTTCTTCTTTTGGGAACCATCCAGTTGACTACAGTTTTGATCATTTCTGTGTTGTTTTCCAGAGGAGTGTACCCACTTTCGGAAACTATGTAGTCTTTTTCTCCAAAAGAGTTTTTGTCTTCTTCACTGAGTTCTTTTTTCCACTCTTCGTAAGAAACCCACTTGGCTTTTTCTGGGGGTTCTATTTTGGACAGCAGCTTGTCTTCAAAGAAGTTAACGTTGTTGTGAGTGTCTAGTTGATTTATTTTGCTTTCCAAGTTGTCTAGGGACTCTAGACTTCTCAAACACAGCTTCTTTTTGGAGTCCACAAACTTCTTCACGAGTTCTTTTATGGAGTCGATTCGGGTTTCTTCTGTGTTTTTGCAGCTGTCCACCAGGAGCTTCCTAGCTGTTTCGTGTTCGGAGTAGAGTCTTTTCTCTTCTGCGAAGGCAGCAAAGTACACTTCCGAGGCCTTTTCCGCCTGGGCCTTCATTTGGGAAGCGTTCTTTTCAGCAAGAGCTACTCTTTGGGGGTCGTCTTCCAACTTAACTACTTTGTTGGCCTTTTTGGCTTTGCAAGTGGCAGTTAAGTACTCTAGTTTGGCAGTGTTTAGTTTGTCGCGAGCGTTCTTGAGTTTGCGGTCACTTTGCTTGAACTCTTCAAGGGCTTTTTTGGCAGAGGCGTAGACTTGGGGTGGCTCAGAAGTTCTGTATTGGGAGAGACTTTCTAGAATGCCTGAGACTTCGCTTTTTATGTAAGCAGAGACTTCGTAGAGGGAGTTCTCCACAGAAGGCATTGAGTCATGCCACTCTAGTTTTTCGTAGAGTTCTTGCATTTTCAAGACTTTGTCTTCATAAGACTGTTTGGTCTCATTGAAGCACCACTGCAATTTCTTTACACTTTGGTTGCCTATTTTGAGGAAAGCCTTTACTTCTTCCAGGATTTCTGAGTTCATTTAAATGTTATGTTTATGTTGCCATTTAATTGAAGGTTTGCTTGACTACTTTGTGGTAGATCCTAATGTTCCTCAACAGCACGTAAACCAAACACACAAAAGAAACCAAACACGAAGGGTGCAGAGGCAACTCCAAAAATATAACTAGTTGCAGTATCAGCAGTCCCGTTGTGACGAAGTTAAGGTTTAGCATTGCTTTGGAAGGACTCTTAAAGAGCGAATGCAGTATGCAAGGCTCGACTTTGCATGGCTCAGAAGCGTTCAAACTAGACGAAGCCCTGAAAACGCATCCTTTGTAAGAAACAAGTTGTCCTTTCGAGTAAGTTGTGTCGGGGTTCCACTTTTCGTGCAACAAGGGGTCTGAACCAACCTTAGTCCAGCGCCCCGTTCTTTTAGCGTGGAAGGAAAGTTCCAAACTGCGTTTCCTCATAAACTCGCCAAACTGCACAGCAAAAGTAGTGAAAGCCAGAAGCATCAAAGCGTTTAAGTAAGGGTGTGTGTTTATTAAAAGTCCGTTTTCAGAGATAAAGTGAATAGGCAGGTACCCAGCACAGTAAGTCACCTCTATGCTTTGAATCAGAATTCTTTTGAGTCCGTAAAAACAGTCTTCATAGCCCTTTAGGTACCTTTTCCTAGGAGGTCTTTGGCACATAGTGCAGAAAATAGCAATAGGCAAAATAACCCCTTTGAAAACATTACAGGTGTAAGTTAGCACCAACACTGCAACGCAGTGCACCATGGTGATTGTGTAGCCAATAGAAAGCAACAACAAGCCAGTGAACTTCCAGTCCCGCTTGAGAGGGTCCTGCATAAGCAGGTGGAAGTGTGTGCTCTGTGTTAGTCTCCTGAGGGACACACAAGTGTTCAGCCCCATCAGTGCAAAGTTATAGTTGTGGAAAGAAGTGTAAAACAAAGCAAAGTACACGTTCCAGACTTGAAAAAGAGTGAGGGCAAAGAACTCTGCTTCAAATACAAAGGTCCTGTTTGCCTTAGTAGTTATTTTGTCGAACTTGTTGCGGATGAGGTCCAGAGAGTGGTATGTTGCTTCTTTCTTTTTCATATTTAGCAAACCAAACATTTACTTAAACTTACTTAGCAGTCCACTTCCTCAACAGTTGGTAGAACCCAGTGCAGCCCATAAAGAAGTTAACTAGCAACAGGTTCCAGTTCTTAGGAATGATTTGGGTGCAGTACCGCGCCCACACAAACCCTGTCCCCGTCACAGCAATCTGCTGCCCTGTAGAAATGTTTTCAGGCGGTATGTTCAGGTCTGAAATGTTAGCAATAACTATGCACCACTTCACCATCGGACACCAAAAGTGAATTGTAAAGGGCCCTGCTGGGTGCGTCAACAAAGACCTCATTCTTGGCGACCAGTTGTATTTTGCCAATACCCAGTGTTGCAACTTAGGCACTACTCCAAATGCCATTTATAAGGGGGCCAATAATGATTGAACAGACTTGTTCCAACTGCAAATACTACTTAGTAGTAGACCAAAGCGAAGGCACACTGGTGTGCAAAAACTGTGGCCTTGTGGCAGCAGTTAAACTCATAGACGAGTCTTTAGAAGCAAGTTACGCAAACAACGAGTGCAGTGAAATTGGACTAACTGACACTCGCCGAGCAGGAACATCAAACAACACTCTTTTGTCAGACCAAGGACTGGGGACTTTCATTCATGCCAAGTACTCTTCCTTGCCCAAATGGACCTTGAATAAAACTCTTTTTTCCAAAAATGAAACATTTTCAAGGGGCTTCAATAGTTTAAAGGAATTCGGAACGATTTTGGGACTGAAAGAAGAAGTGGTTTTTGAAGCTATGAAAATGTTTAAAAAGGTTTGTGAAGAAAAGCTGACCCGTTCACGTCCGCACGAAGCTGTAATTAGTGCTTTGATTTTAATAGTCTGTCGGAGGTTTGGAGTCCCTGTCACCGCAAGGAGGATACTTTCAGTGTGTGGGGCTGAGGCTAAGAAGGTGCTGAACTTTTTTAAAGTTGCCGTTAAGTTTTTTCCTTTGGAAAACAACTGTTCGTCAGGAATTAACTACATAAGTGTTCTGGGGTTTAAACTAGGGCTGGGGTCTATCATCAGCAACAGTTGCAAAAAAGTGCTGGCTAGAGTTCCCCAAATAATTCAAAATGAGGTTTTTGACGAACTGTGCATGGCTGCTAGTCTAGTGTACGCTTTTGCTTACATGAGCAGAGCACTCCGACTGAGTCTTAAAGAAATAGCTGAAGCCACAGAGCTTGAGTTCGAGGAGTCTTTAATCCGAACTCACTACAAACTCTTCTTCAAGTATAGATACAAACTCTGTGAAGGTGTTTGTTCTAAAAAGTACATTGATGAGTTGGGGTTTACTGATAGTTACTAAGTTTAAGTTAAAATTAAAGCAGCTAAACTTCAGCTCATATTCAGTAATAAAAGATGGATTCTATTTTCAGTGAGAAAGACAACAGATGTAATCCTTCGGGGAAGTTTTGGATGGTCCCTGCAAAATACAAACACAAACACATCAAAGGTAAAAAGTTGCTTAAAGCTTACCTTTACACACCTATTTCAATTTACGAACTTGAAAAGCACAAATTCCTTCTGACAGAAAAACACCTTTACTGCCTTAACTCAGAGGATGAGCCTTATCTTATGAGCTGCATCAGTTGGAAACAAGTGGAACCATTTGTTGAAGAAAACGCAGACCAGCGCCGTTTTGGCTTCCGCCTAGGCAGTGGCTCAGTGTTCCAGGACTTTTATACGAAAACTGCTAAGATGCTTGAAAGGTGCCTTAAAGCACTTGCAAGTGTCTGCATTTTCAAAGACATTGAATACGACTTCAATATGATGGAAGAGATCGGAAACGGAAGTTTCGGAAGTGTCTACAAGGCCTTTGAAGTCCACCAGAAAAGGAACTACGCAGTCAAAACAGTGTGTAAGGAAGTTTTACTGAAAGAAACCTCCTCACTGAAAAACTTCACCAAAGAAATAGAAATCCTAAGAAAAATTAACCACCCCAATGTGACTAAACTGCATAAAGTTTACGAAAGTGAAGACTCCGTTCACTTAATACTTGACTACGCACCACAAGGAGACCTTTTTCGGAGATTGAAGGAGGCGGGGGAATTCTCTGAAAGGGAGTCTATTGAGTTCATTAAAACTTTACTAACTACTTTAAGGTACTTACACTCCAAAGGCATAGCTCACAGGGACATCAAGCCTGAAAACATACTTATGTGTTCCACAGACAACTACGACATCAAAGTCTCAGACATGGGACTGGCCTGTAAAAGGGCTGAAAACAGCAAGAGTCTCAAGTGCGGATCTCCAGGCTACACTGCACCTGAAATACTTAAAGGCCGGAAGTACAACTACAAAGTTGACATATTCAGTGTAGGAATTCTGCTTTACGTAGTTCTCAGTGGCTGCACTCCATTTTATGGGGACACTATACAAGAACTAGTAGAGCAGAACCGAGCATGCAAGTTGGAGTTTCCCAAGTTTATTTGGGGGAATGTCTCTGAACTAGCCAAAGACTTTATAAGGTTCCTAGCGGAGCCTGACCCCCAAAAAAGGCCTACTGCCTCTGTGGCTCTAAAGCACCCTTGGCTTCTTGGAGGCCACCCTAACGTGCCGAAGAAGTCTTACAGGTCAAAAAGCACCCCTAAGATTTCGTATAATAGGCCAAAGAACTAACTCAGTAAAATAAGTATAAGAATTACTTATAATTAATTATGCGGTCTTCCTAACAATAGACAAGTCAACACTGAAGTATCACATCAAAAAAATAACGGATCAAATGATGTACTCAGAATCATCAGATGACGAAAGCACAGAAAGGCCAAAAGGCTGCGATTACTTCGCTAACTTCCTAGACACCTTAAGAAAGCACAGGAGCCTCCGGGGCTCTGTGACCTTAACTGAAGAGGAGCAATACTCAGACGACCAATGGAGCGAAGACTCAGACTTCGAGGAGAACTCAGACTCAGATATAGATTCTTACCTAAGCTGGAAAGAAGACACAGACCTAGACTCAGAAGAAGACTCGGACCTGGAAGTACTCCTAGAGCTAAATACGGAAGAGAACCCGGATGAAGACATGGAGCTCGCAACAAAAAATCCACAAAGAAAGACCAAGGAAACTCTCACTGAAAAAAGCAAAGAAGACAAATTGTTCGATGCAATCACGAGAAACCTGGACGATGAAGAACCAATTATGGTTGAAGAAAAGACAAAACGGGACAAAGCCCAAACAACTTTCGAAGAAACAAGACTGGACACAAGAAAACAAAGAAGGAATCTCTCACAAAAACAGAAAGAACCTCAACTACCCAGAAGCACAAAAATGGACACCAGACAAACAACAAACACAAAAAACCCAAACGACTGTGCTCGGAAGAAGAGGAAATGCAAGCGAAACAAAGGACCCGCGAAGCAAACCCCTCTCACTGTAACTTTAAAAAGGCCCAAGGGCTTGATAACATAACAAATAAAATAAAATTATGCGGTCTATTTTCAGTCCTTCTGACTCCCAGACTTTTTGGCAAAAAGCCCCTAAGGAGTGCTTTTTCGGAGTCCAAAAAGACTTGCTCTTTAAATCTTACTTGTACTTACCTTCAGATTCAGGCCTTACGAGGAACCTGATTGTGTTGGTAAAGGACAAACTGTTTAAAATTGGAACTTTAGAAGAAGTTCAAGAAACTTCAGTTACTTGGAAAACCATCGAGCCTTTTACTGAAACTAGGGACCAAGAAGTCCGTTATGGCTTCAGACTGAAAGGTTCTGATACTTACGAAGACTTTTACACCAAGGACTCCTTTCTTCTAGAAAACTGGATTTCAGCCCTAAATGGCCTTTGTGTTTTTAACGATATCCAGTATGATTACGCTTTCGTCCAACATCTAGCCAAGCACGAAATCGGCAAATCCCAACTAGCTAAGAGTTTTGAAGATTCAAAAGTTTACTATGTCCAGTCTTTTTCTAAAAGCAAACTTTTAAACCTTGGGTTCCTGAAATTCAAAATAGAGTCCCTTAGGAAAGTCCCTACTAAACTTCATAAAGTATATGAAAGTAAGAAATTCGTACACTTGGTACTAGACTTGAGTTTTATCCAGTTGTCTACCCTGAGGACTGTTGGTCCTAGAAAGTACCCACTACTTTTAGATTACTACTCTGAACTAATAAAAAACCTTTACTTTGTTTGTGTGAGGGTCTTCAAGATTACCCTAATTGGCCCTGTGGGCTTACTAAAGGCTATACTTAGTTCATGCCCAAGTCTACTAAAAAGTATTAAGTAAATTATAATAAATGTCCATGAAGTGGCTTTTGCTTGTAGTGTTGTGTGCAGGAAGCAGGGAACTTTTTGAGGGAAAGGAATTTAAGACCCAAATTGAAGTTGGTTCTTCACAAAAATACCAGTTAAAAAACTTAGCCCCAAGTGCTAAATACGAAGTGAGGGTGTCTTACTTAGGAACAGTAGGTGGAAACCTTAAAGTAGAGTGGGACTGTTCTACATCTTTCAGGAGACTTTTGGACACAGAAAAACTGGTGTTTAGCACCAACTCACAAAGAGAAGTGCAAGAAGTTCCTTGTTCGCAGCTAGTTGTAAAAGCTTCAAGGAACTCAAGAGGGATCTCTAAGCAACTGGAAGAAGCGCCTATTCACTACAGCATACAAATGGAAAGGTACTTTGCTGGGGTTCCAAAGAGTGTGCTGCCAATGATCACTGCAGTGCTGATGTTACTGGGGGTGTCAGTGGGAGTGTACTTAGCTATTTTGAAAATACCTAACTTGGTTAAGTCAGACTAACACATGTTATTTAACCTTATTGAAGCAAGTCTTACGAACTTACTAAGGGTTTCTAGGTATTCTTTAGGTAAAGAGTTAAACTCTAGTTGAGTTTCACACAACTCACAGGCTTTTTTGAGGTTTTCTAAAGAAACAAGGTCTTGGAGTTTCTTGCTTTTAAGTTGGTAACTTGTAGATCGGGAGTGGGTCTTTAACTTAGTTGTGTTAGAAAAGTTGTTTTTCCAAGTAGTGAGGGGACGGGGGTTTTTGAAAGAAGACTCTAGTTGGTGTCTGAACTCTTCTAGTCTTTGCTTGGTAGTTTTGGAGTTCTTTCTTTTGAATTGGTGGAGTTTTTCGCGATTCAAATCTCTTTCTGAAAACTTCAAAGCCATTTAAATGTTATTGTGTGAATTAAAGTTTACTGTCTTGACTTGGGTTTTACAATTCTCCTGACTGTGGAGTTTTCGCCTGGGACGTTTTCGAAGGAAATCCTTTTGCTTTTTAAGATGTCAACGAGTTGTTGTTTCCTTTCTTGAGAAAGGCCCTCTACCAAGGCACTGGTTACTTGTGGACTTGTCTGGAGTGAGTTGTTCATAACTTTTTTAAAGTGTTCGTACTCGTCCATTTCCACTATCGGAGATTTGAGTTGTGAAAGGGTGATGTTGGACTCAGTTTCTTCGTTCCTGCCACTGAAGACCTGGTCTTTTCCGTAGCCCATTCGGGTTCCTTTAACCATGATTTCGGAGTCAAGCATTTCCTCATCGGACTCGTTTTCAATCAACTCGTCTATGAGTGCGTCTATTTTCGTTTTGTTTTTGCCTTCTTGAGTTGAGTCAGTTTTGCAACTCAGTATGAGAATCGTAGCTTCAAACACTGAGTTAAGTATTTCTGAAACGTCGCCAGGCAAGTTTTGCTGAGCTATGAGTTCGCAAAGTCCGTAGACTGCAACGCGTTTGTCGTAAGAGTGCACAACTAAGTAAGAGTTCTGGATGATTTCTAGCAAAGCATACCTAAGGAAAGAAACTCCTTGGGAATTAGTGCTCCTTGAAAGAATTTGCACAGTTAACACAACGTTGTTGGTAAAAGCAGCTTCAACTACTCCCAAAAGCCTTACTTTTAAAAACCCGTTGTCTACTCCTTGTGTGTACCTTATCAGTGTGTCTGACAAGATCTTTTCTAAAAAGTTGTCCATGAAGCCTGGGAAGTTGTAAAGCAACAGTTGCAGCAGCACAGCCCCGTCTGAGTTGCAGGACTCTTTGAAGACTTGTTTGGGTTTGGCGTAAAGGGCCTTTTCTGCCATTTCAACTAGAAGGCCAAGACGAGCTGGGCTGTCCTGGAGTTGTTCTCTTCCGTACACAACGTACAAGTTAACTAGTCTGAAAAGAATCCCCAAACAGCCCTTTTGTTTGTCTTGGAGGTTCTTCAGCACGTCAAAAACTTGCCACTGCACTTCTGAAATGGTTTGGGTCTTCCTGATTAGGTTAAGGATAACCATTACTATGTCGTCTTCGAAGTTGATAGTGTTGGGGTCTTGCAAAAAGCTGAAAAGCGGAGTAAGTAGTTTTTCGAAGTCCTGCAAGTAAGTGTTCACTTGCAAAGAGTCAGTGATGGTTTTAATGATGTTCCAGCACTTAGCCAAAACCAAAGACCCTTCTTGGGAAGGGTTCTGAACTGCACTTTGGATCTTTTGAGTCACTGAGTTGATGATCAGGGGTATGTGCTGGGTGATTTCGGAGGTGTACCTTTGGACGAGTTCCTGGACTGCTTCAAAGAAGTACTTGTCGTTTTGGTGAGGAAGCACCTGCAGCACGTAACCTATTACTTCAGTAACAAAAGGCTCCATTCTAAACATGATTTCATCGTCTTGCACTAGGTAAGTGAACGACTCGCAGGCTTGGATCAAAGCCACTCTATGCACTCTGGAAGGGTCTAAGCAGTTAATGAGGTAGAAAATCCACTTGCCAAAGGTTTCTCTGTCCTCTGGGAAAATGTACTCTAGGTAGAAGTAAAGCACCAAGCAAAAGCGGTTGTGGATTAAAGAACTGGCAGAACTGCTGATTAAGTCTACGTAGTTTTTCAGAAGCTTTTCGAGCAGTTTGAGAAGGTCAGGTCTTTTGCTTACACTGTAGGACAGAATCGAAAGAACAACTAAACTCACGTCTACTTTTTGTTCGCCTGAAGACTGCAGAATGTTGCTGCCTACCCACTCACTTAGGTGAGGGTAAGTGTTTAAGTTGGTGTTTTGTGAAAAAACTTGGTCAAGCAGTTCAACTACGAAGTAAAACTCGTAAGCCAGACTTCCGTCAATGTTGTCGCAAATAGACTCCAGAAGTTGGGCTGCCGTGGTTTTTAGAGTCCTGGACTCTTGTCTTTCGCAAACGTCCATAGTCACATTCACAAACTCCTCTGGGGAACTTTCAAGTGTCCCAAGGTCTTGTTGTGTAACTTTGAGCGAGTTCAAACAAACAGTTACCTCCAAAGACCTAGCGTGCTTTGCAAACAAAGCGTAAAACCTGTTTTCTCCGCAAGCTTTGGTAAGTAAACTGTAGGACTCTATCACTAACTCAGAAACGAACTGCTTTGAATAGAGTTCGGAGTGGCTACTGAGACTTGCGATTAGGATAACTGAGTTAATGAAGGGTTCGAGAATGGTGCCTACTGCAGTTGCGTAAGGAGAGTCTGGAAGGTCAGCTCCGATCATGTTGATTACTTTAGGAACCGTTCCCTGTTCTTCTAGAGTTTTCTTTTTGTTGTCTATCATGTGTTGGAGGATTATGTTCAAAGAAGCCAAAAGGTTAGTCTTTACTGTGTTGAGGAGCGAGTAGTTCTCCGACACAGCAATGGTCGAGGGCTCTTGAAGCAGTGGGTCTTGCACTTTGTAGTTGAGAATTTCTCCTAGCAAAACAGCCATTTCATGGTAGTCTACAAACTCTTTAAGAGCCCTGCTAGAAGTGATTTCAAAGTGTTCCAGAATTTGTTTGATAGCTCCTGACCAGTCTTCTAGGATCTCTAAAATCTCTGGTTCTCCCAGTGCACTCCACGCCCTTTTCCCCATTTGTATGATGTCTGGCATAACTCCTCTGAAGTAGTCTCCCACTGAAAACTGAGGAGACATACACGCAAAGATGTTTTTGATTACCAACAAACTCCCTTGGATTGTAGCTTTGCTTCCTGCCAGTCCTTGCCTTGCTAGGTTGGCAAGTGTGCTTGAAGTTACTCCCATAGAGTCTTCACTGATTATTGGGTTCAGCGAGTAAGCTACCACCACCCTTACGTTCCTTTCGAGGTTTTCTGAAGTCACTGCTCTGTAGAGTTGTTCGGAAACGGCTGTTCTGTCTTCACTGGAAAACACAGACCCCTCCACGCACTCTCTAGTGAACTGGCGTAAGCGTGTTGCAGCCGCATTTTTTTGCAGGTTGTCGGAGGAAGGGTCTGTTATTAAGCCCAGCAAGGATTGGAAAAACCCACTGACGTCCCGGCTGTGTTCTTTCAACTGACTTTCAGCTTCTTCTCTTTGGGTGTTGTTGCTCGAAGTGTAAGTGACTTTGAGAAGCTCAGCAATTTGGTTAGACATTTATATATCCATAAACTTATGTCTGAGTCCCAAGATATAACACTTAAACTCCAGGAACTAGAAAACTGTTTGTCCGAAATCTCCAAACACTTAGAACCCCTTTTCCAGTACGAGTCGCTTTCAGAACTCAATTCTCAACTCTTAAGCGAAGAAGCTTTAAGGCTAAACACAGGACTGGCCTACACTTTGTATTCAGTGTACTATTCACTTTTAAGAACACACGGCAAAGACTTAAGTCACCACCCAGTTAAACAGGAAATAGAAAGAGTCAGGGAATTCATGACTAAAGTTCAGGACGCACTCAACACTCAGTCCAGGCCTGAAGTCAGAATTGACAGAGCTTCAACTGTGCCCCAGCAGTCAAGACAACTCAAAGGCAGCACTCCACTGCCCGAAGCACCACACTTGAGGTGGAAAACCCAAGTTGACCAAATTCTAGGAAAAAAGTAACTTGTAAGTTTCTAAATTTAAACTTTATGGAGGAACAAGGCAGACAAATTGATGTAGTTCAGGAGTCCATAGAAAAAGTCCAGAGTTCTGTTTACGTGCTGTCAGGAATCCAAGTTGTAGTAATACTGTTCTTCAGTGAAATTATGTGCCTTATCAGAGGAGCCTGCCACACTTCACAGGATATAGACATTGCGCCATATGCTTCTCATGCCTTTTTACCAGTTATTGGGCTTTGCTTGCTCTTGACAGTCTTAGCTTACCAAGCGGCACAGTACGTGATGCACGAGTGCTTAAGGCCCCTGCGTTTAGGACTTGTGTTTTGGGGAGTTATTTTGATAGTGCTTAGTGTAGCAGAACTAATATCAGGGATGATTTTGGCTGAAGAAAGAGACTCTGCTTGGAACTCCTTAACTCCTTTAGGCAAGGAGTACTACGACAACGACCAAGACAACTTAAATGAAAGTTACAGACTCAACATGGGTTTAGTGTGCCTGTTCCAAGCAGTCAGTGGAGTGGTGTGCATTGCAACAGGCATTGCAGTCTGGATACTCCACAACAAAGCTGGGCAGGGCTACTTACCAAGAATCAAAAAAAGAATTGAAAGAAACTTAGAAGAGCAACCACTAGAGCAACTAGAAGAACCTTTAGAAGAACCACTAGAACCACCAGAAGCCAGAGCTATTCCAGAAAGACCCTTTGAAGAAAGCAATCTGCCCCAGTTTAGCACTCCTGTTGAGCAGTCTGAAACTCACCCACTAGCGCCGCGCCAAGGCAACATAGAGATGCAGCAGTTTGGATAATATGTGAATTAGTCATTAGTTTCATCTTCAGAGTAAAGTTCTTCTTTATCAGACACTTCTTCTGTTTCTTCCAAATTAGACCTTTCAATTCTGGCCAGAAGCTCAGCCCCGTCCTTAGCTTCGTGGAAAATAAGTTCGAATCTGTTTTCTTGAAGAGTCTCCCAAGTAGTTCCTACGTTGGGCACGAACAAAGGGTCAACAGCAATTCTAAGTGCGTTTTCGACCATAGTAGGAATGAGCAGAGACAAGTAAGGAGAGGACAACTCCAAACAAGGGTTGGTGTTGACTTCAATCAACCAAGGCTTCAAAGAGTTGTCCAGCATGAAGTCGTACCCAAAGAGTTCCATAGTATGTCCTCTGCGGTTGGGGTCTAGTTTGACGTAGACTGCCTGAATTGTGTCTTTCACAAGGGCTTTTATTTGTGGCAAAATTTCTTCGTAGAAGTTAACTTTTCTGTCTGAGCAGTGGAAGTCAAGGTACCTTTGGAAGTCTTTGTAAGAAAGTTTGTTGCCTGTTTCGAACTTCCCGTAGTCTTCAGAGTGCTTTTGGATGGCGTCGTTAGTAAGGTGGACGAAGTTGTTAGATACATCTTTGACTGTATACTCAGTGCAGGCAGTCCTTAAGTATCCGTCTTTGTAAAAGTAGGCCTGCATAACACCTCCTACACAGGTCACGAGCGCAAAGCACCTAATGTCGAACTTGCGTTTGTGCACCAAAAAGGGTTTTTCTATGTACTTCTGGATGATGAAAGTGCGTTTAGCTCCAGTTTTGGGGTTGACACTGGAACTAAGCTCTTGTTTGATTTGTGCAAGTGTGCTGCACACAGAGATTCCTTGGCCCCTGTTAGAGTTTTCGCCAGGTTTAACTATCCACAAGTTCTGGAACCTAGTGTTTTCTAGTTTCTCTTGGTCGCACTTTTCAAACTCTTCCAGGAACTTCTCGAACTCTGGGTCAGACTCTCCCTGTTTGAGATGGAAAGTCAGTGGCAAGAAGTCGAAAACGTTTAGGTCTTGTTGTTGGTAGTACTTTTTCATGCTCATGTAGAGACCTTTTTTATTAGCCAAGTGTTGGTTAAACTCTATCTTATTATGCATTCTGACTTTATGCGGATCTAAAGGAGTTTGGGTGTAGGCTTTGTAAGACTCTGAATTTCTGATGAGCGAGAAGCCCAAACTCTCGATGTCCACTGCGTTGAGTTGGCCATTGGGGAACTTAAGCCGGACAGGACTCATAAAGCTCACAGGAACGTACATTTCACGCAAAGAGTTTGTTTGGAAAACACAAGGAAAGCCTCTTAAAAGTTCTTTTTCCTTCCACTGAGTCCAAATGAAGTCAGCTTCTTCTATGTGCTGGGTTTGCACCCACCAACTCCTAGAACTAAAGCACTTTTTAATCAGAACTGAGTTGTTGCCTCTGCCTACGAAAACTTTGAACTTTTCTTCTGAAACCGAACTTTCAACTCCGTTGCTTCTACTGATGACTTTGCGCCACATCTTTTCAATTTCAGGTTTGGCTTTGAGAAGCCACTCTTTGTCACGTGAAGCTTCTTTGAGTTGGATTTTAGGAAGCACAGCAGGTCGTTTAACGACAGGTTTAGAAGTCTCCACACGGGACTCGTTGACTCTTGACTTGGTGCTTTCTGTGCGGGACTCAATGTTTCTTTTGGGCGTTAAGGGTTCTTTGGTTTCTCTGGGTTTTCTAAAAATCATTGGTTTAGGAGTAGATTTAGGAATGCTTTCTCTCAGAGACCTTCCGATATAGGGTCCGTGTCTTTCAAAACTAGTGTTGAAGTAAGTTTGTGGAGCTGAACTGTGATTGTACTTGCTCATCACAGGGATTCCTATTTTCTGAACAGTTAAGGACTCTTTGAGGTGAGTGATGTCTACTCTGGCTTCTTTCTGGTGGTTAACGGGAATTAAACTGTATTGCTTCATTCGCAGTTTGCTGCCTCGCATAGCTTTCATAGAAGGTTCAGCATGTCTAGTTTTTTTGGGGCTTTTGCGAGAAACATATGCAATAAAAGAAGGAGAATCCACTCTTTCACTATTCATTTTAATTAATCAGTTATAGACTTTGTAACCTAACCAACTGTCAATGTACTTAGAAGCCCTTCCACTGAGGATCCAGATGTAGTGGGCAAATACCACCCCCGAAATCAAGTCAATTGAGTAGTGTGCTCTCAGCACAACCATCACGAAGAACTCAAACAACGTTGCAATTACTGAAAGTACCATCAGTTTGTAGTAGCCACTGTTGTAGTTTTCAAGTGCACAGAAAGTCATGATTCCTACGTGTCCGGAGTAAAAGAAGTCTGCTGTTCTGTGGTAAGGCACAGTCAGCGAAGGCACTCCTGGGTAGTCCCAAATATAGTTTTCTGGAAACCCCATTAAAAAGATACCTTGGACTGCTGCTCTCACTGTGTAAAAACAAGAAGAGCATATTACTTCCCTCCAGGACTTGCCCCAAAGTGCGTACTTAACGGAAAAAGCTACCAAAAGAAAGTCCACTAAAAACGAAGAAGTTGCCTCAATCAAGTGTCTCTCGGTGTCATGGACTTCGAAATACTGGTTGAGTCCAGAAGTGAAGTCGAACAACTTGTCTTTATAAAAAGTAACTGATTCTTTAGTAATCATCATTCCTGTGAGGCTGTTAAATACTGCCAGAACTGTGAATCCCACTATAAGAGTCACTCTAACGAAAAACAAAACTCTTTTAGGAAGGGTTTCCCAGTTGTGGAAGAAAAAAGCCCATTTAAACGAACTGCTCGCGTGGTGATTATTTAACAAAGGCTGGTCTAGGGTGCTGGGTAAGTCTTTCATTTTATTAGTCTTAAATAGAGGTGGAAAAAGTTTTACAACGGAGCAAGCTTTTTGGCGTTGGCAGAAGCACGAGAGTTGAGAATGTTGGAAAGGGCGTTCATAGCTTCTTCTTTGCTCATAGTGACAGGCCGCAATTCGAAAGAACTAGTCATTTTGGGACCCGGAGAAGGTGGAGGCCGCGACAATAAAGTTCTCATTCCATTATAATTATCTTTTCCTCTGCTTTTCTCAGCTGAAGCTTTTCTAGAAATGACTGTCCGCTTGGTCTTCCACTCAGAGTTGCGTGGAGGCTGGATGAACTTTTGGACTTGTTCGTTTTCTCTTTCAAGCTGAGCTACTCGTTTTTCTAGTTCTTCTTTTTCTTTGAGGAGTTCCATCACCTTTGAGTAGCTTTGTGGGTCTGAGTTGTTTTTAAAGTGCCTTTTGGCTTCTTCCAGTTGTTCCAGCAAAGTTTCGTTTTCAGTTTTAAGTTGCGAAACTTCGTTTTCCAGACTCCGGCGCGACTGAGTGATTTCAGAAAGGATTTCTTTGAGTTGCCGGTTGGAAGCCATCAAGTCCCTTATTAGTTGCACACTGTCGTGTAACTTCTCACTCAGTAGTTCTGGAGTCAGCATGAAGTTAGCGAAGTCAGGGTTGAAGCTAGACTGGGTTTTATTGGGCGACGACTGAGGCAAGTCGAAAGTTGCTGACTGCTTGTTTACTTGGGACCTTTTAGTTTGCGAAGACTTCAAAGGAGCAGATGAGACCTCAGGGGATTTTCCTTTTTTCTTGGAAATTTCAGTGAGGATGTCAATCTGTTTGTAAGCTTGCTGGAGTTCGGACTGAAGACTGCTTATTTCTTGGCGGAGTTTTTTGACCACCTTGGTTTTGGGGTCTACGTTCTTAATGGGTTCGTTGTAAATGCAGCCTGCTTTGGTGGCATAGGTAAGAGTGCTGATGTTTTCTTCGAAAAACTGGTCTGAAGGAGCAAGGCAGGATACCATTACACAGAAACTGTTTCCCCCAATCGACTGCTTAAGCACACTAGTGAGCTTGGAGTCTCTGTAAGGCACAAAAACGTTTTCGCCTTCTCTGAGAGCACACAGATTACTAATAACCTGCCGCAGAGTAAACAAAGACTTGTTGATTTCAATGCTTTCTTTCAGAGCAATGCCTTCGTTGCCAGTCATAGAAACTCTTTCACTGCCTGCTAAGTCAACTAACTGGAGACGACTGGTAGTTATGCCTCCTGACTCAGAGTCCACTCCTTCAATAGTAAGTCCCAAAATGCAGTGGGAGCGCGAACTTGCAGAGTTAAGGTTGTGGGATGCCATGACTTTGTTTTTGATTCCAGTGTGGTAGTGGTAAAGCACTTCGTTAACTGTGGAACACTTGTACATAAACAAGTTTTCAACGTAAAAGTCCTCTTTAAGGTTGCAGCGGAGCTTCAAACCGTTAGAGTTGGGTTTGAGTTGGGCAGGGTTGAGTAAGTCGAAGATCTTTTCTTTATAAAGTTGCACAAAGGTGCAGTACACTGTGTACTCAATTTTTGAAGACACTCCGTTGACGTGTTCAAAAAGAGACTTTATAGTGCGGGGAATGATTCCCACACTGGAAGAGTCTTGTATGATTGGTCTGAGTTTAGAGTCATACTGGTACCCTTCCATAGTGTAGGTTTTTCCTGACCCTGTTTGGCCGTAAGCAAAAACAGTAGCATTGAAGCCGTCCAACACGTTTTTGGTCAAGTCGTGGATTTTGCACTCGTTGAACAACCTTTCTTGAGAAGTGCTTTGGGAAAACACTTTGTCAAATGAGTAGCGTTTACGGTTTCTTGGGTCAGTTGAAGGAAGGCTGTGTAAAATTTACGTTATGGAATTGGTTTCTTCGTCCACTGAAATCCGGGAGTTGTTGTGTCCCTGACTTAGTTCCTTGTCCAAGAGTGGTCTTACTCTGACAACCACTGTTATTCTTGTCCCTGTGAGGTCCATATATTTTAATTACAATCCCAATATGCTGTTTAAATTTCACTTTAACTTGGATTAGATAAGTTCTAACTTAGCGAGTTTATAAATATGCTTTTATTGCTTTTAGGTTTAGTGCTGGGTGAAGAACTTGACATGGTCCAGCAAGAGATACAGCAAACAGACTACCTTGTTGGAACTCTCAAAGCTAAGGTCGACCACTTAAAGCAACTCCAGAGGAGCTTGGCTGAAGCTGGCTTGAACTTACCTTCTCAAAGTGACTTTAAAAAGTACTTGTTTGAACAAGGCGACCCTAATTCTTTAGAAAAAAGATTAGTTAGAGAAACAAGCATTCACTCTAGAAACAAAATACTAGGTTTTGAGTACCTAGTCAACCAAGGACTTATACTGGTATGCTTAGATGGCGGAATTTTGGAGTTTTACACGTTTTCAGAGGAGTTAGTGCAAAGAAAAGAACTTAACTACCAACCTTCTTTTTGCAGTGTAGTTTCTGACTCAAAAAAAGCACTGGTGGCGACAGCAAGTCACTCTGAACTTAGAGTTTTTTCTTTTAACAGCACTTCTTTAGAGCTTAACTACTTGAACTCGACTAAGTTGGTTGAAGACACTCAAGTAGTTAAGCTAGAAGGCTACTCTAGAATGAAAAAACTGTTTTGGGTAGTTGGTGACTCAAAAGGAGGAGTTTCTTTGTTCACAAAAGACTGCGAACTGGTTTCTAGGGTAAACACTTCACTGCCCTACATAAGTGACTTTAGAATTGCTGGACAACAGTTAGTGTTTGCAGGAACCAATAAACTTGGTGTCCTTAACTTAGGTGTTATGGAAGTTAGTGAAATGTGTCCTGGGACTCTTGACTTTATTGTAGGTGTTGCTGTAGATCAAAAACCCACTGTTTTGTATGCCCAAACTCAAAAAGGAAACATTTTAGTGTACGACACTAAGTTTTCAAGCACCAAGTCACCTAGCACTTGCAGGCCTATAGCAAGACTTTACAATAAGTACCCAGCGAAGCACCTTTCAGTTCTACAAGACTCAATTCTGACTTGGAATGGAAGTGTTTTAAGTGCATTTAACAAAAGTTCTTTGTACGAAAAGCCACAGCCACCAACTTACTTTGAAGTAGAAAACTTAGTTGGAGAGTTTGGAGTTATGAAAGACTACTTTAGTCTTCAAGAAACTCAGTTGTTAGTTCTGGGAGACAATGGCTACACTCTAGAAGTATTCCGAGTTTTGGACCCAGTAGTGCTTATAGAAGACCAGAAACCAAGCACAGGCTTCGACTTAGGAACCATTAGGACGGTGGTCTTTGTAGGTGGAGTAGTTGTTTTTGTCATTTGGAAGTCTAAGAACTTTAAGTCCAAGAAGCAAAGAGACACTGAAGAACTTGAAAAAAGCCTTCAAGAAATCCGGAAAACAATGGAGTCTACTGAGATGATGAGTGAGAAGCTGCATAAAGGATTCAAAAGTAAGTAAGACTGTTAAGTGTAAAATGGAAGAAGAAGAACAACCCCTTATATCAAAGGATGAAAAAAAGTTTTTAGTTATTTCAGGAGGCGCAACCTTAGTGACTGTGATTCTTCAAATAGTAAGTTTGGGACTGAAGGATTGGGTGTACTACTGCTACTTTAAGTGGGGATTACTTGGAGCAGAGACCTCAGACAGTGGACTTAATGACTTAGTTGGAGGAGACACAGGCTACAGCAACTTACATGATGACTTGTGTGGAGGGTACCAAAAAGTGATCGAAGCTGCTTGTGACGGGTTTTGTGGGAACGCCAAAAGACTGGAAGGAGCAGGCATAGTTTTTTTAGTGTTTGGAATTTTAAGTGTGCTACTGAACTTTTTTTACCTAGTGATTTACTTTTTGAATGCTTTTAAGTCTATGAAAATCACTAAGAACTGGGTTCTTTACTGTGGGATTTTTGCAGCTTCAGTGAGTTATTTTGTGGGATTGATTCTTTACTTGGCAGTGGGAAACATCTATGGAATGGACTCAACTTGGCGCTCAGACGAGAATGTGTCTACTAAAGCTGGGCTGGCTTTGGCTTACGTAGCTTTGATACTCAATATTGGGGCTAACACTCTAGCCTATTTGAAAGTAGGGCCTTTGTATAAGCCTCCTCTTAAGTAAGCAATTCTTAATTAGAGTTAAAACATTACCGGTTAAGAGCAGTTTTCAAAGTCAAAGCCTCCACACACAAGCACGATTATAAAAAACACAATAACTAAAATCACCGCAATAACGATGAGGGTGATTTTAAAGTTCTTCCACCACATGTGTCTTTTGACTTTAGTAGCAGTTCTCCTCATAGTAACTGCACTGTCACTCATGTGCTCAGTTTTTTTCACAAGCAACTCGATTTTTTCGCCCCTAGCAAGTACTTTGTCAATGTTTTCGATCATGATGTCTTTGGTGCGGTCTAAGTTCTGGCGAGCTACTTTGAGTTTGTCAGCTCCTGGGTCAGTGTTGTAGTAAAGCATCCTTCCTTTCATGACTTCAGAAAAGTCCCTGTTGGCACCAAGCCCCACTGCCCTCTTGGCTTCCTCGCCATACCTTTGCTGGAACTTTTCTTTGATGTCGAACAAAAAGGTGTAAGCTGTGCGGTTGGAAAAGTCCGCGTCTGTCATGCAGAGGTAGGTAATTCCCCCTGAGTTATGGCAGTGAAACATGTACTGATTTTGGTAGGAGTAAGAAATCGACGCTTCCTTTTTTACTCTTTTCAAAAGTTTCAGTGCCATCAGTGAGAAGTTTCCTTCAGCCAAACTTACTTCAGCTAGCGGAGTGCTGGAAGCGTCGTTTGCAACTAGGGAGTATATGATCGAAGACATTTTTGGCAACTATAATTATTCAGTGATTTTTCGGTTCTTAGGTACTGTGCGAGTTGTGCTGATTAGTTCAGCAATTCGGACTATTCAAGGTGGCGAACTTAATAGAACTTTCTCGAAACATGGAAGATTACATAAATTCAACAATCAGCTTAATTTGTTCACTTTATGTACTTTTATTAATACGTGTTAACTTAATTAGGTGAACTAATATTTGGCACAAACTCTCCATTTTATAATTATAAAATGACTTCTATATTTACTGCAGCTGACCAAAAACTGAACGCTTCGGGTAAGTTTTGGACATCCCCAACTAAAGAAAGCGAACTTGATATTAAAAAGAATAAAATGTTCAGATCCTACCTTTACCTGCCAACTTCGGCTTCTGGCTTTAGGAAAGAAAACTTCGCCCTTACTACTTCGAGCATCTACTCCTTAGACTCTAGCAAAAAGCCCGAATCAATGAGCATCCTAACTTGGAAGCGAGTTGAGCCATTCATCGAAGACAACGGAAACGAAGAGCGCTTCGGGTTCAGGATCTTCAGTGGAGAGGTTTTCCAGGACTTCTACACTACAGACTCCTCCTCCCTTGAAAAGTGGCTGGGGAAATTAAGCAAGGTCTGCATCTTGCAGGACATTGAAATGGACTTTAAAGTTGAGCGCGAAATTGGGGCTGGCAACTACGGAGAAGTCCACTTAGGAAAAGAGATTGAAACCGGTGAGTTTTTTGCCATAAAATCCATTTCTAAGGGAAGACTCTTAGAATCGTCAATTGGCATTGAAAACCTCATTGGAGAAATTCAGATTCTCAGGAAACTTGAACACCCCAACTTAGTTAAGTTGCACAAAGTTTACGAGTCGGAAGATTTCGTGTACTTGGTGCAAGACTACGTTCCTTCCAAAGACTTGTGCAAAAGAACCCTAGAAATGGGGAACTTGAACGAGGAGTCTGCTGCCAAAGTAATTAGAGAAGTACTAGAAACTTTGCATTATCTGAAAACTAAGGACGTTGCTCATAGAGACATCAAGCCAGAAAACATCTTAGTAACTGAAAACTTTGATGTCAAGGTCATTGACTTTGGGCTTGCTTGCCGAAACATCAAGCAAGGCAGCACTGTTAGGTGCGGTTCGCCAGGCTACGTAGCTCCTGAAATCCTTGAGGAAAAGGTCTACGGAGCTAAAGTTGACGTGTTTAGTGCAGGAGTAGTTCTTTACGTAATGCTTTCTGGAGTGCTTCCCTTTACAGGAAACACTGAAAGAGAAGTGCTTTATGAAAACAAAATGTGTAACATAGCTTTTCCTAGCTTCTACTGGTTCGGAGTATCTTGTGAAGCAAAGGATCTGATTTTGAAAATGACCAACCCTAACCCTGCTAAGAGGCTTACTGCTTTAGAGGCTTTGTCTCACCCTTGGTTTTGCAAATTCAACTCTGGGAGTCCAAAACCTACTAGAAAGTCTAGTCTTACTAGAAGCCAAGAATAGATTTTTTGTAAACTATTAGTACAATACTACTATAGATGCATAATGGATAATATAAGATTATAAATATAATCCAAACATGAAATCAGTTCTTGAAAGTAATCAGCAAAGTCATTTCTGGGGAGACTTAGAAGGCACTGAAAAAGTTAAAGAAGTACTTTTTAAAGGCTGCCTTTATGTACCCAGTTTGAGCTCTGGGTTCAAAAAACTTAGGTTTGTCCTTACCGCGGAAAGTATTTACTTAGTAGACTCAAACAATAAGCCTAAGAAAAGGAGTGATCTGAAATGGAAGTTGGTAGAGCCATTCATTGAAACCCAAAACACCCAAAAAAGGTTTGGTTTCCGTATATTCAGTGGGGCAGTGTTCCAGGACTTCTACGCAAAAAGCCAAAACGTTTTAGACCAATGGATCAGTAAATTATTCCAAATTTGTATTTTCCTGGACTTAGAGTTGAATCTAAGAATCATTCGCCAAATCGGCAGTGGAGGCTTTAGCCAGGTCCATCTTGCACTAGATCACGAAACTCAGAACCTCCGTGCTGTGAAGTCGATTAAAAAGCAAAAGCTTCTAGAATCAAGCAAGCATATAGAAAATCTAATAGAAGAAGTTGAGATCATGAGGACCCTTGATCACCCCAATATTGTGAAGCTCTACAAGGTTTACGAAGACGAAGAAAGTTTCCACCTAGTGCAGGATTATGTGCAGGGGATAGACTTGTGCGAAGCAATTTTAGAAAACGGAATTATGATTGAATCAACTGCAGCTAGAATATTTGAACAAGTTTTGAACGCTTTGAGCTACATGCACTCGCTGGACATTTGCCACAGAGACATTAAGCTCGAAAACGTGATGCTGGACTCAGATTATCAAGTGAAAATAGTAGACTTGGGTTTGAGTTGCACAAATATTAGTAAAGGTAGAACTCTCAAATGTGGGTCTTTTGAGTACGTAGCGCCTGAGATAATAGGTGGTTGTGTTTACACGAGCAAGGTTGACATGTACAGTGCAGGTGTATTACTCTATTTGATGCTAATAGGGAAGATGCCTCAAATGAACAGTGTCCGAAAACTAAAGTTCAAAAAAAAAATTTCCGAACAAGCCAAAGATTTGATTAAGAAAATGATGGAACCCAACCCTACTCTGAGACTTGATGCCCAAACAAGTGTAAAGCACCCCTGGATAACCCAATTTAAATATAAATAACTCTTAATTATAAACAATAACCTTCGAAAGAGCCTGTTCTAGGGCTCCCTGGAAATGAAGTTTTGAAGCCATTTTGCAAAAACAAAGTGAAGTAAGGAGGCACAAGGAGTTCAAACCAGGGATGCTGCAAAGCTTCAGAAGCTGAGGGCCTTTTTAAAGGGTCAGGGTTAGTAAGCTGCATCACAATGTCTTTTCCCAGCATTGAAATTCCGCCCCAAAGCTCTTCAGGGAACTTTATGTCGCATTTGAGGTTCGCAGCCAGCATTTTTTCGACACTTAGCTTTCCAAAAGGACTTACTCCGCTTAAAAGTATGTACAGAAGAATTCCTGTACTGAAAACATCTACTTTGGGTCCGTACTTGAGTCCTTTAAGGACCTCAGGGGCAACGTAACCGGGGGATCCGCACCTTTCAGTGCTTCCTTTGTGGATGCTTCTGCAGACTAGTCCGAAGTCTATGAGTTTGATTTCATAGTTGTTTGGAGCACACATAAGTATGTTTTCTGCTTTGATGTCTCTGTGGGCGATGTTTTTAGAGTGCATGTAGTCAAGTGTTTCTAGCAGAATGTAAACTAGTTTAGCTGCAGATTCCTCGGAGAATGGGCCTTTTTTGTGGAGTCTCTGAAAACAAGTTCCGCCTTCCACGTAGTCAGTTATTAAGTGAACTTCTGAGTAACTTTCGTATACTTTGTGAAGTTTAGGGATGTTTGGGTGGTCTAGCTTCTTCATGGTTAAGATCTCGTCTAGTAGGTTTTTTTCGCAGTTTTCGATTCGAAGAATTCTTTTGGAGACTGACTTTACAGCGTAGATTTTGGAAGTTTTAATTTCTCTGACAAGATTCACACAAGCGAAGTTTCCACACCCTAGCTTCTCAAGAACTTGGTAGTCCAGTTCAAAGTCTTTGTTGATACACAAACGACTCAGGGCATCTACCCACTTGCTTTGCTGCTTAGAGTTCCTTGTGTAGAACACTTGGTGTGAAACTTGGTTGCTTAGTTTGAACCCACACTTTTTTTTGTTTTGAGGTTCTTGGAAAGCTTCAAGTAGTTTCCAGTTTATTTTAGTGAACTTAGTTACTTGGTTTTTAGAACTGACGTAATACAAATGAGAAGAAGTAAGAACTATAGTTCGCTGTTTGTAACTACCTGCAGCTGTAAGTAAGTGCAAGGTCGATTTCAGAATTCTGCGCTTTTTGAGTTGCTTTTTCGATTTGTCTTTCACTGGTACCCAAAAGGTTCTTCCAGGATTTTCTTCGGTGTCAGTAGATTTAAACAATGATTCCATTTATGAGTATTAGAGCGAAGAATCGTTTAGTGAGTTCAGTTGCTGAATCCAAGGGTGCTCTAAAGCTTCTTGGGCTGAAAGTCTCTCACTGGGGTTCCTTAGAGTCATTTTAGTCACTAAGTCAATAGCACTTCCCAAATTGCTTGCGCAAGAATCAAAGTTAAGTTGTGCTTCTTGGTTTTTAAGTAGTGTTTCTTGAATATTATCCACTCTGAAAGGCATTTCTCCTGAAAGTAGAATATATAGCAAAATGCCTGCACTGAATACATCTACTTTAGAGTAATAGGGTTCTCCTTTGAGTATTTCGGGAGCAATGTAGCCCGGAGATCCACATTTTTCAGTTTGACCTTCGTGGATGTCTTTGCAAGCTAACCCTAAGTTCAATAACTTTATTTGATAGACATTTTGACTGAGTAAAAATACATTTTCTAGTTTAATGTCTCTGTGAGCTATGTTCAAAGAATTTAGGTAAATTATGCACTCCAGAACTTGCTTCATAGTTTTTGCAGCCTCTTCCTCAGGAAGAGGTCCTTCATTAACAACTTTTTGAAATAAGTCTTGACCTTCTAAGTAATCCTGAACTAAATGGACATAGTTGCGGCTTTCATAGACACTGTGTAGTTTTACAAAGTTAGGGTGGTTAATTTGTCTCATTATTTCTATTTGGTTCTTGAGTCTCTCAAAGTTCCCCAAGTTTCCAGATTTAGCAAAGGACTTGACTGCAAAGTTCTGCCCGGAAATATTTTTCCTCAGAGTAGTTCTTGAGAGAACTCCTCTTGAGAGTTCTATGACTTCTTGTAAGTCTTCTGATATATTTGTGAGAATGCACACTTTACTAAGGGCATCTATCCAAATTTCAAGTTGCTCTGCATCACGAGTGTAGAAGTCCTGGCTTGTGTTTCCATAGAACAATGTGAAGCCAAAGAAGTTTTCTTCAGCAAAAGGAAACACAAACAGCCACTTAACCCTGCAGAACTTTTCAACTTTTTTGTGGACGTTTACCCAATAAAGGTTTGACTCAGTAAGCAAGAATTCCGTTCGATGCTGGGAGTTGTAGAGGGTACCTAAGTGAATCCGTTTTTCTTGGACTTGATCTATTGCTTTATCTTCCTGAGGAAACTCCCAAAACAAATCAGTTTGAGGAAAGGGCGATAAAAAAATTGAACTAGATATTAACATACTAATAATAGCTTTTAATGGAAAGTATATTCAGTAAAGTAGATGCCAGCAAAATTTCCAGAGAATTCTGGAGCCCCTGTGAAGGCATCTCTAGAAGAGCACTTGAAAAACTTAGCTTACTCAAGTCAGTGCTCTACCTTCCCTTACCAGAATTCAAGTTTAAGAAGTAGAACCTTTCACCTGACCCAAAGCTCTATTTTCTGCCTAAACTCCCACTCTACGCCTAAACTCATGGCTGCAATTCAGTGGAAACTATTAGAGCCTTTTCAAGAAACCAACCACCTAAAAACGAGATATGGGTTCCGCTTGGGAAATCAAAACAACTACCAAGAGTTCTATACTGAAGATGAGCAAACTCTAAATAACTGGCTTGATGCCTTATCCAGAGTTTGCATACTCACCGAGATCGAAGAAGAGTTTAAGTTACTCGAAAAAATCGGAGAGGGTAGTTTTGCAAAAGTCTACTTCACTAAAGGTTTGAGAGATGCAAAGGACTATGCTGTCAAACAGATTCTCAAAAGAAAACTCAAGAAAAGCAAGAATGGTGTCGAAAGATTGATTGACGAAATAAAGGTAATGAGGGACTTAAAGAGTGAGTATATAGTCAAGCTGCACACTATATACGAAAGTAACGACTACGTGTACTTGGTTTTAGAGTATGTAGGAGGCAAAGACTTGTTCCAAAGGATTATAGAGAGAGGCGCTTTCTCAGAAGAAGAAGCTGCTAAGTTAATTTACAGGCTCCTTGCTGGATTGAGGTACATGCACTCCAATAATTACGTTCACAGAGACATTAAACTTGAGAACTTGTTTATAACTGTAGACTCTGACCTTAAAATTGGAGACCTTGGTCTGGCCTGCAGTACCAAAAGCAAGTCAATGCTAGATAAATGCGGGTCTCCCGGATATGTAGCTCCCGAAATGCTCAAAGACAAGAGGTATGATTCTAAGGTTGACATGTTCAGTGCTGGAGTGGTTCTGTTTAGCCTGCTCAGTGGGACTTCTCCCTTCAAAGGAGAGGACCCAGAAGAAGTACTTAGGAAAAACGAGAGATGCAAGTTAGTTTTTGAAGAAGAGAACTGGAGAGGTGTGTCCAGCTTAGCTAAAAGTATGGTGAAAGAACTGACTCAACCTAACCCCAGCAAGAGACTCTCTAGTTTCGAAGCTCTCAGGCACCCCTGGCTACTCCAAATGATTCCTTCTTCGAGGAGGAGAGCCAAAAGTTTAGCAAGCAATAGTGTTTCAAGTAGACTAATAGAAATTCCAAGTGTAATAAAAGACCTGCGACGTAAAACCAACCACTGTAACCCTAAAGTTTAAGGGTTCGAAGTAGCAATAGTAATAGTTTAGCTAAACTACTGAGTCCAGCATTCAATCGAACACTGGCACCTTCAAGTTCGCTAAATAAGTTAATTACTAAGGTTACTTGATGAAGTCATCCAACTTAATAGAGTCGAGTTGAACAAAAGTTATTTGAGTAGTTTCTTTCCTCAAAGAAGAGTTTTTGTAGCTGCAGCCAGCATATCCGAGACCGAACAAAACTCCGTTCACAATCAGAACCATTACATAACTCCATACATTCTTGTAAGTCAATAGTGGGTACAACTGCCTGACCATCAAAGTCACAGGCAAATTCACTCCGAAAGAGTAAACAAACCAAATTCCAAAAGCCCAGTAAACGTTAGTTTTAGTGAACTTAACTTTGTTGTAGTAAAGGTCAAGTGAAAGAAGCACAGTAGGCACAATGTGCACTAGTACCATGTACCACATGTACTCTTCGTTTTGACTCAAAGGATAATTGATGCACCAGTAACAAACACTTATAGTGCTTTCAAGGTTCCAAGCAATCTGCATTAGGTTGCAACCTGGCTTGCAAAAGAAACTCCACCTGTAACTCAGCATAGAAAGAACGAAATAACTTAGACTCAAAGTTGTCCCCCAGTTGGTCAGGAAGAAAAAGTATATTCTGGGAATCCCAATTAAGCCCAAAACAAACAAAGTAAGGCACACCAAGACTCCAAAGGCCCTTACATAAAATAAGTGGTGGGGCTTCGACGAGTCTAGAAGCATAACTTCATGTTTTTTCCTGTTGTCCAAAAACATTTATAAGTTATTACTAAGCTGGCGAATAAGTTCCCATAACAAGGGGGAGTAGTAATAATTCTGCAGAATGCTAAGTTTCTCTAGGATCTCCTGAGTGTAGCTGCTTATATGTTCTCCACAGGAGTACTTCAGAAGCCTTTTGAGAATCAAAAGAGCTGAAGGCAGAGTTTCGTCCTCAGCTTTAGACTGGTAAAGGCTAGAAGAAGACTTTTGGACCACTTCCAATGCTACTGAGACTACTTCTGACAAGTAAGGGTAAATTCCTAGTTTCTTGTGTTTTACAAACTCAGACAAAAGCAGCATAGTTCCTTTACGGACGTCAGGGTTCTTTTGAGTCAAGGCAGCTCTGATTAAGTGAAGCAACTTTTCAGAGTTAGCAGATACAACTCCAATGTTTTGGTAGAGAATTTCTATGACTTTGGATTTGGACAACTCTGAAGAACTAAAAAAAGCATTTCTCAAGTGTTGCAAAGCAGCTGCACCTTTGACTTCAAAAATAAAGCCGAAAGTTCTACTCAAAGAATTCAGCACAAAAACGTCGCACTCTTCAAGGATCCTGTCTAGCAAGTCCCAGTACACTTCAAAGTTTTCCCCAAACTTGATCAATAAGTTTAGTTTTTGTAGGCCTGCTGCGATTCTGTAGGGTTCTTTGGAACTAAGTTCTCTGGATAAGTGTTTGTAGTCTGAGGAGCAAGAAATTTCCTTTCCAGACAATTGTTTAGATATAAGCGAATCTACTAACCCTGACAATTCTCTAACTTGGATATTATGGTGCTTGGAAAGGTCCAGTACTTTAGGCCATATTTCTACTAAAAACTGTTTATTTTCAATACTGTAGTCTCCACTAAGGAGATAAGTTAGTATTGAAAGAGTCCCTGCAATAGTTTGAGTGTCTTCTCTATTAAGCATAGTTTTTAAAAAGTTCTTTAAGCGGGCTGGGTTCGACACTAGTTGTGGTACTTCTATGTTTTGTGCCATGTGCAGAATAGCTACTGTAACTTGAAGATTGTTATCTTCAAACTCACTCAGCAGTTCTGAAAATACTTGTTCTGCGCACTTTTTAGACAGAGAAGAGTCTTGGAGTTGCGACAGGAAGTTGCATATTCCAACTACAGCATCAAGTGGATCTAAGTTTTGTGGGTGGTTTGTGTAGAGAACTTTGCCTTTTTCGTTCACTTGGAATGAGTAAGGAAAAACTGGGTCTTGTATGAACTTAACTAGCGAACTAGCTGCTGTGTTGTAGTACCTAAGGAACTGAATGAGTACTTTTTTGAGTGGTTCTTTTATGTAAACTGCTTTGTAGTTCTCCAAAAACACTTGCAAAGTTACTAGCAAAGTAAAATTGCAAGAGATAATTTCTAAGATGCTTTGATCAGGAGGTTCTTTTGCACTTAGTACTTCCAAGGACTCTAAGGCTTTATCAAGTGTTTTTTGTGGTTTAAATTCGAGTTGACTAGTGACTAAACTAGTAACTTGGGGTTCTTTTTGCATGATATTTGAAAGCGTTCCACTTAAGATGTCTTTAGTGTACAGATCACACTGGGAGTGCAGAAGCATTTCAAGTATTTGCTGAGCAATGTTTAAAAAGTACTTTTGGGAGTAAGACTTTGGAGGCGAACTAAGTACTTTGGTGCACATAACTTTGAGTTGTTGTTTGTCGTCTCCTCTTCCAAAGGCTTCTATGATTTCCTTGACTCCTTTTGGCTTAGTGATTGCTTTAGGAAGCATGTGGATGGCCTTTTTGGTTTCTGAGTAAGTTAGTATCCACAGCAAAGGAGGAATGCAGTCTTTTGCTTCCAGAGAACTCAAAGCTTCTTCAGAGTAGTTGTCTATCATCAGAACTAAAACTAATACTGTGTCACTGTACAGAATGGCTTTTATGTTGGGTTCTAGGGGCTTAGGGTAGGCTTCTAAGAAGTGGTGGAAGTACAAAGGAAGGACATCCGAAGTAGAATTTGTGAGTTTTTGGTGCAAAGAAACTAAATTCGAAGGAAGAGGAGGGAGTTTGTCTAGGCTGGGCATCAAGAGCCAAGAAACTAAGTAAGTTGTCGCCTTAGAAACTAAGGATTCGTCGGTTGAAGTAAACACTAAAGGAACTAGTTGTTTAAGGAATTCTGAAGGGTTTTCTTTGTTGCTGTTTAACAAGTTCGCAAGTTCCATATGATTACATTAAAACCTAACATAACTTGGAGGCACCATGTAGTTAGGGTCCCAACACCTCCTCAAGTGCACGTAAACCCTTAGAACCAGGTACCCGACCCCCATTAACTGTGCAACCAACAAAAACACAACTGCTGAAACAACCACTAAAGGCGACAACAGAATCCCAAGTACCACTACTCCAAAGAGCTCCCCGCAAGTTTGGAACTGGTCAAGTATCTCTCTAGTAGCCATCACGCCCAAAACAAAGGGTGCAAGGGCAAACACTATAGGTGTTAAAAGAAGCCCTACTAAGATAGCACAGGGGTAAGAAAGCCACTTGTTGGTTAGGAACCTGTGGAAAGGAGAACCTGGAAGGTGCCATTCATTTATCATGTTTTCAATCCAAAAGCAAGCCAAAATAACTACTCCGAAGGGCAGTAGTATTGGGGAAAAGGTAAGACCTAAAACTACCCAGAGTGGAGGGTACTTCCTCAGTATCTTTTTGCCTTCACAGTTTTCGAAGTGACCTACCATGTAGGGCTCTCCACAGAGCCAGCACCACTCATACCTGCAAGCTGGGCAGGTCATGTGGTCGCAGCCTTGGTTCTTTTCAACTCGTCTTCTGCACTGGGGGCACTGCTTAACGTTGTTTTTTTTGCTGTACTTGTCAAGCGCAAAGTCTACCTGAGCTCTGCACTTGGAGTTTCCGTGCCAAGGCTCTTGGCAGTAGTAGCAAAACTTAAACCCGCACTGGTTACAAGTGAGTTCTCTGCTTTGCATGTTGCCTTTGTCCCAACCTTCGCAGTCGGGTTTGGGACACCAGCGCAAGTTAGGGTTTTTGTTAAGGCTCTGGGCTTTTTGGAACTTTTTGAACTTCAAGAAAAGTTCTTCTGGAATCAACATACTGATGAATTCTTCTTGTATGTCCACTCCACAGCTGTGTTCAGGACAAGGCATTGGGTCCACTTGGGACTCTGTAATGCGTATTTCTAAGTAAGTTCTGATGCAATCTTGGCAGAAGTTGTGTGAACAAACAGGAACCTGCACTTTGTTGACTTCGTTTAGTTCTGACTGACAAATAAGGCAAATAACAGGACTGGAGTGAACTTCAAAACCAATCCCTGAAGAGCAAACAGACCTGAAGTTCAAAGATCTCTGAGAAGGAATGTTTGATAAATGCGAGTTAGAAATAATTCCTAAGTGGGGTTCTAAATCTATCTCAGGACTTGCAAAGCTTAAAAATACATCAGGTGAAGACTGGGATCTACTTGAAGACTGGACACTGGAGTTGTACTCGTTAGTAAGTAGTGAGTTAGCAGGACTCGACTGCAGCGAAGGCTCTGATGCACTTCTGGTTTGGTTTGCCCCCATACTTAATTGATGCAAACTATAGAAGCCTACAGAGTCAGAAAAGTAGGAAAACATTTAAAAGCAAGTAAACTCATGCACACTTGGGTGTTGCAAGTAGACTCAGAAGTGTTCCAAATAGACCTTATAATATCTAGAGTTTCTGGAAGAAAGCAAGTTGTCGTAAACTCCAGAAACGAGTACGAGTTCCACAAATTTAATGGTTCTCTGATGTTTTTCACAGAACTCAAAGGAACTCCAGTTACACTGTTCCAAGAAGACAAAACCTACACTTTGAAGGTTTTTGACAAAACTCACTCTGAAGTCCTTTTAACTCACAAAACACAAAAGTATAAATAGTTACTTACAAAATTCATGCCTGTACATGTTGTTTATGTAATAAGCGTTCAGTTGACTCTCGATCCACAAGTGCCACTTATGGAAAGGAATGTCTAGGTGCTTGGCCTTTAAGTAAAGTTCACGTGCAGACACTGTGCAAATGTCCTCCATGTAAGGAGAATTGAGTTTGACTGCTTGTGTGGTAAGAGTAAAAAACTCTTCGCCTGGGCTTTTTCTCATTTCAGTGTTCTTTTTTCTAGGGCTTACTTTAGCAACTTGGAAAGTGCACACCTGGAGTTCTTTACTCCCAGGAAAAAAGGTTGCTTCCAGTTCTACAGAGGCGGGGCTTTCTTCATTAGGGGTTTCTATAGCACATATTTCGGACTTTAGACTTGAAGTAGTTAAGCTGTGCTTTACAAACTGGTTTTTGTGGTCTATAAAGTGGGTGTCTGGTTGGTTTTTTTGTTCTTTGAGATGTTTATACTTTTCAATGAGTTCTGAGTGCAGTTCTTTGATTTTCTCTTTTTCAGAGTTGACTGAGTTAAGCTCTTTACGCAACGATTCAGCTTTGGTGACTAACTGGGAGTTTGCTGTTTTGAGTTGTCCGTTTGAATGTTTCAAATGGTCAACTTGACTTTGTAGTAGTTCTTTTTGAGTTCTTAGTTGGGAAAGACTAGCAACTAAGTCGGAGTTTTGCTTTTGGAGGTTGGCTGACTTGGAAGAAAACATCAACTCTAAATGCTGGAAGGTCTTGTCTTGAGAAGCTTCATCTTGCAACTGAACTACTTTTTGGTCCAAGTGTTGGGTGTGGTCTTTGAGCTTCTTGATTTCTTCTAAGGCTTTTTCGTAGCTCAGCACTACTTCTATGTGCTGGGTTTTAAGGTTCTCAGTGTTTTGCTTTTGTTTTTGGAGTTCTGTGTTTAGTTCTTCGTTGGAGTTCTTCAAGCTGTTTACTTGGGCCATCATGTCTGAGTTGTGCTTGAGAAGTACCTTAGCTATTTGGACAGCAGCGAAAAGGTCTTTTTCGCGTTCTGTCAAAAATTGAATAGTCTCTTTGAGTTCTTCTACTGAGTTTGATTTGTGGAGTTGCAAAGATTTCCGCCTTTCTAAGTAAGGAACTTCTAGTTCTTTGTCTAGGTGGTCTAACAGTTTTTCGAGTCTCTGGGAATCAAACCCCTCTGTGTTTGTTTCCAAAACTTCCATTATTACTCTGTTGAATCCTTGCTAGAGCTTTAAACTGTTATTCTAACTAGCTTACTTTAAAGTAGTTTCAAAAAGATGTATAACTGTTTGAGCATCATATTGAAAGTAACTCTTTCAATTCAGTGGAATCTACGGTTATAATAAATGGCAAACACTAACAACCCCAAGTGGAACGCAGAGTTCTGTGGATGCCTCAAATCCGTTCCAGCTTGTTGCATGGCAGGACCGACACTTCAAGGACTGACCATATTCCAGATGGGACAGGGCAAAGAGGGCTCCGGAGTCAAGAACTGCTTGTTGGCACAATTTACTTGCTGCATTGGATCTGCACTCAACCGCGGCAAAGTCAGAGAAAGGTATGATATTCCCGGAAGTTTCATAACCGACTGCTTACTTTACATGTGCTGTGGACTTTGCATGGCTACTCAGGAATACCGCGAAGTGCAGTTAAGGAACAACACTAAGTAACTATCTTAATTATTCAAATAAAAGCTAATTGCTGGCTCCTCCTCACCACAGGAGTAGGCCCTTCGTCTTGGTTGTTCATTGGTAGTTCAAAGAATTCCAAGTCTCCAGACACAAAGGCTCTTCCTGGCTTGGCATCGACTTTTCCGGTTTCTGTGACGTAACTGCAGTCTGAAATAGGGGCTACTTTTTTGAAACTGCAGCAGCACAAGCATTCCAAACAAGACCACGGCCTTTTCAAAGTTAGGCAAACTAAGCTTCTGTTTAGCTGAACTGCGATTTCTGCACTTGCTTCTAGTTTGAAAGTTTTTTTGAGTCGAATGAGTGTTCCGAACTTACTGTTGTAGTCTCTTACGTAAAACTTGCCTCGGCTGAAAAAGATTCTAGAGTGCTTGCGACTGACAGAGATGTCTGTAAGTTTCAAGTCGCTGTCATGGCCTCTGCCTACAGTAATAGACTGTCTTTCTTTCAGTGAAACAATGTGCTTTCCAAATATCTCGTTTTTGTCAGGCCTATAGTCTTCTAGGATAATAAAGGGTTCTTTAGGGTAAGTGATAGAAATTAAATCGTACCTTTTTCCTGCAACCACTACTGTGGAAGGAAAAGGTTCTTTGCAGAGCTCACAGGTCAAGTCGTTCCAGTAGTAAGATACTGTTTTGCCCGACTGGCGAGTAATTACTTTGCTTTTAAGCCACTGTCTCAAGCATGAAATGTGAATTAGTCTCATACTTCCTGAGCACTTGCAAGGACCAATTAGCTTGTCTTCTTCAGTCTGGGCTTCGTCAAGACATATTCTGCAGGCTACTTTTTCTCCCACTTCACTAACTGAAACTGAGTTGCTCGAAGCGTTGTCCACAAAGAGTTCAGCAAAGTCCGAGTTGTAGGGTTTGCTCACGCACATCTTTTTGACGTGCAAAACGATTCTTCCAAGTTTCAGCCAGTCTCCTTCAGTTAGCATGTATCCATCGCATGCGTCTTTTAAATACCTTATGGGCGACCAAACCTTTTGCTCAGGGTCGTTTGAAATAGCTTTAACTACGAAGTTTCCTTCATTAGGAGTGAAACTTAGTAGGGGTTCGCAGTCTTCAAGTTGTTGGTAAGATCTTAAATCGTGGAGGAAACACTCGTTTTCTGTTCTGATCAGAGCACAGGGCTCTTGCACTCTATATTCGTTCTTGACTGCTATTCTACTGTCGTAGTCAAAGAGTCCGTGGGTGTCTCTTGACCAAGTGAAAGTTTTTATTTCAAGGCTGTGTAAGGATTACTAGCTGCGTTCACTCATATTACTTAAAGTTATTTTATACTAAGCAACTCTTGACTGCTTTACGCGTGTCAAAACTTCTTGCAAAGGGTTCATCGAAAAAGGAATTGAGTTTTTGGGGGCTCGGAAAGTTCTGATGTTTAAGCTTGGGCAGTCCATAGAAAGGCTCTTGCTATGAATGTAGTTTATGGATTCTTTACTAGGGTTAGCTAAGTCTGTTAAGTAAGTTTTTCTAAAACTTTTCTTGGTTCTTTGGGTGTCCAGAGACAACCGTGCACTGGAGTTTTTGAAGATTTCTTTTCTGAGTTCGCAAGTGATTGAAAAGTTTTGGATAGTGCGAATAATGCAGTTTCTGTTTGAGCATAGAGTTTTGCCTCCAGAGTCTTCAGTGAACATAACTATTACTGTGGCGTTGCAGCAAGGACTCAAAGGGGCTTCTTTGCCTGTAATTACTGCATTTACTGTTTTCTGGAGTGCTTGTTTGTAGCAGTGGATTTTACAGGTTTGAATCGAAAGTTCAAACAGGTCTTTGACAAAGTTCTTTATGAGTTGGAGTTTTTTCTTGTGGTAAAGGTTTTCGCCTAAGTGGTTGATAGTAGGGCGCATCTGTATAGGAAATTCAGCCTCTCCTTCTTTGTACTTTATTAAACTTCTTTTGTGGGTGCTTGAGTTGCTTTGGAACACTGAACTCGAAGCAGGTCTTTTTTTAGTTTGCCCACTTAAGTTCCTTTGGGTTTCGGTTTTTTCTGGAGTAGTTTTTTTCTGGACATCATAAGTTCTCTCGCTTTGACCTGAACTGAACTTTGCACTGGCATTTATTGATAAGTCCAGGGTTTGCTGTTTGGGCTTATGTGAAACTCTGCGGATGACAATGTGTCTGTATATCTTTTGTTTGGGTTTAGAGTTCTCAGCAGTTAACATATTGAATAATTAAGTTATTAAGGCACTTTGGAACTGAAGGACCTTTGCTTGTAGAACCAGCTGTGCTCTAGTGCTTCAGAAGCACTTGGTCTTTTCCTGGGGTCAGGGTTCAAAAGCATCATAAGTAGTTCAACACACTGTTTGGAGAGTTTTTGAGGTGGAGCAATTAAGTCTTTTAGGCTCCTACTTATGAGTCCATTTTCTAACCTTGTAAAAGGAAGTTTTCCTAGAAGAAGTATATGCATAATAACTCCTACACTAAACACGTCGGCTTTGGAAGAAAATCCTTCTTGTCTAAGGATTTCAGGAGCTATGTAGCCTGGTGAGCCACAGATGCCGTTTTCGGCTTCGTCGTGTTCTTTGCAGGCTGTTCCAAAATCTATAATTTTTATTTCAAAATCATTTTCTTTGGAAACCATCAGAATGTTTTCTGGCTTGATGTTTCGGTGAACTAGGCCTTTCGATGAAAGGTATCTGACTGAGAAAAGCAGTTTTTTGACAATAACTAAAGCCTTTTGTTCTTCGAAGATTTTTTTGGATTTGATCCTTCTGAAGAAGGTGCCTCCTGAAGCATAGTCAATCACTAAATGTACGTATTTTTCTGTATCATAAACTTTATGAAGGTTTGAAAAATACGGGTGGTCTATTTTCCTCATAGTTTGTATCGTTTTTGCTAGTCTTTGAGTAGTCCTTCCAGAATCCAGGAACTTGTTTTTGTTTATCGACTTAATGGCGTAGTACAGGTCGTTTTCCAGAGAGCGGGCTAAAAGGATCTTGCTAGTTCTGGTCTTTTTAATGGGAATTTGCACCGCAAAACTGTCTTCAATCTTGGAGGAAAGGCAGAACTTCTGTAGGTTTTCTATCCAAAGGTCTAAGTGCTCCAAACTAAAGGTATAGAAGTCCTGCTCATTGGTGTTAGTGTTTAGCGTGAAACCAAATCATTCTTCGCCCTTTTCGTTGAGTTCAGTAAAGGGCTTCAGGAGCTTCCAGCTGATTTTAGTCACCAAAAAGGGTTCATGGTCATCATCCAAGCAGTACAGCTTATTGGTAGTCAGAACAACTCTTCTGGTTACAAAAGTTGTTTCTGCAGTAAGGAAGCACAGGTATGAGTTGAATACCTCGTTAAGTTTAATATCATTGTTGGCTTTTGAACTGGAAGAATTCCAAAAATCTGAAGTGCTGGATTCTAACAAATTGAAGGTGCCCTCCATATCCTTTTCCAACGAAATTACTGAAAACATCGTAACAAAATTACTCTTAAATGGATATATTTAAGTGCTTACCCTAAATTATTTAGTTAAATTTACGATGGAGTATGAACCTGATTTGAAAAAAACGGTCCGGACCCAAGTAGATGATAGAGACAGAAGAGAAGAACTAGATGACCAAGTGCAAGAAATGGGCAAAGACTACCAAGACATGCTGCGCTCCAGAGAAGAAGCCAAAAAGCAGCTAGATGCAAAGTTCCTAGATGTAAACCGAAAAGTTCAGTCTACAAAGGAGTACTCAAACGCAGAAGCCAAGCGAGTTAACGACATGCTCAAAGCTTTTAAGTCAAAGTTTGAGTACCAAATGGAAGACTTTAAAGCCCAAATGCTAGGAAGACTAGCAGAAGAAAGCAAACTAAGGAAATCTATGGAACGAAAAAACCACAAACGACTTGAAGAAATAACTAGAACTCTAGAGTCCCAAAAAGAAGAGCGCAGAAACTACCTAAACGACCTCATTAGCCCCGTGAAGGAGCACCTAGACAGACTAATCCTAGAATTCCAAAGAGAAAAAACTGGAAGAATTGAAAGGGAAAAAGCAATGCTTGAAAAACTCGATGACTCTGTGTTTGAACTACAAGAAAGACTCGACGAAGAATTCACTGACCGAGTCAGAGCTACTGGAGACTTAAGGGACCAAGTGCACAAAACCATGCGCACTCAAGACAAAAACCTCGAAAACAACCAACAGAAAGCTTTCGACGCACTGAAAGACCTAAAAAGTGGAGCCCACGAAGAAATGAACTCTAGACTAGGACAACAAGACGACATTGCAGACAACATGTCTAACTTTATGAAGACCTTCCAAGATACCTTAGCCGTGCTAACTTCTAGTGATTAGTAGTTACCAAGTAAGTAGTTAGCTAGCAAAGCTGGAGCAAACTTAACTAAGTCAGCTTTTGAGTAAACTCCTGCTATAGGCAACTCTCCGTTTTCTCGTTGTTTGAACATTAAAGCAAAAAAGACCTTTCCTTGGAAAACTCTGCAGCCTATGATTTTTGCAGGTTTATCAGAACCCAGTTGGGGCCTAACACACCCTTTAGTTATTTGAGTTGGTTTGGGCTTTTTAGAGGGCTTAGGAGAGTTAGTGCTTTTTCTTTTGGAACTTAAAGAGTTTTCCCAGTGCTTGTTGAACTCCTCCAAAACTCCAGGACAACTTTCTAGGTTTTCTTGGGGTTCCCAAGTGTTTTCTTCAGAGGGGTAGTCCTCCCACTTAATTAAGTACAACCAACACTTTTCAGAAGTACAGAACTTTTTGTCTAGGATCTTTTCAATGGTAAAGTACTCGTCTTCAACCATACAGATTATCCCCCTTTGGATGCAATAAATATGATAGCCTTTAAGGCTTTTAGAAGGAACGCAGTCCGTCAAATTGGAACTTGTGCTGTTTCGAAGCCCCAAATGTACATCTGTAGGAAGCACTAGTAAGCACTACTTAGTAACGCTTTTAACACCCAAAAAATAAAACTATCCTACAGTCCTTTATACAACTTAGCCCTTTCTGAGACACTCAGCATTTACACTGAAGAAGACACAGAACAAGCACTAGCGAGCTGTGAAGACGAGGACGGAATGCAAATTAACTAAGCTAAAATGGAACATAAAAAGCCCAGTTTAAACCAGCAGTTGTTCGAAGAATTTAGGGCCCTCCAAAACGTCCAAAACGAAAGACAAAAAGCCAAGAAGAAAAACCAAACCTACATAAGCAAACTTACTAGCTTAGAATTCAAGTTAAGCGAACTGTCAGTTGAACTTGAAGCTAAACTTTGGAACTCAAAAGACAGTGACTCTGAAAATAAGTCTGAAAACTCAACTAAGTTTTTCTCACAATCAACTGAGTCCCAGAAAGACTCCATTAAAGCACAAGTTCTAAAGCAGCTCAAAGCTGAACTTAACAGAGAAACAAGTTTGAAAAACCTCTACGAAGAAAAATACAAACTCCTTTCTGACAGAGAAGAACCCTCTCAAAGCAAACAACTTTTAAACGCACAAAGAATTCAAGAACTAAAACAAGAAAGGGACTACTTAAAAGGAGAAGTCCTGCCCCAACTTGAAAAGTCTTTGCGACAACACGAACAAGAAAAAACCCAAATGGAAAGTGAAATCCAGTCTCTTAGAGAACAACTCGAACTACTCAAAACTCGAAACTCAGAAACCTTCAAAAGCAAGTCCCTCGTCCCCAAAAAACCCAAAAGCCAGCCACACACTCACCGTTCAGTCAACGCAAGTCCTTTCGAACACAAAAAAAGATCACCTCTAAGAGCTCCCAAAAAGTCCCGGTACCTTCCTACTCACTTCAGACAGGAACCAACCCTAAAGAAGTAATTAACTTGTATTATAAAAATGTCAATAAAGCAATGTCCCGAGTGCTTTGCTTTAGACTCGTTCTTAGTAGACTCCCGCGAAGGTAATGTGGTCTGTCAAAGTTGTGGTCGTGTACAGCAGTCGCGGATTATTGATGAGTACTCAGAGTCTCGCAACTTCGCAAAAGAAGCCACAACAAAAGGAGAAGGCGACCTTAAACGAATAGGGTCTGCAAACATCAGCTTGCTTTCGGACAGTGGGTTAGCCACTTACATTTCTGACGGAGGTCTTGGTTCGCAATTAACCAAGATCAGTCAACGCAGCACTCACTCTGCCATAGACAAAACTCTTAACAAAGGCTTCCGCAACTTGGAAGACTATTGCAGACACCTTAACTTAGCAGACAAGGTCGAAGAAGAGTCCAAAAAAATCTTTAAGTTCATCTGTGAAAAAAAAGCACTGAAAGGGAGGCAACACTTAGCAGTAATAGCAGCCTGCATATTCATGGCTGCGAGGAAAACTTACCAGTCTCGAAGCATCAAAGAACTCAGTATAGTGATGCAAGTGGACAGATCAGACATTCACAGAAGCATTAGTTTGATCCAGAAACACATGCCTTCTAGGTGGAAGCTCACACCCGCTGCAGAGTATGCAGAGCAACTTGCTGTGCATCTAGGCTTTCCCCAGCGCTACATCAAGTACACCAAGGTACTTGCACAAAGAACCAGTGACAAAGGACTTGTTACAGGCAAAAACCCAATGAGTGTTGCCGCAGCTTCTGTGTATATGATTGCGATAGTTGCAGGCTTAGGAAGAGCTTTAGCTGAAGTTAGTGAAGTCGCTAGCAAAAAGGACGTAACTATTAGGAACTGCTACAGAATTATGTGCATTCACAAGTACGACTTACTAGCAGGGTTCGATTCAGGTTTCGACCTTAACCGCTTAGTTTTTTAGTATATATTATTTATAAGTCTTTGAGTTAATGTCTGTGTTGCATGTAAGACAAGTAAGCATTCCAAATAATTCCCACAGAGTTGACAAGGATTACTTGGAAGTCTAGAGGGACTAAAGTGAAGTTCAAAGCCATGATGGCAGGCCAGACCTTCCAGTTGGTTTTTAAAGTAGGCCATAGTTGGTGTTTTACTTTGTCGAGAGCATTTGCTGGGGTTTTGTTTTCTAGAAGGGTTTGTGCTATGTAGAAAGAAGAAGTCATGAAAGTCACCATGAGGGTTTGGTCAATACACACCTTCTTGAGTACATGAGGCAAAGAAGTCCCTGGAAAAAATCTAGGCAGTACCTTTGAGTACCAAACATGCATCACTGGTCCTACATAAAGGCTCCCGTAAAAACTCATTCTGAAAGTTCTTTTGAGGTCGATGCCCTTAGTTTGGGCTGTGTAGTTTTCTACTTGCTGGGCAAGGATGTCGCCTAAAGCAAAGATCACTCCGCAAGAAGTACTTTTGGTAAGGACAGGGTGGGTCTTCATTTGTTTGTTGTAGAATGAAAGGGCCACTTTCATCTTTATCAGAACTTTGTTTGAAAGGTTTAGTTCTTATATAAACTTTAATGTCGGACGCAAAGAAAAACGCGGAGGGTCTTGAAAAACTTTTGTTCCAAATCTTTATGAGTTACTCTTCGTTTGGTTCCAAACAAAAAGCTAACTACCTAAAACTCCAGAAGTTCCTTCAACTCTGCTCTGAAGCCCAGATAGTAGACCCTCAAGCTTCGCCTTATGAACTCCAGCTGTTATTTCAATCTGCTTCAAAAGGTCCCAACATGGACTTTCAAAACTTCCTTTCAAGTACAACTAAGCTAGCTGAACTCAAGTTTCCTCAGGAGTTCCGGTCTTCTCCACAAACAGCTTTTTCTAAACTCATTAAAGAACACTTAGTTCCACTCCAGCAAAAATTAAAGCAAAACACCACCTTTTCTGAGGAAGACTTCAAAGCTTCTGAGGAGTCCAAACTCATCTTAAGCAGTGTAGACAAAGGACTTCGGAGTGTATACTCAAAATACTTCCCTTGGGAACTTAGTGGCAAATTACATTACGAAGAAGCTTACAACAGGTCCCAGCAAGCTCTGGAACAAGTCTTGAAGGAACTCGACGTGTACCCTTCCCTTGTGAACAAAACAAGAATCCAGGAACTTTGGAAACAACTAGTTATCATGCAGAATTCTTCTTTTGAACCTGCTAAGTCACTTGTATTGAATGACCAAGGAACTTACTTGACCTACTCCAAGTTCATCCTTATTCTTTACCTCTGTGCTTTGTACGGCTATGAAAACTCCCAAGTGTCCACTAACTCTCCCTCAGAAAAAGTTCTGATTATGCTTGAAAGAATGGAGTTAGCCCGGCCTAAGGGGGGAAGTTCCCTTTTGCCTCCTACAGAAGTAGTGCAAGGTGTTTTAGAAAGCCAACAAGGCTTGGACATCTCTATAGACACCCAGTCAATGGACGGAGACATTTCAAGGCTCAGTTTAGAACCAGAAGGAGTGAGTGCAGTTGAAGAGTACCTTTTGCGCCTTCAAAAAATATTCCAAGTTTACGCTTCTTACGCAGACGCACTAAACACCAAGGGACTCGCCAGTTCAAGTCTCCAAAAACTCTTAAGAGACTGTGGCCTTTTAGGCGAAACCAGAGCTACTGAGAACCTTGAACAGTCCGTTTGCAGAAAAGGCGACGAAACACCCTTAATAACTTCGGTGGAAATCGACATCATATTCTCCCGTTTAGTAGCAGTGAAGAAAAAAGCCAAAGCAGCCAATGCCAGTGTGATCGACTTCCAACAATTCTTAAAAGCCCTAGAAATAATAGCTAGGAGGGTCTTCCAAGAAGAGCCTATTGCACAAGCTTTGCAAAAACTCTTGGAAGACTACGTGCTTAAACTTGAGTTGGTGCTGTGCAAAGGCAGGTTAGTGTTTTCTGACCAAATCAAAGAAAGAATGGAAATGTTCAAAGAAGACTCCATGATAGAGGCCATGAGCATTGTCCACAGGTCAGTTCTTTACTTCTACAGGCACTACTCAGACCAACAAGGGTACATGACTTTCGACAACTTCACAAGGTTTTGCAGGGACTTTGAGTTGTTCCCAGACGTGGTTTCCAAGACAAGGCTCGTCCGCTACTTCGGAACTCTAGCTGGAGTTTCCGACCCAGACGCTTCCAGAATGTCTTCTATTGACGACAAAGAAGCTATTGACCAGCACCTTTTTGTGGAAATCCTGGCCATTATATCCCAAGACTTAGTGTACGACGAACCCCAGCCTGACTGCGTCGAGAAGCTTTGCTTTTTAATGGAAAGAATGAGTCAGAGCAAAGGTCCTTCTAAAGTTCTGAGGGCTCTTGGACACAACAGAAGTTCGCATGGAGAGATTCATGACCTCCTTACACTCATGAAAAGCAAGTACCCTCACATTCTAGACCACTCTCCTAAGAAGAAACCTAGTTTCCAAGACTTAGCTTCTTTAGTTGAGATATAACTAATTCTAGAGTGTTTAAGTAATAGCCAGTCCCAAAATAAGGTTTTCACTGTTTTTATTTATTTATTTATTTATTGGAATTGTTGTAAGCCGTCTAGGCCTCTGCTTCGTGTCTTGGGAAGTTTTTTGGTTGGGTTGTCATTTTCTTCTGCCGTTCTTTTCCTCTTGAGTTCCGTTCGTGTTTCTTCGTGTTTTGGGAGCGTCATTGTTCCGTTTTCTAGGCCTCTGCTTCGTGTCTTGGGAAGTTTTTTGGTTGGGTTGTCATTTTCTTCTGCCGTTCTTTTCCTCTTGAGTTCCGTTCGTGTTTCTTCGTGTTTTGGGAGCGTCGTTGTTCCGTCTTCCTGCTTTGTTTCTTCGTGTAGAGTCTTTCTGGTTTTAATGATTGTGTTTACGTAGTTCTTAATTTCTGTGTCTAGTTTTTGCTTTTGTTTCGTCGTGAGCTGGTTCCTTTCGTCTTCTAGTTTGTCCGACTCTAGTGTTAGGTGGTAGATGAGTGATTCCCTTGGTTTGAAGAGTTTTCTTGCGATTTTCCTGAGTTTTTCCCTTGGAATGCTGTTTTTTGGGCAGTGTTCTAGGATGTGTTCGACTGTTTCCTCTCGTCTGCACCATGTGCAGTTGGGGTCTGGTTCCATGTGTCTGATGAAGCGTGTGCTTCTTGCGTCGCTGTGTCCTGCCCTCCATCTGTGGATCGCCGCGATTTCGTCTAGCCTGTGGCTGTTGAATTGGACGTAGTCCTTCGCTTTGACCTCACCGTGGAATGAGCGGTTTTCACTGTTTTTAAACTAAAATTTTAAAGGCTTTTTGGAACGCAAATTATAATTAATGGAATCAATATTTAAGACCTCATCTAATGAAAACTCCTCCCAAAGATTCTGGAATGATTGTGACGGGTCAAATCTTGTAAAGCCCAAACTTATAGAATCGCATCTCTTCATTCCTAAGTCAGACGGTACACTAAAAAAACTAAAATTTTGCTTGGATCCCCACAACATATACCTTTTGGACCACTCAGGCAACCCCAAAAAAATGAGTGGCTTGTTTTGCAAGTTCACTGAGCCCTTCCAAGAGTCTAACTCCCTTGAAGAACGCTTTGGCTTCAGAATATTTACTGACGCAGTCTTCCAGGACTTCTACGCTGAGGACCAAAACCTTTTAGAAAGGTGGATTACTGCGTTAGAAAAAGTTTCTCTTTTTAATCAGATTGAGCTTGACTACAGGTTCATTGAAGAACTCAATAGTGGCAGCTTTGGAACAGTCTACCTTGCTGAAGGCATCTTCCAGTCAGGTCTTTATGCAGTAAAGTGCATTGAAAAGAGCAGCTTTGACTCGCCAAAAGACATAAGGAATCTCATAAATGAGATAACTGTCGGACGGGCTATTGAACACCCTAACGTTGCCAAGCTGCTTAAGGTTTACGAGTCAAGAAGGAGAGTATACTTAGTTTTTGAATACATTGACTGTAAAGACTTAACTCAGAAACTGAACAGAGACGGAGTGCTCTCAGAAGAAAAAGCAGCAAAAGTAATGAAAGAGTTACTGGCGACACTCGACTACATCCACTCTCAAGGAATCGCTCACAGAGATGTGAAACTAGAGAACTTGATGGTAGATGACGACTCAAAGGTTAAATTGATCGATTTTGGCCTGGCTTTTCCTAACATCAATCAAGGAAGCACCACTAAGTGCGGAACTCCTGGCTACGTAGCTCCTGAAATCCTTAGAGGTCAAGCTTACAACTCTAAGGTTGACCTTTTTAGTGCAGGCGTGGTACTTTTCGCTATGCTCTTTGGAGAACTTCCTTTCAGTTCTAACGGCATTAAAGAAGTTCTGACTCGAAATGAAGAGTGCAAAGTTAAGTTTCCCAGAAATCAAGTATCCGAGGAAGCTATAGACTTACTAAAAAAGCTTTTGCGAGCAGATCCTAGTAGAAGACCAAACGCGAGCGATGCAATTACTCACCCATGGATAAAAAAGTTTAGAAGACAGCACTAGACTCTACTTTAGAAGTAAATTTTTAAGTACAATAATACAATAGTTTATAAAGTTTAATATGGAATCAATGTTGGTACATTACTACTGCTCCGAAAAAAAGGAGGAGTGCTTCTGGGAAGACTTGAAAAACCCAGAGTATTCCCAAGTTGAGTCCGCAGTACTAGAATCTAGTTTTTACATTCCCCGACCTGAAAGTACTTACAAGAAGCAAAAATACATTCTTACCTCAAAAGGAATTTTTCTGGTCAGCAAAAGCTTAATTCCCGTTAAGTACAGCGGGTTGGCTTGGAAGACCGTTGAGCAACTAGAAGAACTTCCTGAAGGCTTTTACGGCTTCAGAGTTTCAAGTGGCAGTGTATTACAAGACTTTTACACTAGAAGCTACAGGACCCTTAAAATATGGCTCAAAAATATCCGCAAAATATGCATTCTTACCGGGTTTAAATCGGAGTACAGAAAGATCAAGAAAATAGGTGAAGGCAACTACAGTGAGGTTTTTCTTGCCAAAGCACTGAAATCTAACCAAAAATTCGCAGTCAAGTGCATCAAAAAAGAAAGACTATTAAAAACTGAAAGCGGCCTTGAACACCTAGCTCAAGAAATCCAAGCCATGAGAGTCCTGGATCACCCTAACGTGCCCAAACTCCACAGAGTTTACGAGTCCAGTAACAAAATTTACTTAGTTCAGGACTATTTTAAGCACAAAAACCTTTGCACACTCATTTCGGAGGAAGGAAACTTTTCTGAAGAAAAAGCAGCAAAAGTCATGAAGAAACTACTGGGGACTTTGCACTACTTGCACTCAGAAAACGTAGTTCACAGGGACATCAAGCTAGAAAACGTGCTTCTGGGGAAAAACCTAGAAGTCAAACTTATAGACTTGGGCTTGGCTTGCACAGACGTTGACGAAACCCAAAAGCCAACTTGTGGGTCTCCTGGGTACTTGGCTCCAGAGATGCTTCATAAAGAAGTATACGGAACTAAGGTGGACATGTTCAGCGCCGGAGTTATGCTTTATGCCATGCTATACAGGATGCTTCCTTTCTCGGGCTCTGGGACTAAACAAGTCCTTAAAAACAACAAGAAGTGCAAACTAGAGTTCCCAAGCTTGAAGTGCTTAAACATCTCTGAAGAAGCAAAGGACTTGATGTCCAAACTCATAGAAGCAAACCCCCAAAAAAGGATTTCTGCTTCTGAAGCTGTTTTGCATCCTTGGATTGCTAAGTTCAACCAAACCAACCACTTCACTAGTGAGTTTTTAGAAATTCATCCGTAAACTAGTACAATACTTAGTAAAGATAATTACAATTTATTTACTTATTTATTTGAGCTAGTTCAAGCCGCCTAGGCCTCTGCTGGGTGGGTTTTTCTTGTGTCTTTTCGTTGATTTTTGGTCTTCGGTTCTTTTCCTTTTTCGCGTTTCTTCTTGAGTTGGGGGTGTTGTTGCTTCTTTTTCTTGTTCTGTTTCTTCTTGTGGGGTTCTTCTGGTCTTAATGATGATGTTAACGTAGTTCTTGATTTCTCTGTCTAATTTTTGTTTTTGTTTTGCTGTTAGTTGTTTCTTTCTTCTGCTAGTTTGTCCGATTCTAGTACTAAGTGGTAGATTAGATAATTACAATTAACAATGGAAAATCGGAGTAGGTTTAGTATACCTGGGACTGAAGTATGTTAATCTCTTCTGAGTGGGCTTGGAAATTAGCCTTTTGGGACTGGACAAAGTACTAGACCTTTCGAAAACAGTGCAATTTAACTTCAACCAAGGATGCCTCAAAGCTTGGAAAGCTGTCGGTCTTTTAATGGGATTCTTTGCAGTCATTTGTTTCACCATGTCCTTAGCCAGACTAGACACGTTCGTCCAGCACTCTCCGGAGAGTTCTATCTTGCACTCCAAGTTTTTTTCTAGGATCTCACTTACAGTATGACCAAAAAAAGCAGCTCTTCCGCTTAAAAGGGTATAAAGTACTATTCCTGCACTGAATATGTCAACTTTACTGCTGTAGTTTTTGCCTTTGAGAACTTCGGGAGCTATGAACCCTGCTGATCCACATTTGCCCTTTTTGAATGTTTTTCTGCAAGTCAGGCCGAAATCAGCTATTTTGACATCACCAGATACAAGCAGTATGTTTTCAAGTTTGATGTCTCTGTGAATCCACCCTTTCAAGTGCATGACTTCGAGTCCTTTTAAAACCTGACGGATTATTTTAGCAGAATCTTCTTCAGAAAAGGCTCCTTGAGTCAGAACCCTTTCAAAGCAGTCGCCTTCAGAAGCATACTCAAGGACTAGCTCTATGCTTTTGCGACTTTCATACGTGTAGTGGAGTTTAATGAAACTGCTGTGGTTCAGTAGCTTCATAACTCTTACCTCAGAAAAAACTCTTTCTAGAGCTCCTTGATCTTTTAGTTGACTTTTAGGAACCGATTTGATGGCATAGTTTTTAGAGTCCTTGATGCTCTTAGCCAAGTAAACATTAGAGGAACTACCTTCTCCTAAAAGCCCAAGAATCTGGAAGTCAGCTTTGATGTCTCTTAGAATACATACTTTCGACAAAGCTTCTACCCAGTCTTTGAACTTTTTGGGCTTTTGGGTGTAAAAGTCTTGGCGGCTTTTTTGGTTTCCCAGGCGAAACCCAGAGTTTCCTAGGACTTCAAGTACTTTCCACTGTACAAGGCAGACGTACTTTGGTTTCTTTTGTGAATCTAATCTGTAAAGAGCATTTGAGACTAAGCACAAAGTTTTCTTTTTCGATGGTGAGTTTGGCGATTCAATGTAAAACGAAGACTTAAGTACGGTCCTAGCTTTTATTTGATTTTGGGGCTTCCTAAACACCGGAGACCAAAATTCTTTTGAGTTGTTTGTTTTTTCGTCAGCTAAGCCAAACACAGATATCATTTACTAAAATTGAACTAAATATGAAGTTTGGAATTTATCGGTACTTCTTAATTAATATAAATAAAATCAAATTCTGAATGTTCTCATTAGTTTGATATTAACTCAGCAATCATTCTGGATGGTCCCGGTATCCTTTTTACATGATCAATGACTGCCCATCTAGTAGATGAACTCATAATACACTAAGTAAACGCTAGCATGGGAAAAGTTGATAACACCATGAAAAACTTCGCTGACTTGATCTAGATGAAGAGGAATTCCAGGCACCCAAAGACTTATATAAGCAGTAAATAATAAACATTACAATATGCAAAAACAACTAAAAAGGAACACAAAGTCCAAACCCAGCCACACAAAAACCAAAAACAAACCAGGCAAGAAACAAGTCAAGAAAGCAGACCGCAGTACCATGGCAAGTAAAAACATCAACAAAAACATCGAAAGAGAGATGGCAGCAAGAGTCCTTAAATTCAACGAAGCCCTAGCCTGCGTCAAAGTTGACCCTCGGTTTGTGAAGACAGCAGGTGGCAAGAAGCCAGGAACTAAGCGTGATAACTAACCTTTTAATTAAATTAGCGTCTTTGGGTTTTACCAATGCCTCTTTTGCCTGTGTTAAGGTGCTTGATGTACTTGGGTTGGGTTCCTTTAGCTTTCCTTTCCATGGCCAACTCAGCAGCTTTGAGTTCTCTTTTAGCAGGCTGGGGTTTTTTGGCTCCAGGTTTTCTGGTTTTGGCGATTATTTGTTTGTTTTTAGCTTTGAACTTCTTTTTGAGTGCTGAGGGGTCTTCTTCGACTTCCATGTAGTCTTCTACGTTAGTAGTGACTTCAGGAGAAGGTTCGCGTTTTCTTTTCTTGCCAATGTTGTGTTTGACCAAACTAGGGTCGATTCCAGCTTCTTCAAGGCCTTCTTCGACTTCTTTCCAGTCTTTGCGTTTGGGTTTGAAAGTTCCTTTTCTCATCATGCTTTCTTGTTGGATTCTTCTTTTCTTCAAAAAGATTTTCCGTCTGATGTCGTGCATGTCTTTGTAGGCGTCGTAGTCCAGGGGAACGTGGGAGTCCTTGATGACTTCTTCTTCTTTTTCGAGTTCTTCTAGTTTCTCTAGGATCTCAGGGTCCACGAAGTCTAGGATGTTTTTGCCTTCGAAGAGTTCAGGCATAGCGTCCCAGCGCCATTCTTCGTTTTCAAGTTCTGTGTAGTGCTCTTGGACTGGAACCGAAAATACTCCTGATCCTCCTTGGGTTTCCTGGATTTCTTTGACTGAAGGGTTAGTGTGGGTTTTTTCCCCAGTTTGGATCTCAGTTATGACTGAAGTTGGGATGTTCAAAGGACGGGTTTGTGAAGGCTTGGCTACGTAGGGTTGGGGACGTGAGTAAAGAGTGGCCTTTTTAGTTTTGACTTGTTGGCGGAAAGCTTTGAGTTGCTCGCAGGCTTGGTTCCTGCACTCCATAACTCCTTGCAAGTTAGCGTTGGATATAAAGGTCAAAAAAGCTTTGAATTCCTGAGCAATTTGTTGGATTCTTTGTTGGTACTCAGGTAAAAGTGCTTCCCAAGGCTTAAGGTCAGTTTTGGTAATTATAATGCCTAAAGGCTTGTTGGTGAACAACGCTTGCACACTTTCAAAAAGCTTAATTTGCTGGTCTACAGTGTACCCGCACTTCTCAGAAACGTCAATGAAGAACAAAACACACGCGTTAAGGTGGGCCAAAGCAGTAATAGCTTGCATTTCAACAGTGTTGCGTTCTTCCAAGGGACGGTCGAGCAGTCCAGGTGTGTCAATTACTTGCCAAGGCATTAAGTCGTAGTCAGTGTGTCCTACGTATAGACTCTTGGTAGTAAATGCGTAGTCCTGGACTTCAACGTTAGCTCTAGTTACGTGGTTCATAAAAGAAGACTTTCCTACGTTGGGGTAGCCTGTGATTATGATGCTGCGTGTGTGGGGGTCAATGCTTGGAAGCCTTGCTAGGTGCTTGCGGACCTCTTCTAAGTACTTGAGGGAACCATCTAGTTTTTTAAGGATGGTGCACATGCGGCCTAAAGCTGCTCGCTTGACTGTTTTGGCTCTGTAAAGAGAGTCAGCGTACTTAAGCATCCTTACGTAGTCCTTAGCTACGTTTTCCACTAGCTGCTTGGCTTTGTTGATATGTCCCAAAGCAAGCTTGTAGTGGTCTTTGTCGTATAGTACATTCATTAAGTCTGCGTAGAAAGGATGGATGTCATCCAGCTTAGGGAACTTTTCAAGGAGGTCGCCTAGTTTTTCTTCGATGGTTTGTTGTGTGAACTTGACTTTGCGCATGTAAAACTTGCGGATGCGAGAAATTTGCATTTGGTGGTGGATTTCAGTGGGTGTTTTTCTCTGAGTTTTAGAGAGAATGATGTCGATGAGGTCACTAGCAGGTTGGACTGCAGGAATGGCTTTGAAGTTGTAGTTCATCCCTTTTTTATTTTATCAGAACCACTTATCACGCATTTGAAATGGAAGAGATTAAACGACTAGACGAACAAGCTGAGAAACTTAAGAAAGAAGGCAACTACGTACAAGCTTTGCAAGTAGTTGAAGAAGCCCTTTCTGTGAGAAAAGAACACTTTGAAGAAGACTCTTCTCAGGTCAAGCACAGTTACAGGCAGTTGTGTGAACTGTGCAACATACTCGCCACTCAGTACTTGCAAAAAGACCAAAGTCAGCTGGCTTTTGACCTTTTGAAAAGAGCTGAAATGCTTTGTGAACGTGACGAACACGCTAAAACCATCACTTTCAACAACTACGCTTGTTACTACAGAAAAGTAGGCAAAGCTAGAATTTCCATGAACTACCTTAACAGAGCTTTAGCTCTTGAAAGCGGAAACCCTAACACCCACTTGAACCTGTGTGCTGTGTTGTCTCAGATAAAAAAACACGAAAAGGCTGCAGAACACGCTATGATGGCTGTGATTCTGTTGCAAGAAATGTTTATGCTTTCCAAAGACGACACTGAAGAAACTGCTTCTTTGCTTTCTATTGCTTACCACAACTTAGCTGTGGAGTTTGAGTACCTCAAAAGAACAGAAGAGTCTCTGAGTTTTTACAAAAAAGCTGCTGACTTCGCTGCTCAGCACGTTACTCAAGCAAACCCTGTAGTGGAAAACGTAAGTTCTGCTTACCAAAAGGCTTCTAAGGACTTTGAACTCACTTTGAAGAAAAAGAAAAAACGAGTTGTCCACAAAAGCACTGGCAGTAAGATTTCAAATATCATCAAAAGTCCCCAAAAACAGAACTTCAGCGACGAAGAACGTCCTCAGTTCGAAAAGAAGAAAAGCAAGTACAAGCTCAAGAGCTCTGAGGCCAAAAAGTCCAGACCCAGCAGAAACAACGGCAAAAAAGTCGAATCTGAAGACGACTTTGACTTCCAAGACAACCCTGACCCTCAGTAAAATAGTTAACTACTTATTATATTACCTTACGTAAACCATAAAAGCAGAAACTCCCCAACTCTCGTCACAGGGGTCTTGGTCAAGGTTTGCTCCAAACACCACTTCTAACTGAGACTCTGTGTGAGGCACTGTCACTTCAATGGGCGAAGAAAACTTTCCTTCAGCGTGGTGTCCTCCGCACACGTTAATTCCTTTGCTGGCTTGTCCTGCTTTATAGTTTTCTGTCCACAAGTAGTAAAGTTTCCCGTCTATGCTTGCCTTCATGTAAGCTGTTTCTCCTATCCAGGCATCTATGAAGTGGAAGGTAGCTTTGATCTTGAGTTGTTTGTGAGGAGGCAAGTTTGTAAAGGTTTTGGAAGCTTCTGTTTGGGAAAACTGGCAGTAGCCTCCCAGCATAGTGATTCCTGCGCACTCAGAGTTCTTGTTGTTGGACCAGTTTTGGGGGTTTGAAAAGTCTTCGTTAACTACCATTCTCCACTGAGCAAACCCGTCTAAAGTAAATTCATTGTTTATTTCTAAGGCAGTTCCTCCTTTTATTTCAGTGACGTTGAGGTAAATGTTGTCTGGGGTTTGGTATTGAATCCACACATAGTTGTTTCCTATGTTGAAGTTGTCTGAGTGCAAGTAAAGCTTAACAGGGTGGCTTGGCTGGTCTAGGTAAAGAGAAGGGTTTTGGCCCGATAAACTGATTCCACTTGCTTCAAGTGCACTTGTGATTCTGCTTATTACCAAAAAAATTAACATTACACTAAAACGGATAAAATTTATCCTTTGAATTTACCAGAAAGCAATCTACACTGTATATAAAATGGAATCAGTCTTTTTCGAACTTGAAACCAGCACCGAAAATGGCTTCTGGGAAAAGCCAACCAAAGAAGCAAAAAGTGACATCAGAAAAGGCTCTATTATGGAGTCTTACCTCTACTTGCCAGTTGCTTCAAATGAGTTCGAAAAAGCTAAGTTTATATTAACTGCCTCAAAGCTTTACTTAGTTAACAGTACAGGGAGGCCCAAAAAGTACAGTGAAGCCAGCTTTAAGTTGGCTGAGCCATTTATAGAAGCCAAGGAAAACCATGAAAGGTTTGGGTTCAGACTATATGGCAAAGGTATGCACCAAGACTTCTACACCAAGAACGCTGCAGTTTTGGAAGAGTGGATTGAAGCCTTAGCAAAGGTTTGCATTCTCCAAGACATTGAAAACGACTACGAGTTCCAAAAAGAAATAGGCTGTGGCTACACCTCCACTGTGTACCTCGCAAAGTCATTTTACGACTCCTCAAGTGTTGCCATCAAAGCTTTTTCTAAGCACAGTACTCTTCAAAAGCTTAAAAAGGTTAAACTACTAAGTCAAGAAATCCTTACTTTGAGGCAACTGAACCACTCCAGAATAGTCAAGCTCCACAGAGTTTATGAAAATAAGGAATTTGTTTATTTGGTGACTGAATTTATTTCCTCAGAAGACTGTTTCTCCAGGATTCAAAAAGCCCCATTCACAGAGCCCCAAGCCGCTTGCTTCATCAAAAGCTTCTTATCAACACTTAGTTGGCTACACTCTAAAGGAATTATCCACAGGGACATCAAACCCGAGAACATAATGATGAAGCCCAACAGCTTGGATTTCACACTTATAGACTTCGGGTTCAGTTCTAGTAATATAACCGAAGATTGGTTTATAAGATGTGGCTCTGCAGGTTACATTGCCCCCGAAATATTGAGAAGTCAACTTTACGATTCCCAAGTAGACATTTTTAGTGCTGGAGTTGTTCTTTATAAACTACTGAGTGGAGAGAACCCATTCTATCACGAGTCACCGAAAGAAATGCTTCGTCTTAATTCCAGGTGTAAAATCAACTTCCCGAGAGAAAACTGGAAAGGAATTTCAAAACTAGCAATTGACCTTATCAAGCAACTCACGGACACAAACCCTCAAACTAGACTCACAGCTTCCCAAGCCTTGAAACACCCTTGGCTAAAAAAGTACTAACCTAATCTCATTAAAATGAATTATTTAAGGATCACTAGAAAGTTCACAGTTGATTCTAAAGTAGTTTACCAGAAACACAACCATGTCACAAGTGTTTTATTCAACAAGCAAAAAAGCTTGAATTCACTAGACACTGAAATGTTTGACTCACTGCTAGAAAACTTTAAGAACTGGGAAAAAGACCCAGAAACAAAAGTAGTGTTGTTTGAAGGATCAGGCCAAAAAGCTTACTGCGCAGGCGGAGACATCAGAGCTTTGTACGAAGAAAAACAAAAACCCAGTCCAAGGTTTAAGTTTTTCAGAGACTTTTTTTGGAAAGAGTACCTGTCGGATTACTGCATGGCAAAGATGAGACCCACACAAGTTTGCATATTTGACGGAATTGTGATGGGAGGAGGCTACGGAATTTCTAGCCAAGCACCCTTTAAAATAGCTACAGAGCACTCTGTGTTTGCAATGCCTGAAACAAACTTAGGGTTTTTTACAGACGTAGGCTCAGCTTACTTTTTGCCTAGACTAAAAGGAAGTTTAGGCATGTACTTAGCACTAACAGGGTCTATTTTGCATGGAAAGCAACTTGTGAAAGCTGGAATTGCTAATTACTTTGTGCACCGAGAAAGGATTCCTGAGTTGAAGAGGAAACTTTACCAAACAGAAAGTGCCCCAGCCATCAAGGAGTTAGTTAATGAGTTCAGTGAAGAAGTTACTGGGTCTCTAGAAGACGCTGAAGAGGTTGAAAAGAACTTTAGCGGAGTTTCAAGTGTTGAAGAACTCTTTGAAAGACTTAAAGCAGACAACTCCCACTGGGCCCAAAAGAAACTCCAAGCAATGCAGAAGCACAGCCCTATAAGTTTAAAAGTGATTTTTGACCAACTTGGAAAAGGGAAGTTCATGGACTTAGAAGAGGTGTTTGCTATGGAGTTCAGACTGTCCCAAAACTTTCTTGAAAAAGAAGACTTCTACGAAGGAGTAAGGTCAGTTTTGGTTGACAAAGATAAAAACCCTAAGTGGCAGTTTAGGGAACTTTCAGAAGTCCCAAACGAACTGGTGAACTGGTACTTCACCAAGTCTAAATGGGAAGATTTAGACGTGGCTTCTCAAAAATCTTTAATAATTAGCTAAGGAAACCTATCCATATCTTCGTACACCAGTTCGACTTCAGAAGCTAAGTCAGAGTGCTCGTAGAGTCTAGACGCAGGGTTGTATACTGGTTCTTCGCACTCAATGTCGATTACTTCAGGTTTGGTTTTTTTAAGTGAAGACTTAACTACTTCCATAGAGTTGTAGTAAAAGTTACTGGGTCTGGACAAACTTATTGGGTTGTCTATTGGAGTGGCGCAAGACAAAGTAGAGGGTGACTTTTCAAGTGGTTTGGGTTTCCTTACGAAGGATACAACTGAGTCTGTAAAAGCACTGGCTTTAGTTTCTGGCTGTGTTTTAACTTTAGGCTTGGGAATTGGTTTCTTAGGGGCTTTTTCAAGTGTTTTCTTGGGAAGGTTTATAGGGAACTTGTCCCAGAAGTCAGGGTAAGTTTGGAGTCTTTGCAGAATGTTAGAGATGTTGTCTGAGAGTTGCTTAGGAATCTTCCACACGGACAAAACTCCATTTTGGGATCCAACTATTATGAACCTGCCGTCTTTTGACCAAGAAACAGCTGAAGGCTTAGCTATAACGTCTGACCTCATGAGTTCACTTGCCTTTTTTCCAGTTCCGCACTCGTAAATAGCAACTCTAGTGTACAGCTTTTCTTCGTTTTGCAACAAAACAGCTAAGTAGAGTCCAGAGGGGTCACAAATGCACCCTAGGGGTTCTGAGTCGGTTTCAATGACTCCTGAGCAGTTCCCTGTTTTGACTTCGTAGAAAAAAACTCCTCCAATCCTGCAAACTGCAATTAAATACCTTCCACTTTGGTGGATTTTAAACCCTGTGCACTCGCCTTCTAAGTGAATTAGTGAACTCTCAAGCAAAGACAAGTCTTCTGAGTTCTCTAATATGTGCAGCTGTAAGTTTTGTGTTTCATGCATAGTCACACCCAGAATTAGGCCTTTGCTTGTATCAAAGGTTTCGAAAAAAGCCACGCGTTGGTTAACTCCTTGGAAAGACCAAGCTTCTTCTAGTGTCATCGCAATCCTTTCAAAACTCTTGTCAAGCAGAACTACTTCTCCTGAGTCATAACACACTCCAAGGTACTCCCCTATAAACTCTAAGTGCGTTACCACTCCATTACTAAGTTGTGTTCCGTGCAAGTAACTTGCTTTTTCACCTACCTCAAAAAACTTAACTACCCCCCTTGTAAACCCACAAGCTACCAAACTTTTAACCGGGTGCGTGCAAATGCTGCTTACAAAACCTCTGCCTCCTGAAACTTCTAAAGCTTGCATGATCCAGCCTCTCCCTGCGTGCTTCCAAACGTACAAGCACCCTTCTTCACTGCACGAAACGAAGTTCCATCTGTCGCACCAAGCTGCTGCGTTTACCTGAGAAGAATGTCCTGAGGACTGGTTAACTACTTGGCCTTGACTTGTGTCCAGGATCTGTATAGTAGAGTCACTAAAAGTAACTGCTAGTATGCTTCTTCCCGAAACAGCTATGGACTTAATTCCTGAGTTGTGTGTTGGAGGAAGTTCCTTCCAAGGAGTAAGCGACCTTGTACTGCACAAACTTATAGACCCACTGGCTGAGCCTAGGTAAACATAGTCAGAGTTCAAAAACAAACTTAAGTAGTGCTCAGGACTGTGAATACTTGAAATGACCTTTCCTTGGGTGTTCACAGATAGAAGTTGTCCAGACTTGAGCAAAACAAGAATGATTCCTAAATTTGAGTTGCAGTTAATAGTTTCTATGTCATTTTTAAAGTGGAGTCTTTTAGTAATGGATATAGGGTTGTCTATTTTCCACAGCTTAATGCAGGTAGTTTCTGCTGTTACAAAGCAATCACTCCCAACTATACCGACTCCCAAAGAAGTTGCTTGGGTTTCTAACTCTTCAAGCTGGGTTAAAGTCAGTTCGGGGGCCCTCCAGTCCCATAAACTAACTCTATAGCCGCCTTCTTTTTCGTTTTCAAGAACTATGAGTTTCTTGCCTTGGAACTTCAGTTGTATGGAGCAACTTGACTTTCTAGGTTTGAATCTAAGCCACTTGGCATTTACTTGTTGAAGGTTTCGAAACCTCCAAACGCAAATGAAGGGGTGCAGTGAAGACTCAGCTGTTAAAAAGTACTCGAAGTCAGGCGAAAACACAATTGAAGACACAGGTCCTTCGTGGCACCTAAGGTTTACTTTAGAGTCAGTGTTGATGTCCCAAAGGATAACTATAGTTCCTAACGAGTACACTAGAGTGTTAGAGGAGGGGTGGAAAGTAGTGTTTTGCAGGGGTCCAGTGTGCTCTAGTAACTCCCATTGTTCTTCCATTTCAGTTTATAACTCAAGGGGTAGTTCTTCTTAATCTTAAATGGCAGATTATAACCCTGAAGATTGGGAAAACATCCCTGTAATAATTCCTAAATCTATCACAGGACTAGTGAACGAAATCAGGTCCATCCAAAGTTGGATGAAAGCTAAGGACTCAGAAGAATCAACATCTTCATTATCGCTTAAAATTCAAAAACTCCAATCTCAAGTCAACTCACAATTTGAAGGAGTGGACCAAAAAATAACTGACCAAATCAACTCTCTTAAAAAAGACGTTTCAGGCATTTCTGAGCAGTTATCCGAAGTAAAAATAGCTGTGCCCCAAGCAGAAGCCGTCGCCCAAACAGACATGAAACTCGAAGACTTCGGTCAAAACGAAGACCTTTCTGAAGAAGAACACTCAGAAGACGAAGCAGAACCGAGTCAAAGCAAAGCTGACCCCCAAAAAATGAGGATGTTTTCCTTAAACAACATCAAAAGCCTCTGCTTCAAGTACATAAACCGGTCTAAACTCAAAAGCAAATTTAAACAAAACCTAGAAACTGCACTTCCAGAGTTACACTCTAAAATAGACCAAACTAACTCTCGGATAGAAAGCACCGTAAACGACTTTAAACTAGAAATAGAAAGAGTCTACGAACAAGTCAACCACTACAAAGAGTCAATGGAAAAAATCTACCAAGAAATCGACGAAAACCTAATAAGCATAAGCAAGTGGAGCGAAAAACTAGAACAACAAATGAAAGTCTTCGGCGAAAACATTTCTGAAAACAGAGAAAAACAAGAAGAAAACGCCACTGAAATCACAAGTGTTGGCAAAAGTCTAGAAAGCCTGCGGGAAAAGTTCACTGAGAACTCCAAAGACTTCAAAGAAAGCCTCAAAAAGAAAACTGAGAACTTACAAAAACTACTTAAAAAAGAAGACTCCAAACTTCGAACCCAAATAGAAGACCTAGCCAAGGAACTGAACCAAAAGTTAACCGACAACAAAGACCAACTACAGTCTGACTTCCAAGAAAGAGTCCAAGACTTACTTACTAAGCAAAAAGAGTCCCTCAAAAAGCAAAAAGATGACATCAGCCAACAAATATACGAGTACAACAAAATACACGAAAGCGACTTAGAATCCTTCCAAAAAACCTACAACGAAGACAAAGCCAAAACCCACGAAACCATCACTGAAATCAACCAAAACCACAAGAAACTCAAAAAACAAGTAGACAAGTGGATCTCCACAGTGATAGAACCCGCCCACATTTCTGAAGCAAGGATCTTCGCAGTTGAAGCTCGAGTGAAAGAAGAAGAGTCTTCGAGACTCCACGCTTTGCACTTCCTCAAAGACACCATTAAAAAACTGATATTTTCCTTAGAACAAGCCCAGTCTTCACTGCCTCCTCTCCGCCCTAAGTCTAGAGCTGACAACTATGAAAACTACAAGTTGTTTATGAAAAGACTAGACTTCTTAAAAAAAGTAGTTGACTACTCTGAAGGTCAAAAACACTCTGCACCCTCTATGCGCAGAACTGCGCAGTCTCAGAAGTACAGGATTTCTAGGTCTTTAGCTGAAACTAAAGGAGACTCTTTTATTACTGAACAACCTACTTTAAACGTTTCTTTAGGAAACTCCCAGTTTTAACTTAACTACAGGAGCAGTGCTTAACTAACTCTAAGTCTTCCACTATAGTGCTGTACCTTATTCCGTAGGCAAGTTGGCTTTTACTGGGGATCAAACCTTTTTCCATTGCTATTCTTAAGTGAGTCACTGCTCCTGGCCAGTTGCAGGTAGCTGCACCTATGCACCGTTCGCCTTTGTAGAAGTAAGTGATTCTGGCTTCTTTTAAGGGATCGCCTTCGTTTTTCACTTCACTAAAGGTAAAGTCACCTCCACCCACTCCTGCAAACTGGATGTTTACGAACTGGTTACTCCAAAAGAACGGAACCGAAGAAAAGTGAATCCCCTTTCCAAGCATGTTGTAGGCAGCATGCATTCCATGATCTTGAGCAAGTGCCCAGTGCTCGATCCTGTTATTTGTTTTTGAGTGAACTACTGGAAAGCTTGCCACGTCCCCTGCTGCGTAAATATGGGGGTGGTCAGTTTGCAGTAAGCTTGACACTGGAATAGACTGGTCGTAGTTCACAAGGTTTCTAGGCATAAACGATGTTTCTATTTGGGCTCCTGTGGATATCAAAACAAAGTCTGCTTTGATGTTTTCGCTTCCAACTTTGACGGACTGAACTCGGTTGCCTGAGACTTCAAAGGACTCAACAGGTTTCCCAGTGAGTACTTTGTTGTTATGGACTCTTTGTAGCTCTGTAAGTTGGGCCCCAATTTCCTTTCCCATAACTCTTCCCAAAGGCACTTCGTCCATTTCTACAACAGTTACTTTCTTATCGGGGTTTGCTTTTCTTATAGAAGTAGCAGCTTCAAACCCTAAGAAAGACCCACCTATTATCACAATGTTTTCAGCTTCTGAAAGGGCTTGTTTCACTTTAGGGTGGTCGTCAGCTTTTCTTAGCGTAAACACGTTTTCGCAACTCAGGTACTTTTGGTACACTTCTGGAACACGTGCAGAAGCCCCTGTGCCTACCATCAGTTTATCGAAGTTAAGTACTTCTCCAGTGCTGGTTTCTACTTGCATTTCATTGGAGTTGACTGCAGTGACCTGACAGTTCTTTTTCACCTCAATTCCATACTCCTCGTAAAACTCAGAGGACTGCATTAAAGCACTCTGCATTTCAGCTTTGAAGTTTTTGCTCATAACTGTTCTGTCGTATGGAAGCCAGTTTTCTTTAGTCAGCATAGTAATCCTCCCCATGAACCCCTCCCTTCTAAGAGTCTCAGCACAAGTGAACCCACTTGCACCTCCCCCCACTATTACAAAGTGCCTTTTGTCACTCCAGTCTGGTTTCTGGAGTTTCTTAGAGTTGATATAGGCAGAGGGGTCGTTTACTCCTTCTGGAATCTCAATAAACACTTCACCGCCTTCTAGAATAACAGGGTAGGAAGGAATGCCTTGGTTTGCAGGAGAGGTTACTTTTTCTCCTGAAGTCACTTCAAAACGTGCTAAGTGGAAAGGACAGTAAACTTCTTTGTCCATCAAGTAGCCCCAAGACAAAGGTGCCCCTACGTGAGAGCACTTTCCGCCTGTGGCAAAAAACTTCCCGTTCACGTTGTAGAGTGCAAGTGCGTGGTCAGCTTCTCCTACTTTGACACTGATCATTTGTCCTGGCTGTAGGTCTTCGGACTTGCAGGCTTTGATTCTCTGAGCAAAGTTCCTTGCTAGTTTTTTTAGCATATTTATTCTTAGTCATGAATTATTCCAGCTCGTGTTAAGTGTGCTTGGAGAAGTAGTTTTTCAGGAGGGTTGTAGTGGCCTGAGTGCCCGCAACTTAAAGGAATGAGGTAGCCTGCTCTAGAGTACTCTATGTTGCCTCTGCCTGTTAAAAAGGTGGAGTTTTGTGATTCCGAAACAGAAAGTTTAGGATTTGAGGGTTGTTCTTCTAAGTAGTGCAGCACTTCCACTAAGGAGTTTTGTAATATTTTAACTTGTCTGCAGATGTCGATGATTACTTGGTCAATGCTGTGTTGGTTTTCTTTGAAAAGAGCATCTAGTTCTTCTACAGACTGTTTGACTTTTTCTATTGCTCTTTCGTGTGACTTGTCTAAATCGCCTGGCAAAATAGGAATGAAACTTCCCCAAATGTCTAAAACTATGAGCCATAGTTTCAGGGACTCTTTGTGCTTTTTTTCCATGTACACACTGCTCAAAGGCTTTCCTCCTGAGTCTAAGCTGTCAAGTATTCCAAAAACTCTGTTGAGCACGTTCTTTAAGTGCTCTTCTTCGAAAACACTTATGTCGTTTAGCTGTTCATACTCAGAACTTTGTCTTTGTTCAGAGTTCATGTACTTAACTGTGTACTTCATAAGACTAAGTACACTGTTAAGCATCATTTCTGTGTCAGAGTCGTCCAAAATATGGCAGTAAACTTCTAAGTTAAGCTTAGCTGGGTCTATTCCGTCTATGAGTTCAGTTCCGTTGGTTTCAAGCATCCTTATTGCCACTGCTGACTTCAAAGAAGCTAAGTCGTTAATCATGCTATCGTAAGGATCTGCTGATAAAACTTTGTAACAGTCAACAAACAAGTAGTCCCAACTAGCATCTCCTTTCCACTTAGTTGCCAGCCTTAGCAGTTTGTTTGCCCAGTTTCCGAAGTTGTAAGAGGCTACGTTTTCTAGTGAACTAAAGGATCTGTCTGCGTACAAAAAGTCCACGTCACAGTAACGAGCTAAGTGGCATGCTATCCATCCACCCAAACTCTCGCCGTGAACTCCTAACCTTGTGACTCTTCGAATTCTTTTTAAGTAATCTACTATGATTTCTCCGTCGTTTTTCAGTCTTGAAGGGTCAGGTCTGCCCTTAGTTCTTCCATAACCTCTGTAGTTCCACATAAATACGTTTGCTCCTGAACTCACGTAGTGTTCTAGCCACTCACTTTGATAGTACGCAAACTCATAAAACCCAGCGTTTGGATTGCACAGCAAAATAGTAGGAGCTTCTGGGTTTTCAGAAACTGAAGGAACCCATAAACAGTCTATGTTCACGTTGTCCTCAGCTGTGATCCAAACCTGTTCAGCATTAAACCTGTACTCAAGTTCAAGTCTCATTTGGTCAATAGTTCCAAGGGTGGTGTCTCTCATCCACCTGGCAACTTTAGTTCTAGGGTCTACCTCGCCACAACTCTGAAGAACTCTTTCCTCAATTTGCACACAAACTTCCAAACTAAGCATAGCTGAGCTGTTTTCAGGAAAGTCTTCAAACACTACGTCTACCCAGTCTGCTTCACTCTGAACAGTTTCAAACCACTCCCAAAGAGGAACTGCTTCAGGAGAATCCTGGTGAACTTTGGTGTTTTCGAGGGCCCGGGTGAGGCCGAGCAGTAACTCAAGCAAAGACTCTTGGTAAGTAGTTAGGGTTCCTTCTTCTTTTTGGATGTAAAAGGTTTCAATGATGGTCTGCACCATGCGTTTGGCGTATATAACAGATTCGCAAGCCCTAGGTAAGAAGTCTTCCTTTTCTTCGTCACTAACAGAGTCCAAAAGCACTTCTAAACTCAGTCTGATGTCTTGGACTCTTTGAAGTAACTGAGTAGACATCTCTTTGCAAAAGTGGAACTCAATTGACCTTTTCCAAAGCCAAGAAGACCCTGGAAACACTGAGTACCTAATAATCATCCGAATTAACCCTACAAAACAGTAAACAAACAGAATTATTGACCCGGGCACTGTTATAAGTTTGGCTATAAACCTGAACACAAAAAACACCAAAGTCCCCAGTGACACTAAAAAGCACAAAAGAATTCCTAGAATAACTCCTAGCTTTTTCTTATTTATTTCTTCCATCTTTTATAAATCTAAAGCTAATAATTATTTACCCCAAGACTCAAAACAACACCTTCCTTGTTCTTTTAACTGCTCCATGAATTCACTTGCCTCCTCTCCAATGTGCTCGAAAGCAATGTTCTTTATAAGCTCGTTTACTCCGTTGACCATTCCTCCTGGCCCGCACACAAACAAGTAACCTCCTCTGTTGTAGAGTGCTTCCCAAATCTTGTCGTGCTGCGAAAACAAAATGTCTTGGACATAAATCTTTTGGGCTTGGTCCCTTGAAAAAGCTGTGTAAAGCTTGGTGATTACGTGCGGTCCTTCGCCCCACTTGTCAGGTCTGTGCTCGAACTCTTCTTTCAGGTCTTCATTCGGCACAATAGCACTTTCTAGATCGTGTTTGTAAACAAATTCTTTAGCTTTACTTTTGCTTCCGAAGTAAATGTATACTTCTGGGTACAATACTCCTTTGCTCCTCAAATACTGTAACTCTTGAATTAAGCTTCTGAAAGGCGCCACTCCACAGCCGTGGGAAACCATAAATAGGGGTTTGGGACTGTTGGGAACTTTGAACACAGAGTCTTCAAAGAATCCCCTTACTCTTTTAAACAGAGCTGTGACGTGCATGCTTTCAAAGTACCCTGAGCACAAACCTGTTCTGGTTTTTCCTTCACTAGTGCGTTGTCTAAGTACCTCCACTGTAATCTGGAACCGGTTGGGGTTTAGTTTGTTTGAAGAACAAACACAATAGAACCTAGGCTTAATTGGGTCAAGTATCTGCACAAGTACTCCTGGTGGAAGCTTTACTGAAGGAAACATCTTAAGAATGTCAACTATGTTCAGCATGGGTTCTTGTATGGTCCTTTTGAATTCGTCTTTTCCTTTTAAAGAAGACAAAAACAGCAGCTTTTCCTTTTCTTTTTGGTCTGAAGCAAACCCTGAAAGCTGTTTGAGACACTTTTTGTTAATGAGACTAGTCAGGTCGCAGTACTTAACTAAAGCGTCTCCCACTGTGAGGGGAGTTGGGAAAGGGTGGGGTTTTCCTTTTGCCGGCAGAAACTGAAAGGTGAGTTCTAAGTCGTACCCTAGTAAAGCAGCAAGTTCCCTCACTAGTTCTTCACTGTTTTCTGGAAAGATTCCGAAGTGACACCCTGCGTGGTAGTTTTCATCTGTTTCAAGCTCAACGTGGAGGGCTGAGTTTTCAGGATCTCTTTTGAGTTCCTTAATCTTAACAACTTTGAAGCTTTCTAAATAGAAATTACTTGAATTGATGAGTTTTAGAGAAGTTTCTTTGTACTTGATTTCAAGCGAAGGCGTTCCTAAAGCTACTTGGTGGGCCACTTCCAGGAACTCAGAGTTTTTGGACCTCCTCGACTCCTTAACTCTTTTAGGAAGCATTCGCAACAGGTCGTCTTTCCAGCGAAGGAATTCCTGGATGTCGTTTTCTTCGGCTTCGCCTTGTCTGATTAAGCAGTGTGCACCAAGTTTTTCGAGTCCTTCGTTGACGGTGCGCGCAGTGGTGTTGGAGCAGTCTGAGGCTTTGAAAAGTCCAAACACACAGTAAGACAAGTGGGACAAGTTCTCGTTTGAAGCTTTGGCCACTTTAGTCACCCAGCGGAGGAACTGCACAGAGTTCTCAGGGGGGTTCCCGTCTTTTTGTGTGGAGCAAATTATTACACAAAAGTCGTTGCGTTTGAAGTCTTGGATTTGGAAATCAGATAAACTAACAACGTGGGGGGTGAAGTTGTATTTCTTGGCTTCTTCAGAAAGAATTTCAGCGTATTTCCAAGAATTACCAGTTTCTGTTCCCACATATATATGCAAATGCCCTAGGTTCTCTGCGTTCGCGTTGGCCTTTCTGGAGTTGGTTTGTTTCCAAGACTTCTTTAAGCAGTAAAGGCTCACTGAGCCGACCAAAAAAGAGCCGACCATAGCATAAATCCAACCCTTTTTAGCATGATCCATATTTTAGCCTAACTTGCCTTGGCGCCCTTTACTGAGGATGCTCGAAATAGAAGAGTGCAGCAGGTGTTCCAGAAGTCCAGCAACTGTAAACACTCCTCCTACTATTGCACACACTTGAACTAAGAAGTGGAAAAATGACTCTTGTTCTTGAGAAAACTTCACCGTGACTGGACTTAAGTCGTACCTAAAGTACATTGCAGGCATCCCTCCTGAGCGGAAGTCGTTGGAGTTAGCTGTGAACTGGTGCACGTAGAACTCTTTGTTGGAAAGCGTTCTGTAGGTTGTTGGAACTACTTTTAAGTAGTACTCGTAAGAAATAGGAGCTTTAACATCTCCAGGCCTCACTTTGCTAACTGAGTCAAGTGGGTTAAGTACGCCTTCGTCGAAGTTGGACTTAATGAAGTGGATGTCTTCGTTGTCGCCAAAAGACAAGTGGTTGATTTGGTGTGACAAGTCAAGTTTACTCATGTCATTTTTGATAAGTTGGGCCATTCTGTGATGGAACGCGTGACTAGAAATATGGAAGTTTCCAGGAACTTTGTTAACCAAGATGTAGCCTTGTATTCTACAGCCTTCTTCGTCAGTGACTTGGTTCCTTATTTCGTCGTCACTCCTTGCTTTGCCCTTGAGTAAGTCTTCTTCTTGGAGCTGGTCTCCGCTGCTGTTGAGGCGGAACTTCTTCATGGATCCCTCTACATTTACAACGTGGGCCCCCATAATGTCTTGTGCGTCCAGAGATAAAAGTCCACAAGGGAACTTAGGAAAGGTAATGTCTATGTTTATAGTGAGCTTCTCGCCGCCCCTGTTCAAGTCCACAAACATCTCAGATGTAGTAGTCACGTTCAAGTAAGCTGCCAATTCAGTCAAAAACAAAAACCCCATCAAAGCACAAGCCACTATTGAAACGATTGCCCCGGAAAGAGTTGGTTCCGTTAGGTCTTTGGGCATTTTAGGGTACATGTCAAGCTTTTTGAGCTTAGACTCCACAGTTTTGCTAAACATTATTAACTTAAAGTATACTGCATTCACAAGAGTTGTTAGCATGGGCTTCAAGGTTCTTTTTAGACCTTTTAGTAGACGCAGAAACAACAGAGTAGTGTCTGGAAACTCTGCTGTTTGTGGAGTCTTTGTCTTCTTCAGGGTCGAAGTACTCAGTTTCAGCAAACGAGTGGAAAAGACTTCCGTTAGTTACGAACGACCTAGAAGGCGCTGGGTTGGCCCTTGAAAACAAGCTTTCTACCACTACTGAAATCCTTTCTAAACCTAAGTACTTAAGAATCAAAGCACACTTGCAAGCGTCTTCTCCGTGGACTATAGTTTCTTTGTCTCTTTGGAACTCGATTCCATCGAACTCAAGCTCTTCAGTGACTTCTTCGTAGCTTTTGAGGCCCTCAGGCACCAGCATCTTAAGGTCTATTGTTTTGGCGTATATTATTTGTTTTCCTTTAATGTCGAAGTTCATGAAGTGGTTTTTGTTTTGGAACAAGTTTGAGTCAAACTCTGCAAGGGTGTCTGCTTTTGGAAGTCCAGAGGGCATGCCTTCTTCAACTTCAATTTCACAGTCTTCTAGGTCTTCGAAAAAGGCTGCTAAAACTTTAACGTCAGAAAAGCCCATAGCTGTTAACCCCCAGTAAACTTTTGAGGCTTCTCTTAAGCTGCCTTCGTCGTAGACAATTACTGAATTCTTGGGGAACTTAGACAAGCACAGTTCGTTGACGAATTGATCATGCGAAGCATAAGTACTCACTAAGTAGGACTTAGGCAAGTGGTAACTTGGAGCAGACTCTGGAGGGTGGCACATTATCAGCAGTTTAGAGTCAAGGTTAATTTGCAGTAAGTCTTTTGCAGTGATTAAAGGGTTCATTTTTGTATATTGTTCAGTAAATATGTTTGTAGGAAAACTATTTAGGTTTAAACGGAGTCTCCGGGAGTTTACTACGGGAGGCTTTTCCCAAAACTACTATAGAATACTAGGGGTTTCGCCTGGTGCTTCGAAAACTGACATCAGAAAAGCTTACATAGACCTTGCAAAGAAGTACCACCCAGACGCTTCAAGCGGACAGGAAGAAAAGTTCAAGCAAGTTGCTCAAGCTTACGAAGTACTAGGCAACGAGTCTTCTCGTTCCCAGTACGACTCAAAAATGGCTTCAGGTCGCCCCAGACATCCCAGCAGTCATGACTTTAAAAGGGCCTACACTCGGAAGCCTCATTCGAAGTACCAGTATAGGAGTCCTTTCAGCGAAAACTACAAGTCAGAAAGGCAAAAAATGTATGAAGAATACATTAAAGCTAAGTACGGAGGATTTTCTTCCTACGAAAGGGCTTTTGCTGAGGAATTCAGAAGAAGACAACGTACCAGACAAACAGAGGAAGAACCGCCTAGTTTCATTGATGCACTTACAAGTAGTTTTTTCTTTTTTGGAATAGTAGTTATGTTTTTGGTTTTTATTAGAATCATCAAAGAAATACTTAAGCCTCACCGAAGAAACACAGGAATGCCTGTTTACTCTGAAGACTTCTACCAACCCAGGCTAGCAGATAGAAAGTTACCACGTAGTGACTCCCGTGAAAGAATTTAGTTATAATTAAAATGGAGATTAACGGAATGGTATTTGAATCCCACGCAATCCTTTACTGGGTAGTTTCAGTGCTGATGCTAGTCGCAGTTGGACTTGGACTCTCTGTAAAGTACACAAACTCCAGAGCCTCCACACCCCCTGCCTCTCCCTCACCAACTCTCAACAACAAAGACTCTTCCTCTCCCCTTCAACCCACTCTCCTTGTCACAGCCCCCAGGATCAAGAAAACTCGTATAAATAAATAATATGGAAGATAAAGGTCAAAGCGTCGAGACGAACAGCTTTTTAGTGACCAATGTAGGCGACTTGTCAGAGTCAAGTCTCCGAGAAGCGCTAGCCTGCCAGCAAATCAAGTTCTATACTTGGGAACTAGCAGGCGAAAAGCGCAGGTTTGCTGAAGTGCTTTACCACAGCATTGCAGAAGCAGAACAAGCCTACAACCAACTCTCGCCACTCAAAGTAGAAAGTCAAGAGCTGAAGTTCCTAGTCAAAAGAGCCTGGAGCACACTTTGGGTTGCAGGACTGCCCTCAGTGGTGTATTCCCGAGACTTGTTCACTAGTTTGATGGAGGTCACTAACGGGCTTGTCAGAGTCAGTATTGTCAGAAACCCTGAGTAAGATTTATGCAGAGTTCCTGGGATTGCAGCTTTAGGCGTTGCAGTGCTTACTTACGATACCCACCATCACGCTGAAGAAGCTTATGCGGTGCTTAAAAACCCCGCCAGACTGTATAACCAAAACTACCGAGTCTTTATGAACCGTGAAATACAAGTAATGTGGGCGGAGCCTTTTTACGATTTAGAACAGGCTCTATCACACGAAACCCGCATAGTTATAATCGAAAATATCCCTATTAACACCAGTGTGCGCCAGATAGAGGAAGAGATTTCTTGCTTTGGACAAATCGAGCGCTTGAGGAAGTACGCCACCTGGGCAGTAGTCCACATGCTTAACGTCTCAGAAGCCAAAGCTCTTGTAAAATCTGGTTGTCTATTAGTAGATGGGCGGAAGTGGAAGGTAAAACCCGGCGTCAGAGTAAGCACGGACCCCTCTGAGCCAGACATTTACCGGGATTCCAAAATCCAAAATTTAAAAGAAGCCTCTTCAGAAACTGCGTACGAGGTTTCAGTCCTCCAGCTCTCCACCGCAGACAGGCAGCGTCTTTACGAAGTCATTCAGTCAGCACCAGCTTTCCCTGCAAGAGAGGTTGTGCGGGGCTTGGGAATGGACCTTATGAACAAAGCCAAGCGCCTTCTGCAGAACTCACGCAGACCACAGGACCAACCTACTGAATACTTGCTCACTCACGACAACAAGCCTGTGGCTCCTTATGAACCAATAAGACAACCTTCAAGGTACGAGCCTCCTTACTACCCCTACGCACAGCCTCCTCCTGTTCCTGCTGAACCTTCCCGCTTGCAACAGCCCCACCCTATACCTCCAGACCAATTACAGAACATGACTATGGAACAGAAAATGCATTACTATTACTACCTCAACAACCCCCAATACTACAACCCCTATGGTCCTCCTTATATGCCTTAATTTAGTTTCTTCTACTTTAATTCCAACTGTGAAGCTTAAATTAATTTTACTGTTTGTACTTAGAAAAAGTCTCAACTGCTTGCGGAACAGAAGTGATCTTAAGAGCTTCTTCGTCAGTAAGTTCGACTTGGAGCATGTCTTCTAAAGCTACTATTGCTTCTACTGAGTCCAGTGAATCCAATCCAGCGTCTGCAAAGGTGACTTCTCCGCTCAATTTTGACTCATCGATTGTGTCGAACTTCTTAAGCACCTCCACTACTTTTGACTCAATTTCAGTTTTGGCTGAAGAAAAGAACCTAAGTCGAGTTGCGATACGCCACATTTTATTATATTTCTCGAAGAATTAAGCCTTAACAGCAGCGTCTCTTAAAACAGTGAGAGGACCTATTTTTTTGAGGAATTCAAGGTCGTCTTCAGACTGAAGCACTATCATGCCTGCGTAGCCCAAAGCGTTGAGGTCGAATTTGTCAAATCCTTTGTCTTTTTCTCGACTGACTAAAAGCATCCACCTTTCGGTAACTACCAGGTTGTAAGAGTGCGAAGGGTTAAGCAAAGCTAGTAACTTGTTGAACACTGGAAACACCTGGGACTTCTCTGTGAAGCCGTGCAGCAAGTGCTTGAACTGGTAGTTGGGCAAAGTAAATGGGGCGTTTTGCAAGTACTCAGAAACAATGTGTTCAATAGGTATTTCAGGGACACTTTGGTAAGGAATAAGCTGAATGTGTTTGTGTTCTTGACTGTAGCCAGAAGCTGGGCCTGAGTTATAAAAAGCAAAGCACCTTAGTTCAAGCATGGTGTCGTACATAACTTCTAAGTCTTCTTTTTTAAGAGGACTTGACTGCCTTTCGAACTTCTTAGTAACTATTAAAGTATGGTACTCAGATATTGGGTACTTGTTGTACAGCAGACGGTAGTTTTGGCCTAAGTTTGCAATGTTAATGCCTGGTTCAAAAGGGTAGAGGAAGGGGTTAGTTTTGGTTTCGCCTTTTTTGGGTTTTTTCCAGGTTTTGTCTTTTATAGAGATTAAAAAAGTGATTTCCTGTTCAGTTACTTTTTCTTCTTTAGTTGGAACTTTCACTATAGAGTTAGGAAGCACTCTGTAAACCATGTCTTTTAAACTTTTAGGTTTCTTCCTGCCTCTAAACCGACTAACGGCTATTGCCAAAGTAATTCCTGATAGCAAGACCCCTGCACCTAGCATTAAAGTTTCTTTCCACTTGTCTAGCATATTTATTATGTTCACATTATTTCATATTACTGCTGTCCAAATGTAAAAAGTTTGGGCTTGATGAAAGAACCTGTTGTGTGGACTCTCAAAGCGGGGAGTCTACTGGGGTCTCTTCTGTAAGTTGGTTCTTCTTTCTTGATGTTGGAAGTGGACTGGGGAGAAAAGGACCTTCTGCGCGTAACGAATTTGGGAGACTTGGGCCTGGTGCAAATGTTTCTTGGTCTGGGGGGTTTGGCTTGTTTAGGTTTGGGAGGTTCTTTTTCTTCTGGTTTTTTGGCTTTTTTGGTGTAGCCTTTGTTACTTAACCAGATGTCTTTGGCCGCTACCATGTGCTTTTCGTACTCGTCGTTGCCTTGCTTGGGGTGGATTACTGTGAAGCCTCCTTTGTTTGTTTTTTCGATTTTGATTCTTCGTTTGTTGAACTTTTCTCTTTGTTCGTTTTTGAGTTTTCTGATTTCTTTGATGTTTTTAGTGGCCCTTTGCAGGATGTTTTTGGAGTGGTTGGTGTAGAACTTAGCTCTGTTTTTTTCGTTGAGTCCCATCATTTTGAGCGAGTCGCGGATAACGTTAAACTTGATTTCGTAGTCTAAAGGAGTGTCTGTCGCGAAGCTGGGCGTGTGGTTAACTTCTAAGAGGTAGGGTTTGAGTCTATGGTCTAGAAATATGTCGAAGCCCAGGATTTGGAAGCAAATAGCGTTTGTTGAGTCACTTGCTTGGCTTGACCTGTACATGTGTGACAAAAAGGGCTGCACAGTGCAGATAGTTTTAACGATCACGTCACAAACACTTTCCCAGAGAGCTTCAGTGTCTACTCCTTCTTCTCTCATTCTTTCAAAAAAGACTTTCAAGGACCTTTTATGTCCAGAAAAGTTATCTTCTTTACTAGTGTTGAACTCAAAGTTAGGGTTGTTTTTGTTAATGGCGTAGTTAGTTAAGTGCATGCACATGTCTCCTAGGTTACTTGGCAAAGGAGGAGTGTACTCTTCAGTTGCAAGTCTCACTAAGCCATCTTTGTGGATGTGCACTCTCAAAGGGTCACAGCAAGTTACAAGTACGTAAAGTCTGAGGTCAAACTTCAACCCGTCAATCAAGTAAGGTTTGTGCAAGTACCTTTGAACTACGCATTTTTCAGGGATCTCTTCAAGTCTCCTAGTTAAGAAAATCCCTCTTCCCTGACAGTTGTTTTCAGGCTTTACTATGAAAGTTTTAGCCCTTTTGGCGTTAAACTGGGACTTAAGGTCATTGAGGTCCCTTGGAAGGCACCACGTTGGAGGGAAGAATTTGAACTGGTCTGGAAACATTTGTTTCATGGCTTTCAAGTTCTTTGCAAGGTGGTCTTTGCGGGCAATAGCGTACATTCCAGGGAAGTGGTTTATGCGTTGGTAAGACTTAAGTGTAGAAAGGACTTCAGGAGGAAGTGCTGCGTCTTGCCAGTAAACATCGCACTCAGAGTCATCTTCGTCATTGATAGTTTTCCAGCCGAGTTCAAGGGCTACATCAGTTACCACAGAGTACTGGCAGTTGCTAATGTTTAGTCTTATTTTGCTCCGCACAGGACTTTCATCAGAGCTCACTGACATAAGTTAGGATTATAATGGAACTGTTATAAGGTGATTTTTACTGCTACAGCTAGTGGAAGCCATTTAGTTAAGTCCACAAGTAGTAGATGTGGTTTTTGAAATCCTTGTAAAGCTCAGGATTCCAGTATTTGGGGTCTTTTTTCAAGATCATGTTTTCTTGGGTGTTCATGCAACTAAGAGTAAAGTAAGTGCCGTGCTCAGCGTTGTCAAGACCTGTTCTAGGTGTAGGGGGAAGTACTTGCAAGTGGGCTACTTCGTAAACTTCTTCTTCTTCGTAGATAAAGAAAGAACCCTCTGCTTTGCTGATGAACAGCAAATCTTTTTCTGCGTTGAATTGCATCTTGGTTACGATTCCTGCGGAAGCTTGCTTTATCAGCATGAGGTAAGACATTCCTAGTAGTGGCAGCAAAGGCGCTGCAAAAGCATAAATGCCTAAAGTTTCAAGGTCGTGCCACATAGACCCTGCTTGGAACACCGAACTGAACCAGTTGTCTCCTCTGTCCACAGCATCTGCCCTCACGTCTGCAAACTCGTCTGCAATGGGGTATACTGATCTACCTGTTATTAAAGTGTGTGCCATGTAAAAGGACATGTAGCCAAAACTAGTGTACCCAAGTTGTCTTGCTAGTTTGACTCCTTGAAGTGCGTCTTTGTTTTCATAAAGTATTTCTCCTTTTTCAAAGTTAACGTCTGGATCAGGTTCTCTAGAGGGCTCTTGTACAAAGTGCGACTTGAAAGAGGGGTTGTTAAGGTCGGAGTTAAGTTCAAGCATGTCGTACATAGTGTTTTCCCCAGGAGCTGCTTTAGAATAGCTTCCAATTCTATCTGCTAAGTGAGGAATTCTATCCTCGTAAGGCACTGCTTGTCCATGCCAAGGATATGCTGGGTGTCTTCCTGTACGGCCGTACTTCATTTCCATGTTGCGGAACTTGTCTTCAATTGGCTTTCCTGCTTGTCTAAGTGCTTCGATCTTGGCAACTTTTGAGTCGAGTTCAGCTAGTTTTTCGTCCATAGTTTTTTGGCGTCTTTCGCCCATTTCGCGTCCTGCAATGTAAGCTGAGGTTTTAGGAACTACTTTGCTTATGCGCTCTTCTAAAGAAGCCATGCGTGAAGAAATGCCTTTGGGTTGTTCGCTGAAGAATCGAGTTAGTCGACTACGGGCCAACATTTATAAATGGTGCTAGGTCTTAAAACTTATGTTGTTATTAAGGAACTGTGTAAAAAGGAACTTTTCCGGAAGCCCAGTCGTAAAGAACTATCTTAGCTGCAGAATCGTAGTCAGGAGTCCCTCCGTTCTTGACTTTACCTCTTTTTTTGGCAACCAACGCTAGGAACTCCCTGATGTCTTCGAAAGTAGGAATGGCGTAGCAAATCATAAGGTCTTCTTTAGGCACTTTCATAAGAACTCCTTGAAGGGGTGTGTAGGGGTCGCTCAAGCCTTCAATGTCAGTCATTGTTTTCAAGGACACAAAAGGGTCCTTTTTGGTTTCTTCAGGTTGAGGATGCACTATAGGCGGACAGTCTATAAGTTGAATTCCTTCCAAAGCAACTTCTTGTGCTGACTTAGTGGTGCCAGGCATGCTGGAAACACCCACTACTTTGTTGTCTGCTAAAGTGTTGACAATAGAACTTTTGCCTGTGTTAGGGTAGCCAATTAGGGCAACTGTTTTAGAGCCTTTAAAAGCAGTTAAAAGTGCTTCTGTTCCAAAGGAGTCTTGGGGTAGGTCCTTTAGTTGTTCATACTTGGAATTCGTAAACAGAATGCAAGTGTGTGATTCCGAAAAGTTTCTGTGCCAAGCCAAAACACTTTCAAGTGGAACTAGGTCAATTTTGTTGATGACTAGCACTAGTTGTTTTTGGTTTTCTAAAACAAAGTTTTCCTGATAAAGGTTTCTGAGGGGGTCTCTTGCGTCAAGGACTTCGAGAACTAAGTCACTTTGTTGGATGGCTGTTTGCATTTGTTCTAAGTAGCTGATTTTTTTAGGGGTTTGTGGCTGGGCAGACTCAGCAAGGAGGTCTGAGAACTCCTTTGCATGCAAGTACTCTCTTTTTTCTTTTTTCTTTTGAGCTTTGATGCGGGTTTCTATTTCGTTTTGGTTTTGGATTTGTTCGAGGAGTTCCTTTTTGAAAGGGGACTGGTTAGGTATTCCAGGTTCTTTTCTTTGTTGAGGTTTGATTCCGGCTTTTTTCATTTTGCGAGCTTCTTTCCTGAGTTTGCGTTGGGCTTCTTTTTCCTTTTTCATGTTGGCGTACTTTTGTTTGAGGTTGAGTCTTTTGGACTTCTTTTCTAACTATGTCTTACTTCTGAGTTTGGCCATTAAATTTACTATTAAATGGACGAAGGCATTGTTACTAAAGAACTGCAAGAACAAACAAGACGCATTCGGGCTTCCATTGCTAACTCACTGCGCAAAGAAGACACTGAACACTCAGGCATGGTTGACTTCGACCGCTTCATGACTAAACTCAAGTCAATGAAAATAAACCTTGCAAATGAAGACGTTCAGTTACTTAAAAATAGAGCTGACACTAACAACAAGATCAGTTACACTAACACTCTTAAGCGACTTAAACTCTACAACCGGAAAGGCATTAACGTTTGGTACGTCCACAAAAAGTCAGACACTGAAAACTTTTTGATCCACGATAAAGTTAGGAACCTACAACCAAGTCCAGAAAACTTCTTAGTGAACTCCTTTGCTTCAGAGTACAGCGAACTTAAAAAAAGGTACTCAGGCATTCCTAAAAGGCTTAAACCTGACCCTATACACCTAGTGATTCTGCATCTTCAAAAAGCCAAACTAGATGACAGAGCTCTAGACGCAATCAAAAAAAAAGTCAACACTAACCTTTCCTTTGAAGAGTTCAACAATGTCCTTTCACGAATCAGTTACAAAATCAAAGACCCTGTCAAAGACCTAATAGTAAAGTACTGCTCGGAAAAGGGCAAAGTGTCTGTTTCCAAGCTTAAAAAACTCATTAAAGCTTACAAGTACTCCCCTGTAACTCCTTCTTCCTACTTCTTGCAACTTGAGTCCAACAACGTAAAAGAAGTGCTTTCAGAAGAGTACCCTTTGTACAAGAAAATCGAAAATAAGCCTATCAGGCCTATTTCACGCAATGCTAACTTAACTCCTCTAGTTCACCGTCAAAAAGACAGTTCTTTTGAGTACGGAAGAAGAAAAACTCCCCAACCCAACATCAAACAGTTGCTTTCCCACAACTACTCAAGCGAGTACCCCCAGATCCCCAAAATTTCTGCTTCAGGCCAAACCAGGTCTTTTAGACGTGGTCTTGGGCTTATTGGTGAACTTAGTCTAGCTTATTAACAATTAATTTAAATGGAACCTAATATTTTCGAGCCCTTTTCGCTGCAAAGAAGCCAAATTTACGAAATGAAGCCTGGAGAAATAAAAACTAAGCTCAGGAAACTCTACTTGTACTACGCTTTTGTAGGTACGCGGGACAAGCCCAACATCCTGACTCACCCCAAACTGCTAAAAATACTAAAAGACTCAGGGATCACAGGGCAACTTATGAGCCTCAAAGAAACAGACATAGTAGTTCGCAGCAAAACCAAAACCAAAGCAACTATTTCTTTTGAGTGTTTTTGCGAAGTGTTAGTTGAAATAGCCAAAGTTGCCAACAGGAAAAAAAGAAAAGACTTAAGCAGCAAGTACTTTTATGAATTCCTGGACAAGTTTATTTTTCCTCTGTACGATCAACTCAAAAACAAACACGAAATCGAGAACTGGGAAAACTTCGACTACCTAATCGAAAACGAAGCCATAGCTATGCTTGTTGCCGCCAAGGAACCCCTAACTAGTCTTTACTGCACCTTTTTTCCTTGGGAAACTACTTCTGCCGAAGCCTTCGAAAGAATTGCTAAAAGGTCCCAAACAGCTTTGTGTGAGTTCGCTAACAAGTACAGCATCACTCCTGACATAATTAACCGGAGCACCTTGGTTAAGATTTGGCAAGACTTAGTTGAGTCCCAAGACGAAGTCTCAGCCGTAGGTTTGTTTGCTTGCAGCGACTTAGGCATAGTGTTTACTTTTAAGAAGTTTTTGTTGTTTTTAGGCAGAAGTGCTTGTATAGGCCACTTTAAAAGAGACAACTTGTCCATGGCAGAAAAGATAGTAACTCTTTACGAAAACATGGAACTTTCAGAAGGGTTTGAGTTCCTCCAACAAAAAACCAACAAAACCAACACTGGAAAAACATCTCTGTTAGGGTGCCAAAAAGTAGTGGACTACTTGTCAACAACAAAGTCTGAGTCTAAGTCCCCCAGTACCACAACACGCTCTACTAGTCCTTTTGCCTGTTTAACTGGAAGTCATGAGGCTTTTGAAGGCTACAAGCCAACTCTACAGTCTATTTTTACTTCTTACTGTGTGTTTGGTGAACCCATGAACAACAAAGGAATCACTGTGAACAAATTCGTTAAAGTCATGAGGGACGCTGGGTTGCTTTACCAACCCTCCAACAAAAAGGGTCTTAAACAGTTTGAGTTCGAACTTGTCTTTAAAACTGTGACTCGGCACCGCAGAAAGCCGGAGTTTTCTCAAACAGTAAGACTGGGAAACCCTCCTGAAGAAACCTCTAGAATGACTTTTCAGCTGTTTTTAAAGGCTTTGGAGTTGTTGGCTGAAAAACTCCACCCCAAGTTAAGCATTGAGCAGTCAATTTCTAAGCTGCTAGAACAAAATATCTTAGGCTTGTCAAAAGGAATTCAAGGAGTGTCTAAAGAAAGCATTAAGGAGTGCCTAGACATAATTAACAGTGAAAACATGCAAGAAATCAAGGAAATCTGGTTCAGTACTTTAAGTCCTTACGCAAACGCTTACACTGATGCCAGAGGTTCAGTGAACCTTAGAAGTTTTTTGCAGTTCACAAAAGACTTTTCTGTTTTTCCCGACTTGATTTCCAAGGGAAAAATAGTACAGATTTACAGTGGACTTTTAGGCCTTCTGAGACCTGAAGTAAATTTAGTTATGTCTTTGTCTGTGTGCTTATCTTCAGTTACTAAGTCAAAGTTTTTAACGGCTGAAGAACTTATTCAAGGCACTGCTGTGTGTGCTCTGAACAGTTCTTTAAGCTACAAAACCCCAGAAGATACTTTACGAGTTACTTTGGAAAGGATGACTCAAAGCACAGGTCCTTCAATGATTCCTAAGTTGACAGGTAGAGTTAGAACTTCGCAACTAGAGAAGTCAGACAACTTAGTTTTTTTGAGGAAAAAGTTTAACTACCAGAACTTAACTCCTGAGCCTTGCTTTGAGGACTTGCTTCACTGTAAAGATAACGAGTAATTTTATAAACCTAACTTCTAGAATTGTTCTTAATTCAGATATAAATTATGGAGTCGATATTTTACAGTTCGGAACAAAAGTTTTTTTGGGAAAAGGCACTAAAGCAGGACTCCATAGAGAGCAGTTCAATACTTGCGGAGTCTTTTCTCTTGGTGCCTAAGTCAAATAGAAAGCTTAAAAAACTAAGGTTTGTTCTGACCCTTGAGTACTTGTACATCATTAAGTCTTCTAATAGGCTTCAAAGAAAAAAAAGTAATATTACTTTTGGACTAATCGAGCCCTTTGTCGAATCAGATGACTCTTCAGAATTAACAGGGTTCCGTGTTACCAAAAAAGGAGTTTTCCAGGACTTTTATGTAGAAAAGCCAGAAGTTTTTGATCACTGGCTGTCTGGGCTTCAAAAGGTCTGTGTTTTCGGAAGCTTTTTCAGTGAGCTTGAGGTCGTGGAGGGTCTGGGAGTTGGACTTTCTGCAGACGTGAACTTAGTAAAAGACAAAGGTGGAAAGTTTTACGCGGCTAAGTCAATTCCTAAAAGCAAGCTCTTTAAGTCAAAACAAAGGATTGAAAACTTAAAAAGAGAGATTCTGATCAACAGACAACTAGAACACCCTGGCTTAGTTCAGCTCCACAGAGTTTATGAATGCGAAAACTTTGTGCATTTGATTTTTGACTACCTAGATTCCTACGACTTGTGTGAAAGCATCTCAGCACACGGGAGATTAACTGAAGAGTTTACTTCGCTTATAATCAGAAAGGTTTTAAGCACTATTCACTACTTACACGCAGAAGGAGTTACACACCGGGACATCAAACTAGAAAACATTCTTGTCGGGAAGAACTTCGAAGTCAAAGTTATCGACTTAGGGTTTGCCACAAAGGAAGTTGGTAAAAGCAGGTATGGATCTCCGGGTTACTTTGCTCCAGAAGTCATTCAAAAAAAACCCTACAACCAAAAAGCAGATATTTTCAGTACAGGAGTAATGCTTTACTGCATGTTGTTTGGCGACCAGCCGTTCCAAGGTGACACCGCAGAAGAAATCATTTCTAAAAACCTTGAGTGTAAAGTTGAGTTTCCTGAGGAAGAAGTTTCTGAAGAGGCCAAAGACCTAGTTTTGAAAATGGTAGAAGCTGATCCTCAGAAAAGAATTACTGCTGCTGAAGCTATGCTTCACCCCTGGATTCTCAGGTACCATAACTACGATTACCTCAACTAGAATATTAAAACCTAGCAGTAAAATAACTACTAAGTTACCATATAATATCATGTTCTCTATTTTTGAGACGTACAGTGCTTTGAACAAGAACAGTCTTTGGGAATCTGCTGAATTGCTTAATATCCCCAACAGTTCAGCTTCTTCTGAGTTTCTTTACCTACCAGAACTACCTGGAAAACAAGAATTCATTCTTGTGGACCAAAACCTAATTCACAAAGAAGATGATTCCCTCAAAATGATTAACCTTGAATGGAAAACTTTTGAACCTTTCGTAGAAGCTTTTGGTTCAGAAGAAAGGTTTGGCTTTAGAATATCAAGTGGGGAAATCTACCAAGATTTTTACACAGAGAATTCAGAATCCTTGGAAAAGTGGATACCTGCTCTAAGGAATATCTGCATTCAAAAAAACATAAACGACGAGTTTAAGTTCGGCAAACTGCTTGGACAAGGACACTCAGCTTCTGTGAACTTAGGAGTCTGTGATTCAAACAACTACGCAATCAAGTCAATTTCCAAAGAAAAGTACTTAAACACCCTAGAAGCGGTCGAAAGGCTGTGCAAAGAGATTCAAACTATGCGAGCTTTAAACAGAAAAACTATAGTTAAGCTCCACGGAGTCTACGAGTGCCAAGAATACATTCACCTTATTTTAGATTACTTACCTTATCAAAATGCCCTTGAAATGATGAAGGGCCTTAAAGGTATTTCAGAGGCTTCTGCAGCTAAGATTATGAAGCAACTTCTGGATGCTTTGATATACATTCACTCAAGAAAATTCATCCACAGAGATGTTAAACTTGAAAACATTATGGTTTCTTCTGATTTAAAAAAGGTCAAGTTGTTAGATTTTGGCTTAGCTTGCAAAAACTTTGCTAAAGGCCAAACACTACAGTGCGGGTCCCCGGGTTACGTAGCCCCTGAAATTCTAAAAGGGCAGGTTTATGACTTTAAAGTAGACGTTTTCAGCGCTGGAATAGTTATGTACAGCCTACTTTCAGGTTTGATGCCCTTCGTAGGGCTTTCTGTGGATGAAACTTTGAAAAACAACAAAGTTGGTTTGGTGAGTTTTAATAACAGCACTAAAAACATATCTTCAGAAGCAAAAGAACTCATCAGAGAGATGACTCGTCCTGACCCTGCTGATAGACTCTCAGCCTATGAGGCTATGATCCATCCTTGGATAGTAAATAATAACCTTTGAAGATTAAACCATTAAGTTATTAAACCGGAAGGTATAAGAGTTACTGGGTAGAGCTTGCTACGAAACTGGTAGTTTTGCCCTTAACGGGCTTTATTTTACCTTGACCGTGACGGTCTTTTTTTGAGGTGAAACTAGACGTGCTAATTGCTTGCAGCCAGGGATGTTTTAAGGCTTCTTTAACTGTAATGCGGTTTTTGGGGTCAGGAGCTGCCATCTGCATTACAAGGTCTTTTGCAAGGATAGAAATGCTTTCCCAGAAGTCTACTGGGTACTCAATCTCGCACTTTAAGTTCTTTTTCAGCACTTCTTTGGAGTGTTCTCCCCAAAAAGGTGTGATTCCACTTAAAAGCGTGTAAAGAAGAATCCCTATGCTGAAAACGTCTACTTCTGTCCCGTATGGCTTGCCTTCAAGTATTTCAGGAGCCATGTAGCCAGGAGACCCGCACCTTTGAGTAGCTTTGTTTTTTTTGATATCCTTGCAGGCGTATCCAAAGTCAATGAGTTTGAAGTCAATGTTACTTTGGGGACTCATCATGATGTTTTCGGGCTTGATGTCTCTGTGAGCTATCCCTTTGGAGTGGATGTGCTTAACTGTAAGTAAAAGGTTCTTTATAAACCTAGCAGATTCTTTTTCTGAGAACTTGTCTAGTCTGTCTAGTCTTTCAAAGCAGTCCTCTTCAGAGACATAGTCAACTACTAAACTCACGAACTCTTCGTCTTCATAAACTTTGTGTAGCTTTGATACTGAAGGGTGGGTTAACTTCCTTAGTATCTCGATTTCGTCAGCCAAGTTAACTACTCTTCTGTATTCTGTCAAGTATTTTTTTTTGCTGATTTTTTTAATAGCGACTTTCTGTGAGTTTTCAAGGTCGTTTGCTAGGTAAACTTGACTGGTGCTTCCACTTCCGATTTCCTTAATGATTTCATAATCATTATCTAGATCTTGGAAAATGCATACTTTACTGAACGCCTCTATCCATTTGTCTAAGGAACTCAAGTCCTTAGTGTAAAAGTCTTCGTGCACTCCGTTGCCGTATAGTCTGAACCCTAGTCTTTTTTCTTTTCCATTGGTTTCAGTAAAGGGTTCGATAACCTTCCAGTTAACTTTACTGGATTTTCTGACAGTCCCTTTCGAGCTCATACAGTGAATAGTTGAAGTAGTCAGAACAAATTCTCTCTTCTTAAATTTGTTGGCGGAGATCGGTATGCGTAAAGGGGACGAGAAGACTTTATTTTTCTCAATATCCTTTTCAGCTTTTTTACTAGGCTTGACCCAGAATTCCTTTTTTGAATTCTGATCAAATTCCTGGAAAACGGATTCCATTAATTTTTTATTTGTTAGCAACCACCCACCTTAATACAAGTCCATATCTAAAATTACCGAAAGCACTGAAATAGGGCATCTAACTGGTAATTTAAGAGTTACATAAGACCGCTTCTAAATTATATGCATGCTAAGATGACCGAAAACCCTATGCATGAAAAAAGTCTTAAAAGAGGCCAGTCTCCTATTTCAAGAATGCTTCAGGACAACTTTTTGTACTCAGCGCCCTTAAAAGTACAGGAAAAGACCTACAGTTCTAAACCTGAAAAGTGCGGGCTTCATTCAATGCCTTTTAACTTGTACTGTAAAGAAGATGGACAGCCCATATGCGAGTACTGCCTTCCAGCTTACGCCCAACTAGCCCATTCGATAGTTCCTATAGAAACAGCGTACACTGCCCGAGTAGAAGAACTCAATGCAACTATCAACACTCAAGTAAACGCAAAAAAGCAAGAACTAGTCAGTCAAATGGCAAAACTCCAAGCTAAAGTCCAAGAAAAGTCCAGCTACTCCAGAGCACAGAAGCAACAAACCAACAAAGAGCTTCAGAGCCTCAGACAAAAGTTCGAAAGCATAAAAAAAATCATAGAAGTTTTCGAAGACTGCAAGTACAGCATGCCAAGCTTCTTGAAGAATTACTTTGAAATAAGGACAAAACTCAACAATGTCTTAGAAAAGCCCTTGATAGAAGAGCTTGAAGAACTTGAACTGACTCAAGAAAAACACCAGAATATGAAGCCACTAATGGACTTTAAAGAAGACTACTCCAAAATAGAGGTTGAAGAAACTCAAGAAAACTTTCCAAGAATACCCGAGTTCGCCCAAACTAACTTTTTCAGCAAACAAAACTTTTCTGAGTTCTTAGAAAACTTAAAAGGCAAGAACAAAGTAGTCAGAAACACCTACGCTGCTCTGAAAGACAAAACCAAACCTTACATAGAAGAAATCAACTACCTGAAGCAAGTCCTCAAACAAGACCTGCAGAAAATTAAAGAAACCACCAAAAAGTATTACCACAAAAAGAAACCTTTTCAAGAGAAAAAAAGAAGTTTGTCTCCGCCTTTCCTGCCTTCAGGCAAACCTAAGAGTTCCAAACACATCACTGCTAAAAAGCACAAATACACTACAGAGGAGTTCAAAGCTGTTCAAAGCCTAAACGACGAAAGACTTAAACTCAACATGATGACACTTGAGTACCAAAGGAAACTTAAGTTACTTGTATTCAAGTGTTTGGAGCTAAGAACTTTTATTTCTATTCAGAGAAAAGACACCCTTGAAAATAACGTCCAGCAAAGCAACAACAAGTTAGTTTTTTACTTGGTAGCAGCTTGGAACCATTACACCAAAGCTTCTTCTGAGAAAAGGGAAGTCATAAGTCTAGTGAGAAGCTCTATGGATTCTTGGAAGAAAAACAGAATCTTCTTAGCTTTTAAAGACTTTTTGTCCTACGAACAAAGGAAGCAATTAAAAACCCAAAAAGTTATTCACAAACTCCACTTAGCTAAAGCTTTTAAGAACTTCTGTAAGTGGAAACACTTCACCATGGAAGGAAGGGGAAAGTTCATAGCCCAGAAAATGAGTGAAATACTAGAAGACTCCAGACTTAAGTTGAAGTCTTTTTGTGCCTTGAAGTCAATTAACTCCAAAATCTACTGTTCAGAAGAACTCAAAGAACTCAAAAAGGAGTGGCTTTGGACTATAAGGCAGCAAGAAAAGGTTATAGAGAACTCCAAAAGCACCCCTAAATACTTACTAAAGGAAACACACGAAGAAATTGGCCTTTTAGAAAAAACCAGAAAGCCCCTTTTCAGTTCTCTGAACACAAAAACTCACTCAAGTTCACCCCAAGTCCACGAAAAGTACTGTGACTTTCAAAAGTTTTTAATTCCAAAAGAAACTATTTCGCCTAGAACTATGCCTTCTGAACAAGTAATCCCTCTTGATGTAGCTGAGTTCCAACAAGCCAAAAAAGTTGTGTACCCTCCAGAAAAAAACTTTAAGTTTGGAATAATCCCTAAACACAATCTTAAAGCTATCAAAGAAACTATTGAACATACACTTGGCTTCTACAGACAACTTAGAGAAGTGTCTCAAAGCCATCATATACTCAAAGCCATCAATGCGTCCTTTGAAAATTCAGGCAAAGACATTAACACTAAAGCGCTTTCACAGACTTTCCACAGGTGGAAACTTAGGTTCTTAGAGTGCTGGCTGGGAAAACTAGGTTACTTTTACTTGTCTTGCGTAAGTGCTCAGTTGTTCTTAGTTAAGCTGAACTCTTACATAGTTTGGAAAAACGTAGAGGCAAAAGACGCTTACTTCAACTTGCTAGACAGAAAAAAGTCAAACTGCTTTAAAGCTTGGAAGAACCAAAAGAAGCAACTAGCCTGTTTAGAAACTCTTAAGTTCCGAGGTTACTACTTTAAAAAAGCATTTAGGGCTTGGAACACTTATTTAGAAAAAAAACTATTGACTGAGCAAACCCTAATTAACTCCAAGTATCACTATGAAGCCTTTCTGAAGCACAAAAGTTTTCTGGGTCTACACAGATATTTTTTGATAAACTACAAAAAAAGCAACTTCGAAAAAAGAACAACCCACAAAAGGGTTTTTAAAACTTGGACTAAAAAAGTCCAGAACAGAAGACTGCTTAGAAAGGTAATAGGAGGAGCTCTAGAGTCCATCAAAGAAAAGATGTCCCAAGGATTCAGGTCAGACTTCCACATGCTAGCAGAAATCATCAAGGCCTGGAGAAAAGTATGCATTGAAAAAGGCCATACTAAAGAAATGAAAATCAAAAACTTTATAGCAACTAACTTCCACAACAACCAGTTAAAGATCAAAACTATGTTTAAGTGGAGTGACTTAGTTACTAAACAACAAAAACTCAGACTCCTCAAAAACCTTTTTGACAAGTATTTAAACAAAGCATTTAGTGCTTGGAAAAATGCCTTAAGTCAAGAACAAAGCAACTTAGAAGACATGCTTCAAGTCAGAAACGACTACTTAGTTAGGAACTGCTTTGACGAGTGGTTGGAATGGATCATTCAGAAAAAGATTGCTTCAAGGATGATAACTCAAAGAGTTTTTAAGCACTGGAAGAACTACTTAAGCAACAAAAAACTAAACATTGGACTTAGGTGGAACAAGTACTTTTCCAAGCAAAAAGCACTGAAAGGGCTCAAACAACACTTTTACTCTGAAAAAAGGAAAAAACTAGCAGCCCAAATGTACGAAGACAAACTAAAACACAAAGTTTACTACTCCTTAAAGTCAGTGTTTGTCATACTATATGAAAACCTTATAAGAAAGCACCAAAAAACAACAGGACTTAGAATTGCCACAGAAACTTATGAAAGGTCACTTAAGAAAAAAGCTTTCGACTCTATAGTTTTCAACTACCAAAAGCACACCCAAAAAACAGAAAAGCTCAAACTTGCAGACTTAAACTACAAACAGTCTTTAGCTAAAAAGTCCATTCAACTTACAGGGAACTACACTACTTACTTTTCAGAAAAAACTCTTTACTTCATTGCTTGGAAAGAATACACTTCTGTGTCTAAGTATAGAAAAAACACTTTGTGCCGGCTCATCAACAAACAAAAACTCAACTTGGTTAAAAAAGCTTTGGACTACTGGAAAAAAGCATGCTTGTCTCCTTTGTTTTCACTTAAGTATAGTTTGAACTCTATATTTTCAAACTTAGAGTCAACTCTAAAGTACTCTTCGCCTCCTAAAATCAAAGAAACACTGGAAGGAGCAAAAAAGGACTGGCTTGAAGAACTCAGACAACATGAGATTGAAAGAAGGAATTACTTGCAAAACTACCTTAATAACTTAAAGCATAAAGATTAGTTATAGTTGCAGTATTCTCGAGTAATTTATTACTCACTAATCCTCTACTTTCGTAATCCAGACACCCTGTGCCTAGCCCAAACTTAATTAAGTTTTAGTGAAATAACAGCAGTAAAAATGATTCTAAGTAAACTTTACTCTCCTTCAAAGCCTCCCAAAGACTTTAACTTGTTGTTTTTAGACCACAAAGAAACACTTATATCTTCAGTCGAGTGCAAACTAAGACTTGACCAAGTAGAAGAAGGAAAACTGCACCTAACTTCAAGGGCTTTATACTTTCAACCCCAAGATTTCAAACTTCCTGTGCTTAAATTTAAGTTCAGCGACCCCGAGTTCCAATTTTCATACAACTTTTTAAACCACTCCGACAGGAAGCAAAGCAATACGTACTCTCCTTTGAAAAAGCACCAAAGAAACCCAGAAGAAATTCCTTTGCTAATCATCAACACCAGCGTCTTGTACCTCATCAAACGGGAAACTATTTCGCCTATAGCAAGTGACCGCAACCAAGAGGCCTTTGTTTTTGAAACCAACAGAGAAGAGATCTTCAGACTAAGCAAAACCCTCGAAATGGTTACTCATTACGAAGAAGAAGAGGTTTTGGAAGTGCTTTACGGAGTCAGGTACAAAGAACTCCTAAATGTGCTGCAAAACGATGAGGAGTCCCAAAGCAGTGAGTTCTTGCTCCACTACCCTGCCAGACGACTTATGATGGAAGGAGTCCAGCTGGGGTCCTTCATACTGACCAGAACAAGTTTTAGGTTTTACCCACTACTAAACCTAATACCTAATGGGCCGCTTAACTACAACTTCAGAGAAATAGTTATAGCTATGCGCTACAGGTACTTGCATATGGACATAGGACTTTGTATATACTTTTTCGAAGGTCCTCCAATCATAATACTTTTCGAAAACAACGAACAAATGGAAAATATTTACAGTTTTTTACAAAACAAAATAAAGTTTGTAGAACCCATTTCTGAGTTGGAAGAAATAACTGACAAGTGGACAAAGGGAATTATTAGCAATTTTGATTACTTAGTTTTCCTCAATCACCTCAGCAGCAGAAGCTGCTTAAACCTTTCGCAGTACCCTGTGTTTCCTTGGGTCATTGCAAACTACTCCTGTTCCAGTAAAACCTAATTAGCACTTGACTTGTCCGAGCCTTCGAACTTCAGAGACTTTTCAAAGCCCACAAGTTCACTTAGTTCCCAAAAGTTGCAAAAAGTATTTTTTATATAGAGGTCCAAATCAAGTCTTCAAAAAGCAGAAGTCCAGTTTTTAACCCACATTATTCAACTCCTTCCATAGTGTCTTTTTACTTAGCAAGACTCTATCCAGAGTTTCTTTTAAGGAACCAAAACACTATTTATTCTGTGCCTCAAAAGTTCTTTGACAACTTTGAAAGTACCTTCCAAAGCAGTTTAAACTCTGCTTCAGATAACAAAGAGTTAACACCTGAGTTCTACACTGGAAACCCTGAAGTTTTGATTACCAATAGGAAAATGGAACTCAATGACAACGAAGCAATACAAAACGTAGAACTTCCTGAGTGGTCTAGAGACCCACAGCACTTTGCACAAGTAATGCGGGAAAGCTTAGAAGCTGACTATGTGTCTGAAAACCTGCACAACTGGATAGACTTAGTATTTGGGTGCCAGCAAGAAGCTAACAAGTTTTCACAGGAATGTTCTGGAGTGGACTGGTCAAACATGCGCAACAAAAGCGAACAAGAAGCTTACTTCGTTTTAGTTTCTCAATTTGGAATAAACCCAGACAAAGTCTTCAGCAAGCCCCACCCACAAAGAGGTTTCAGGAACAAACTAAGTCTGGTCAAAGAACTTGAAATGACTGAAGGAGTTTACGAGCTTGAAGAGTCAATTTTGCAACTCCAATTCAAAATTGAAACACTGATTCAAGCACAAAGCAAAGAACTCGTTGCTCAGAGAAAGCAATACTCGCAACTTCTAAGCCAACAGAACTTCAAGAACCAAAAAGAAATAGACACTCTTAAAGCCCAGTTACAAAACTGCCACGAAGAAACCTTAGTTTTGAAAAACGAGTTTGAAGAGCACGAAAGAGAACAAGAAAAGTACTACAAAAACTTAATCTACTCTTACAAAGCCAAAGCACCTAAAAAGTACTCTCCCAATACCGAAACTACCAAAAAGGTCACCAGGCACTCTAAAACTCAAAAGAACCTTAACAGTTTGTTTTTACTCAGCAAAAGAGCTTTGAAGAAGTCTGAAGAAGTAACTCCTGAAAGGTCACGCCCAGTAACTTCTTTGGGATTATTAAAGTAAATGGAGTGTAATGGTCACGGAGTTGAAGAAGACGAAGGATGCGACTGTGACTTAGGGTGGTTCGGAAATAACTGTTCAGATTCTGGAGAAGAAGAGTGGGGCGACTCTTGGTATGTTTTTGAAGTTATTTTTGGAATTGCTTACTTTTACTTGTCAGTTCATAGTCTTTACAAGTTGCACTCAGCAATGAGGGTTGAAAGAGCTATAACTTGGAAACGCATGTTCAGGAGGCTTTACACAAGTCCTAAGAACATGTCTTTGTTTTGTTTGTGTTTATTAGGACTTATGAGAGGTTTCTGGGTAAGTATAGATCCTTTGAACTTTAAAGGAATCTCAAGCAGAGCTTTAGACAGGATTCTTTTTGAGAGTGTTTACGCTCTTCTGTTCACAATATACTGTTCAGTGCTTTTGGTTTGGGCAGGGCTTTACCAAGGAATTAGGAGTGTGCGTTCTGACCCTTTCAAGATCGTGAGGAAAGTGACTATGGTGCTTATGGTGCTGGCTTACCCTATTGCTATTTTCGTAAGTATTTGCAGAGGCTTTAGAGTGCCTTCTGAAGTTTATGTGTATATAGGGTACATAGGAATAGTTTTTGCTGTGGTGTTTTTAACAGCTTTTTTCATTTTGTTTGGGTTTTTGCTGATGAAGTACGTCCACGTGGACAGTTCTTTTGGTTTGGCAAGTCAGGAATTTGCTTCAAATGCCTACATGGCTTCTGTTCTTTACACAACTCGCAACAAGCATACTGAGCAGCCAGCTCAAGAGTCCCTTTCCAGACAAGTTAGTTACAAAAACGACTTAGACATTTCTCTGAGATCCTACAATGCAAACTCATCCTTTGAACCTAGCGACGAAAGTTACTGTGAAAACATAAGTAGTCAAGGGGCGCAGATTTCTGAACAGCCCGTTACAATACAAGAAAACCGTGACAAAAAGTACCTTTTGGTCCTCTCAAGGGAAGACAAAGTAGTTATTACCAAACTTATAGTTATGACGTCTGCTTCAGCTTTTATAGGTTTGCTGACTATTGTATTTGGGGTGGTGCTGGCAGTGGAAGGAGGAAATCACTTTAAAGACCCTGGTTGGGTTCTAGCTATAGTATACTTGTCATTGTCTTTGGAGTACCTAGGGTGCTTGCTTATTCTTTACGTGTTCACAGCCGAAATAAAAGTTCCTGAAAAAGAAAACATCAAACACCTAGCTTACATGGCTAGGAAAAACAAAAACTTCACTCCTGTAGTTAAGTGCAAGTTGAGGTTCCAACACATCGGAAGGAGACTAAAGAACTACTGGGATTAATTAAGGTGTTATTTTAGTATTGTTCAGTCTTTCCAAAGCGCGGATTAGTGCCTGTGTTCCAAGTCTTTCTTCACCGTTAGCCACTAAAGACATGTAGAACTGGTTAACCATCGCTAGGCCTGGAAGACACAGTTGGAGTCGTTTGCTTTCTTCCAAAGCCAAACCTAGGTCCTTGACAAAGTGCTCCACGTAAAACCCAGGGTTTAGGTCTCCCCTGACTATTCTGGGACCCAGAACTTTCAGAGAAGCTGACCCAGCTGCTCCTGTACTGATTAAGTTTATCATTTGGTTCAGTTCCAGTCCTGCTTTGTGGGCATACAGAAGTCCTTCAACCATTCCAATCATGTTTCCCGTTAAGATTATTTGGTTCGTGAGTTTAGTATGCTGTCCTGCACCCGGAGGTCCCATTAACTCAATAGTAGCTCCGTAGTGCTTCATGAGTTCCTGAGCTCGGTCAAAGGCTTCTTGTTTGCCTCCACACATAATGGCAAGTCTGCCTTCCTTTGCGCCAACGTCTCCCCCTGAAACAGGAGCGTCTACGACCAGGCAGTTCTTTTTCAGGGCTTCTTCAGCTATACGCATGGCCAGTCCAGGACTTGAAGAAGTGTGATCCACTATAAGTGACCCGGGCTTAAGAGACTCAAGGACTCCTTCTCTACCTAGGATCACTTCTTCAACGTCATTGGGGTAACCTACCATTGTAAAGACAATATCACAGGAACTTGCCAAGTCTTTGATTGGCAGGAATTCTGCCCCTAAACTTTCCAAAGCCTCTGCTTTAGAGCGCGTTCTGTTGTAAACTGCCAAGTTATAGCCAGCTTTTATCAAGTGCTCAGCCATATAACGACCCATAACTCCAGTTCCAATCCAGCCAACTCTTCCAGCCATAAGCTTATAAATAAATGGAGCAAATCGTTCAGTCGGTTTATATGCTTTGCAGTATCCTTTTCATCCTTTCACTCGGAGGACTTTCCAAACAAGAATCTGCTCGCAGAGGAAACATGTTCGGGATCATTTCAATGGTCCTTGCAATAGCTTCAACTTTCTTCCTGGCAGAATTTGATAATAACTTTTTGTTCTTTGTTCCAGCCTTTGTGGTCGCAGGCCTTATAGGACTGGTTCTCGCGCTGAAAGTCGAAATGATCAGCATGCCTCAGATGGTAGCAGCTTTGCACAGCTTTGTAGGGCTTGCTGCAACCTTAGTGAGTTACTCAAAATACTTGGCTGAAATGAGGCTAGGAACTGAAATGGGAAATTTAGAAAAAATTGAAGGCTACATTGGCGTTTTTATGGGAGCAATCACTTTCACAGGCTCCTTAGTGGCGTGTGGAAAGCTTCAAGGGCTCATCAGAAGCTCGCCCTTGATGATTCTAGGACCAGGAAGGCACGTGATCAACATTCTGATTATTGCCGCCATCATTGTGTTTGGGTACTTTTTCTTAGTGAGTGAAGCCCAAGTTGGACTTGAGTGGCTTTTAGGCATGACAGGTCTTTCACTGTTTCTTGGGTGGCACTTAGTAATGGCCATTGGAGGTGCTGATATGCCAGTGGTGGTGTCCATGCTTAACTCTTATTCGGGGTGGACTACATCCGCTTCAGGGTTCTTGCTAGAAAACAACTTACTAATAATTACAGGAGCCCTAGTAGGTTCCTCTGGTGCAATTCTTTCGTATATCATGTGTGCTGCTATGAACAGGTCTTTCTTCAGTGTGATTTTAGGAGGGTTTGGTCAAGGAACTGTAACATCGGCTCCTTCTGTTTCTTCTGGAACTCAAACAGAAATCAACTGCGAAAACCTAGTTAAGACACTAAAGTCAGCCAAGAGTGTCGTTATAGTTCCTGGCTACGGAATGGCTGTTGCTAAAGCCCAGAGAGACGTAGGAGCTTTAGCAGACGCTTTAAAGAAGATGGGCAAAAAAGTCAGGTTCTGTATACACCCTGTAGCAGGAAGACTCCCCGGGCACATGAACGTGTTGCTGGCAGAAGCCAATGTTCCTTACGACATTGTCAAAGAGATGGACGAGATCAATGGCGAATTTCCCAAAACTGACGTAAGTCTTATAATTGGGGCTAACGACATTGTGAATCCAGACGCCCAGGACAACCCCAACTCAGCTATTGCAGGCATGCCTGTGTGTGAAGTATGGAAAGGCAAAACCACTGTTGTGTTTAAAAGAGGTGCAGGCACTGGCTATGCTGGGATTGAAAATCCTTTGTTTGTGAAGCCTAACACCCGCATGTACTTTGGAAGTGCGGACAAGTCCATGAAAGAAATCCTAGAAGAGCTAAACAAACAAGGTGTTGGAATTGACCTAAGCAAAGACCAAAACAACGCAATAGAAGAAGAAAGCCAAGAAGAACAAGAAGAAGACCTTCCTGAACCCAAAATGACTATTGGAGTCCCTAAAGAAGTTGAAGAACTAGAAAAAAGAGTTAGTGTGACTCCCAACCTTGTTAAGAAGTTCAGGAAACTAGGCTTCCACGTACTAGTAGAAAGCGGAGCCGGTGAGCCTGCTGGGTTCTGGGACAGTGAGTACGAAAAGTACGGAGCCCAAGTTATAGACACTGAAAGAATATGGACTAAGTCAGATATAGTTCTTAAGGTAAGGAGACCCTTTGAAAGCGAACTGGACTACTTAAGCAACATCAAGATGTTAGTTTCTTACGTTTACCCTGCCCAAAACTACGAGTTTGTAGAGAATCTTGCTAACAACTACCCTAACCTAACAGTAGTGGGTATGGACTGCGTGCCTAGAATTACAAGGGCCCAAAAACTCGACTCACTAAGTTCTATGGCCAACATCAAGGGCTACCGCGCGGTTATAGAGTCATTTGAAGTTTTCCAGAAGTGCCCTAAAGCCATGATTACAGCCGCTGGAAAGCTGCCCCCTGCCAAGGTGTTTATCATAGGTTGTGGAGTAGCTGGACTTTCAGCAATAGGTTACTGCAGAAGCTTGGGATGTGTAGTGAAGGCTTTTGACTCACGGTCAGCTGCAAGGGAACAAGCAGAAAGTTTGGGAGCAGAATTCATTGAAGTGAATGTCCAAGAAGAAGGAGGCGGTTACGGAGGCTACGCTAAAGAAATGAGCGACGCCTACAAGCAAGCCCAACTTGAAATGACCAAAAAGGTATCTGCTTCTGTTGACATTGTAATAACTACTGCTCTTATTCCCGGAAAACCTGCACCCAAGTTAATCACTGAAGACATAGTCAGAGCTATGAGGCCTGGAAGTGTTATTCTGGACATGGCAGCTGAAATGGGAGGTAACTGTGAACTCACTTCGCCAGGAGAAACCATCCAAGACAAAGACTCAGGTGTGTACATCATAGGTTACACTGACTTAGAGTCCAGAATGGCTCCTCAAAGTTCAGAATTGTACTCCAACAACTTATGGCACCTTATGGACGAGTTTGGAGGTGCTGAGAACCTAAAAGTTAACCTGGAAGACGAAATTCAAGACCACATGGTTGTAGTGCACGAGGGAAAGGTTATTTGGAGACCCATTGAGCAAAGAGCTGCTGCAAAGCCTCCCCAACAAGCTGCTCCCCCTGTTAAACCGGCTGAAGCGAAACCAATTCCTCAATCTAAGGAGCCAGAAGAAAAGGAGTCCTACACTTGGGTGCTAGGAATCATTTTACTTATAGCTGTTTTTGTGTGTGTGGCTCAGTTTGCTGAAGAGATACTGAACCTGTTCCTTGTGTTTGTGTTGGCTATTTGTGTGGGGTACATGGTTGTTTGGAACGTAACTCCTTCACTCCACACCCCTTTAATGAGTGTAACCAACGCTATTTCAGGAATCATCGTGATTGGGGCAATGCTTGAACTTACTCCTGTCAAGCTTGACGTGGTGTTTGATGAGTCCAACGCACTTGGAGTTGCAAGTCTTTTCTTAGCTAGCATTAACGTAGTAGGAGGGTTCATAGTGACCGCAAGAATGCTCGCAATGTTCAGGAAAGATTAATTAATTTACATTCTCCAGTTCTTTGCAATAACTTTGGCAGCCAGTAACTCTTTAACTTTCTTAAGTGTTTTGCGCAGTTTGCATCCTCTCCAAAAAGCTTGGATTCTAATGGCAGCCTCTTCAGCACCTAGTTCCCATTTGTTTTCTAAAAACTCAATGTCTTCAAGTATGTACTTAGCGTAGTTATTCAGCAATAGTGAAATACTTTGGCCTTGAGAAGTGTGGAACTCCCAAATAGAACCTTCACTGCTTTGTTTGAGGCTTCTTAGTTGCAGGTAAAAGGCAGTGTGGGTGTACCCCCACCTCAAAATCTTTTCAAAGTTCCAGTGCCTCAGAAACTCCTTTGTATCTTCACTAGCTAACACAATTCCTGAGGACTTAACCCCTATCAGCACTTTTTCAGGAATGCTGCGGGTTTTTTTGCGGCGTGCGGGAAAAAACCTACACCCGAAAACAGCAAGTTTCATAGCTTCTAAGCAGTAAGACTTTTTAAGGTAAACTAAGGGTTTGGGTTCTGTCGTTTCGTAGGTTTCTAAAAGGCGTTTTTCAAGGTAATTAGCTCCGTTGGCTTCAAGAAGGTGAGGAGGGAAGTAGTCACTGATTCTGGGAAGAATAAACCCAGGTAAGTGTTTTTCTTTCAGAAAAGGACCAAATTCTATTTGCATTTGGGTAGATGCCAAAACAAGCGCTATGTGTAAAGGAGCATTGTAGTACCCAGTAACTATGTTTTCTCTAGTTTGTATGTAGTACAAGTGTGTGCTGAACTCGTCTGCATTGAGTATGTGGAGTTCCCGGAAAATTTTGCATTTGAACACCAGTTTTTTGTTTTTGCGTTTTTTGTCAAAAACAAAGTTGTCTTCTGACAGAAGTTTTATTTCAACTTTGTTGTGGCGAGTCCACTCTTCAAATATTCCAAAGTACTCAGGGTGGGTTATGTTCATCTTCTTTGCCATTACTAGTATGAGTTCCGAAACTCTGGCATCAGAATCGCATGAAATGGTTTTGAACTCTTTGTCTAGTAAGTGAACTCTTATGTTTGTTTGTCTGGGCGAAGTTGGAGTTAATGCTAGGTAGTCATTAGCTGGACTGGCAAAATGTGAGGTGTGCTTTCTTGCAAAGCGAGAGAGTTCCATATCTAAGTTATATTAATCAGATGGAAAACAGGAAAAGCACCGTAAGTCCTGTTGAAGAAGTTAAAACCCCGACTCCTTCAAAGCCTCGCTTCAAAACTCCTACTTTTGTCACAGCCCAGAATGGCTCTTTCCAAAAAAAAGTAATTGCTTTTAATACGTGCGGCAACTCAGTTAATCCTTGCAAACTTTCAAAAACTGGGAGACTAAAAACTTTCCAAAAAAGCAACCCAACTTCTACGCCAGGATCAAGGAAAACACACCTTACAAAAAATGACTTAACTCCTGGAAGGTTTACTGATTCAACCATGACTAATTCTAGATACTCCGAGATCATCAGGTTCAGCAGTTTAGTTGAACAAAACAACACACTCAAACCTGAAAAAAATTGCGTCAAATCAGCTCCTAGGATAAGGGAGAGGCATTTCGGCACCTGCAGCATCAAAAGAATCCTAAGCAACTTTTCCCAAATTGCCCTTGACTCCAGAAAAGTCCAAGTCAAGTACGACAAAAAAGTTAAAAAACGCAACGAGTCAGAACTTAAGATTTACAAAAAGGTCAGCAAAACCCCCAACGTCAAAAGAACCACTTCTCCCCGAAAAGCTAAAAACAACACACATCTAGAAAAAGTAATAAAAGAGTACTTTGGAAAAGAAAGTCCTCCAAAAACAGTCCCTAACCAAGTTCTCGATCACTTTTCCGGAAAATTAGAGTACTTGCTTTCTTCGCACACAAACTCAGTGAACTCAGTAGAAGTAGTGAATGGCCAGTTATGGAGTGTAGGGAGTGACTACACAGTAAGAGTTTGGAACATGCCCTTTAGCGAAAAAGACCCTTACAGAGCTAGAGGGGCCTCCCAGAGTTTTTTCAACCAGTCCAAACTTCTAGGCAAACATAAGTCAAAAGTCACTTCTGTTAAGTGCGAGCAAAACACAGTAGTTACTGCAAGTAAGGACGGAGTAGTTAAGCTTTGGAACAGCAATGGAAAACTTTCTGGAAAAATATTGGTCACTGGGAGTGTTAACTGTGCTGAGTTCTTAAGTACTGAAAAAGTTACTTTAGGTGGCGGAGAAGGAGTATACATATGGGATTTAAACCTTCAAAAACCATTTAGAGATAATTTAAATGAGCATTATAAAGAAGTTCTGTGTACTGAAAAACAAAGCAACTATACTTTTTTCAGCGGAAGTAGAGACTCCACCATAAAGCTTTGGGACTTAAGGACAGTTCGAAGTTTGTGCACATACACAGGACATAATGACATAGTGACAAGTATATGTTTCAAAGGCGACAACAAACTAGTATCCGTTTCACACGACTGCAGACTCATAGAGTGGGACATTAGGATGAACAGTGCTTTGAACAAAAAAGACACCCAAGAAAGACTACAAGTAGTTAAACTCATCAAAGGGAAAATAGTAACTGGAGGCGAGTACTTGTCAGTTTGCAATGAAAGCAAAGTTAAGTGGAGCACTTTGAAAGATATTGCTTACTGCAGTGAAAGGAACTTGTGTTTTGCGTGTGGGTTTAGTAATGAGATTTCCGCTTGGGACTTAGAATTGTAGTATTTAATTTATAATTGATGCTGGACTCAGTAATAATAAGTTTAAATGTCTCAAAGACTAATGAGAGAAGAAGAAAAGGACAACTTATTTCCACAGGAACTAGTAATGCGTATCCAAACAGAAAGACAAATACAACCACTCAATGACCAAAAAGACTTCTTCCAAGAATTTCGGCGCCAAGAAAGCCACCTACTGAACAAACTCATAATAGCAGAAACTTTTTCAAAGCAAGTATCGGAGTACGATGATTGGGAATTCGCAAACTTTTACCCCGGAGGAGCTGGTACAGAAAACGCTGCAGAAATAAGAGGCAACTGGATGCCTTCCAACTTCCATGCTTCTACTCACGGCTTGCAATTAAGATCGCTTATATTGAGATCCAGACCCACCCTTACACTTAAAAGCATTGCTGCAGAGATCAAACTGAGTTTTAGACTAGCAGGGGAGTCGACTTTTTGGGTGATCACTCGGGGTTCTGGAGTAAGGGACCCTGACGCAATGGTTTGCAAAGTAAAAAAGGAGCAGGACTCTCAAAGAGTCTTTTTGATTTTTGGAGCTAACGTTGGTCCTAACAACGAGTTTAAGTTCTTTAAAAAGCAAGAATTCCCTGAAATCAACGAACCTAACGAAGAGTGCTTGATCCAAGACTACACTGAGATGAAAATGACTTTAGTGGACAATGGCGACGACAGAGTCTTTGTAAGTGCTGTCATTTCTAACAAAAGAGTTGTCAATATGTCTTGCAACAAGTTTATTCCTTCCTTCCGAGAACAACACTTGTTTTTGGCTGGATCTGGAGACTCAGTGCTAGTCAGGAATGTTGCTGTGCGGCAAATTGAAAGAGTAGAGTCTGCCTTTCGTCCGAGCAACCACTATGAATGCTGCGACCTTCTTTAAGTTTAATGTGGTAATATTAACTAAAGTTAGGCGAAGTGAAGTATTCAGGGTCAAGAGTGTGGTACCTAGCAGTGCCGTCTTCAGACCCAGTTACAAAAGCATGTCCGAATGGGTGCACTGCAATTGAGTGCACAGGACCGAAGTGTCCCCTAACAGTGCCTATTTCCTTTCCAAAAATCATATTGTAAAAAGAAATTTCAAAAGCTCCTTGCTAAGTAAAAATTACCTCAGCAGCGGTTGTGGTGACTTCCCTTGCTTCTTGTCCTCCAGCAAACAAAGCGTGGTACTTGGGCTTTGCTTCTTTCATCAGAGGAGAGATCACAGCTGAGTTGAGGGGGCGCTGTGCGTAGAACTCCTTGATGACTTCCAAAGTTTCTGGGTCAAGTAGCTTAGAGTAGGAGTCCCTTGAAGAAGATATAAGTAAGGAGTAGTCTGGAGCAAAGCTGAGAGAACTAATTTGTTGCGTGTGAACTTGGGCAGAGTAAAGCTTCTCACCTACATAGTTAGTATCTGAAGTTTATTTGGCGATCATGAATCAGATCGTTGTTTCATCATACCTGTTTTGGAGTCAAGAACTTCAACGGTGCCTTGAGTAGTGCCCAGCACTAAAGTTTTGTTGAGGTACCCCCAAGCCCCTCTGTAGTAAGGGTCTGTGTCTCTTCTAGTCAAGTCTTTTTTTCTAGGTTCAGTCACTGTCAACGCGTTTTGTGTTTCGAAAATGTAAACTACACTTTGCTTCTTTGAACTTTCGTAGTTAATCACAAAGAACTCACTGCTTCCCATGTTAAACTCAAGTTCTCTGAGTTGTCCTACTGGCAACATGATCTTTTTAAGCTGCTTTCCAGTTTCGACTTCAAAGATGTAAATACCGTTTACTGCTGTTCCTGCAATAAGGCACTTGGAGTCCTCACTAATGCTAATTCCTCTTACAGCTCCTTCGCACTGGTAAGATCCAAGTCTTTCTACAGGTTCTGTCCAAAACGCATTAACTTTTCCGTCGAAACTTGCAGTGAAAAAAAGGTCTCCGTCTTTGTTGTACTTAACCATGATCACAGGACGTGTGTGACAGCTGACGATTAGTGGCTTCATCTTTAATTATGGACCCTAAGATACCTAAGAAGCACATTGGTTGCTCTCACAAACCAAAACTGCATTGTAGAAGTAGTCCTCTTCAACAGTAGCAAGGTAGGGGTTGACTCTCCACAGGTACTTGTTGATGGACTCTTCAAAGGCTATAGGTTCTCCAGTGTGTACATTTCTTACGTCAATGGCCTTCCCGAACCTTTCCCCTATGTTATCATCGAAGAATATCTGCACAGTTTCTTTATCACCTGGGTCGACTAGCAGAAGTTTGCCGTATTCAGTGAGCCTTTTGTTGAAGTCCCAAAATTCGTAGTCGTCATTGACAGCTAAACTCCCAGAACTAAGCAGTTCATTCAAAATGCTTGTAGTGTCTTCAAAAACTTTGACCGAGTCAGTAGCTTGGGGAGGGGTGTGTCTGGAGTGTCTGAGTAGACTCCCCATTACTAAGTAGCTTTGGGTTTCAGACACTCGAGTAAAATACCCTACATCCTGGACTTCTAAAGACTTTGACTCGAACTTGTATGTTCCGTTCTCCCCGTTGTATAAAGGATGAGCTCCTCTACAAAACAAATTGAATTCTTGAATAACTAATTCAGTGTCTGTTCCAAAAGTCCTGAATATAACTGAGAAGTTTCTGTTTTCAGCACTTAACTTTTGAACTAAACTAAAGAATGAAGGAATAAGCTGCATCTTTCCGTCCTCAAACAGCTCTGAAAAGTTCTTTTCCAAAGTTAGTTTTTGGTCCATTTCTTCAATAACTGGTTTGAAAGCCTGGCCTTCGTTTTCGAAGAACTCAGTGATCAGTTGCTGGTACTTCAGGTCGTTTTCTCTGTTAAAAAGGAACCTTTCTTGGGAGTCTTCAATTTCTCTTGCTGATTTTTTGGGAAATTTCCTTTTGGCAAACATTCTAGATATCCTTTACTCCAAAGAAGTCAGTTCAGCAGAGGGCTTTACTAAGCTTAAATTCGAGCAGCAAAGCTTCCACTCAAGCGCTCCGTTCTCTTGGTAAGTTACTCCCCAACACTGCATAGCTACTGTTTTGCACAACTAAGTTTAAGTTACAGTGAAGTGCAGTGAGTAATCCTGAGCTTTGTCCTTCATAATGCAGGTTTGGTTGATGTCCATGTGTATAACGAGTTTTTTGTCTGACTTCATTGCAAATTTACAAAATGGTATGAAATATGTAGTTCACTTCCTATGGAAAATTCCTTCGCACACCTACAACAAGAGTTACTGACTCGCCTACTCACAAAAGAAAAGCCCTTTCTATGAACGTAGTTGAAGACTCCAATTCTCAAAAGGGCTCTAAAACTAAACAAGATAGACTCAGAAGACGCAATGGAAGCTTGCGTAGAAAAAAGGTAGCAGTGCCAAGGGACGAGAAGCAAGAAGAAGAAAACAAACAACTTCTAGTGCTTCTCCGGACAAAATCTTCAAAATCCAAGGAAACTCAGCAGTCAAAAAGGGACATAGAATTGACTTTAGAGAAGAAAAACCAAGAAGCTTTGGGTCTTAAAGAAAGAGTAGACCAGTATGAAGCTTTGTATAAGCTGTTTCTAGACCTAATGAAGAAAGGCTACATTAAAGAAGACGAAAAAAAACTACTAATAAGCCACTCTAGAAGGATCAAGGACGACAGACTTTTTCGTCTTTGGAGAGTTTACTCAAGGCTTGAAACACTACTTTCGATATAACTAGTAAATATGGACGATAGAAAGTTACTAAACTCAAGCAGACTTTGCGTTATCATTGAAGGTGCTGAGTTTGCAAAGGAATTTAACTACTTCATAAGTGTCCAGTTAGAAGGAGAAGTTGAAAAGCGCCGCACTGATATTTCTGCAAAGGTTACTAACCCAATATTTTCAGCAAACACCTTTTACTTAGAATTGCCTAGCAGCAAAGCAGAACTCAACACTCGGTTGTTTTTTTCAGCTTTTGTGGTGGCAAACAGAGAAGGCTCTGGAGGACAAGCTAGGCTACTGGGTGAATGTGCCTTAGAACTGGGACCTTTGGCCCCTGCTCTCATAGATGTTAAGGGTGCAGGCACAAGGCAGCACCTTAAATTTGCTCGCTACCATGAAGGAAAACAAGTTACTGTGGGAAGGTTCTTAGTCACCTTGCGCATAGTTACAGAAGCTAACTTCCAAGAAGCTTCTTCAGATGTAGTGGAAATATTTCACCCCTTGCCTGCTATGGACCCCTTTGCTCAGTTCAACTGGAGAGTAAGGGTGGACTTCAGAGCAGCGGTGGACTTGCCGCTCAACGGGGTTTCTGAGTCAGGACTTCCTTCTTCAACTCTGGAATTTGGTTGGTCGCAGTACCTCCAGCAAATGCCAGGAGACAACGAAACTTTTAAAACTAAGGTGTTTCCTAACAGCAGACATCCCTTCTACAACCAACAGCACCTTTACCTAAACCCACCCAACCTAAAGGAACTAGATGGGTTCTTTTGGATCATCCTCAAAGACAAAGCTATTAACGAAGTGTTGGAAATAGTTACAGTGCCTGCATCCATAGTGAGACCCTACCATCCCGTCCACATGGAAATCATCACTACCAGAAGGGACCAACTAGAACTGAGCCCAGCCAAGTTTTACTGTTCTTTAACTATTGAAGAGGCTGTAAACAGCAGTTTTGTGGACCACTTAGTAGACATAGCAATCATGGGAGTTAATTGGGACCCTGTTCCAAACACCATCAGCAACATGATGGTTGCAATGACCACTCAGGGCAAAAACTTAACTTCTGTGCCTTTTGGACAAATAGACTTAACAGGAGAAACCAACCTTTCTAGAGAACTCCTAAAGCAAAAGTCTACTAGGGAGTCAGTTTTCATAACACCTGTTTTGTCAGTGATTCCTAAAAGGTTCGACAACCCCTACGGCTGCCAAGCTGTTTTCACAGTGCCTAGGTCCTACTTAGAAAACCAAGTAGCTTTTTACTTGATAGTTAGGGACGAAAACTCCTTTGCAGACTCCAGAAACCCCCTTCCTGGAACTATAGTTGCTTACACTCAGATTCTAGATGACGACTTGCAAAGCAGTCTTTACGCCAGACAAGACAAAAACATCTATGTGCCTTTAATCTGGGACTCAAGCAGTCCTATGTACAGAAGCTTAGGCCAGAGCAAAGCTAGCATTCAACTCGCAGTCTACAATTTAGACGTAAGCTTTACATAGAAAAATGAGGAGTACCTAGACGCAAACTTAGGAAGGAGCTTGCCAGAAAAGAGCTTTGGCTCACCTAGTATCAAAGACTCCCGGTTAGACATAAACCAAGACAATAAACAAAGATGGGAACTCCTCACAAAGGAACTGCAGCAAAAGCAAGAACTCATTCACCGACTTATGAAAGAAAACGACGAAAAAAGCGACTCCATAAAACTCACAGGTTCTGAAATCATTGAGTTGAGGAGACAAATCAAGATGCTCCAGAACGAAAACGCAGTACTTAGGAAGCGAGTCCACGAAGAAGAAGAAATCGACCTAAAAGCTGTGATCAGCAAAGAAATTGAACAAATGAACAACGAAGAGCTTAAGATCAAAATAGTGAAAATCGCCAACATGTACAGAAACGAACGCTCCAGAAACGAAGAGTTCGAAAAAATCATCAAGCAAGCCCACGAAGAAGTTAACGAAGCCTGGAAGTATAAACAAGAACTTGACAAACTCAGACAAAAACACGAAACTGACCTCCAGAAACTCCAAAAAGTCCAGTCCCAAGTTGACAAAATCAAAACTTACAGAGAAACCATTAAAAAACAAGAAGCAATCATTGCAAGGATGGAGAAGTTACTTGACAAAACTCTTAAAGACACACAAAAAGCCAGAGAGTCAGTTGAAGAACTTGAAAAGCTCAGAACTGAAAACCTCCAACTCAAAAAACAACTGCGCGAGTCAGCCTACGGAACAGGCGGAGAAGAAGCCCAGGCAGAAGTAAGACGACTTGAAGGACTAGTTTACGAACTCAGACAACAACTCCAAAGCAAAAGACCTGAAACTGGACAAACTGACTCAGAAGCTGACAAAATCCGACTAGAAGTGGAACTCCAAAGAGCTAACTTGCGAGTCCAAGCTATGCAAGAAGAAATGGACTCCAACGCTATTAAGTACGCCAAAGAAATCTCTCACTATAAAGCCCTTTTGGCTGAGAAGCAGTCTGTGTTAAATTCACTGAAAGGAGGAGAGTTTAGTATGTCATAATTAAGCAAAAGACACCTGCCTTTCTAACTTCTTAACTTCGTCTGAATTAGGTGCTGAGTAGTCACTGTCAAGTGTATAGATTTGGACTTCGCCTCTAGAGTTGCCTGTAGCAATTTGTTTGCCTTCAGAGCCCCAAGCTACTTTGTTTAGGATTCTTTCACCTGCGTTGTACCTGATATCTGGGTTCTCTAGGTCTTTGTTGATGTTCCAAATGTCAAGGTTGCCTGCACCATCTATAGCAGCAAACAAGCCTGGGTGTTTGGGGCTCCACTTCACGTCGAAAATGTACTCTTCGTAAGCTTCAAAAGACATAAGGGGCTCTTTTTGTTGTTTGGGGTTCCAAAGCTTAACTGTCCAGTCGACTGAGCTCGAAAGCATCAAGTTGCCTGCAAACTCGTTGTAAAAGTCCTTTCCAATAGGATGCATGTCCAGCCCAGTTATCGGGCCGAAGTGTCCGCTGTACTCCTCAGCAGCATCAATGATTTTGCTGCCGTGCAACTGGGTCTGGAAAATACTTCCGTCCTCTGCTCCCATGTAAAAAGCGTTTGTTTCGTTGCTGGGAAAAGCCATTGCTGTGCAGCCTACGTCCTTAACACGGGCTTTCATGTCGAAAGAAGAAGTGGGCTGGTTAAACATGCTTAGCGACCACACACACACTTTTCCATCCGAAGAAGCTGAAACTATGTTGTTGGCATGTTGCGATCCAACTAAGTTCAAGCAGTATATTGGGTGGCTGTGGCTGTCTGCAGTCAGAGGAGTTCTGCTCACAGGCTGGGATCTAGCTCTTAAGTCCCACACTACAATCTGCCCTAAGTAAGTGCCTCCTATAACTAAGTTGTGGTCGAATTTATTAAAAGTAGCTGAAGTAACAGGGGAGTTGCATGTAAGTTGGAATTCAGGTCTGTTTTTAAGAGTAAGTGACCACAAAAGCACTTCTCCTCTAACGTCGTTGGTAATGGCTTTGTGGTCGATATAAGAGGCCAGTAAGAGTTCTTTGTATAAAGGCGACCACTGCAAAGCAGACACGCACTTTTCTTGGCAAATCTTTTCGTTGTAAAGTGTGTGGGTGTGCTCTATCAGGTGTTGGGTGCTAGGAGTGAGACAACCGCTTTCAGTGCTGAGTACCCTTTCAACAAGTCTTGAAGTTTTGTTGAAGAACTCATTGAAGTCGGGGGAGTGCAGAATCTTTTCAACGTTTTGGAATTCAGGAAGCGGGGCTTCTTCTTTTTCTTCAGGGACTTCTTCAACCGGTTCTTCTTCTTCTGACTGTGACTCTTCTTTAGGCTCCTCTACAGGAGTGGACTCAGGTTTAGGCAAGGCAACTTGGACGTCTTTTTCATCAGTTTCTTCTTTGGGAGGAGGTTCTACACCTAGGCTTGAAGTGCCAGAAACTTCAAGGGTGGGTTTTTGCTTGGGTTCTTCAGGCTTAGTTTCAGAGGTAGTTGAGGGAGAAGGTTCAGCCATGACTTCATTCATGATTTCGGCAATTGAAACTCTCGGAGCTGCAGAGGTTCTAGACTCCCTAGGTTCTCTAGATTCTCTAGGTTTAACAGAGTCCTCTTGAGCTTGGGCAGCTCTTTTGGCTTTGAGTTCTGCTAACCTGCGCCTTTTTTCTTCCATAGAGGACCGGATTGAGGATTGCAGGTCTGACATTTTTATGGTATCTCCTGTAAATTATTAATTAGTGAACTGCAGGGATTACTTGCGACTAGCTTCCTGTCTTTTAAGTCTAAGCATTTCGTCAACAGTTAAAGGACGTCTTCCGTTTTGTTTTTTAGAGGGTTGGCTAGACTGTGAACTCTGCAGGTCTTGTTCTGGAGACTTCTTAGCAGACGGTTGTTGGGGGTTTTTCGAGTGACTTTCTGGAGACTGGTTGGGTATGCGGAGTTCCACTGACTTTGGATCTTGGAGTTCAGAAACCTTGTCGGCAGAGTTCTGGAACAGGATTTTGAGTTCTTCCATAACTTCGTCTGCTGAAATGCTGTTGGAGTTGATTGCTTCGTAAATAGCTTCTACGTGTCCCATTATGTCGTTTTCAAGGAAGCTTGCAATTTCTTTTTTCTCGCTAAGTAACTTTGAGTTTTCGTTTTTGGAGTTTTCTTCAGGTTTGGGGTCTTCGGGTTCCTTGTAAGCGTTAAGAGTGTTTATTAGTCTGTTGATTTCGCTTTTTTGACTTTCAACTATTTGGTTTAGCTCAGATATCTTTTCTTCTGCAGTCAGCATTTGCAAAGGAACAAAACTTTCGTTGTCAAGAGTCACAGTGTCAGTTGAGTAAGGAGGGTACCTTTTAGGTTCTTTGTAGTGGTAAGTTTCTGGAGTTTCGTCGTTAGGAACTTTAATGCCGTGGTTCTTAAGTAGTTTTTCTAGTTGGGAGCATCTTGCAGTTTTGTGCTCTAAGGAGTCTTCTGTTTCTCGGTGGACTCTGTCGTAGGCGTCGAGTTCTTCCTGCAGTTGGATGATGGTTTCGTCCCTTTCGTTGAGTCTAGCAGTGAGGGCAATCATGATGTCTCTTTGTCTAAGGAGTAACTGCTTGTACCTGTCTATTTGGGCTTTGTCTTCTTCGATTTGTTGTCTTTCCTTTTCGACTTCTTGGAGTTTTTCTTCGTATTCTTTTCTGATGGCTTTTTGTTTTTCTTCGAGTGCAGTGATGAACTGAGGAGTTTCTTCGAGTTTTTTGCCGCCTACAAGCAACTGGGAGTTCATGAGTCGGATTTTTTCTTCGAGTTTCTTTTTTTCTTCTTTTTCCATCAAAAACTCTTTAGACCTGAGTTCTAGGGCCTCGATTGCTGCTTCTTTGTCTGCTTCAGCTCTGCGTTTTTCTTCTTCAAGCTCCATGAGTTGCTCCATCTCTCCTACGTTTTTGCTTTTGGCTTCTAGTTCTGAGCGCAGGCGTTTCAGTTCTATTTCATACTTCCTCAAAAGAGTTTTGTCGTCCACATCTTCGTTGATTCTAGGAGCGTTTCTGATGTTTTTGGCACGGTTTGCAAACTTAAGTGAAGACAAACTTTCTCCAAAAGCATCGATTGAAGGAGAGATCATAGCCATCATGGTGGTTTTGCAGTTGCCCCCCAGTGAGTCTTCTAGGAGTCTTGTTAGCTTGGAGTCTCGGTAGGGAATGTGGGTTCTTGTGCGGGGGTCTGTCAAAGCTGCTATCACGTTTCCAAGTGCTGAAAGACTTTGGTTGATCTTTTTGGATTCTTCAAGTCGCTTGCCTGTGGCTCCAGTTACTCTTACTCTTTCAGACCCAGCTAAATCTACCAGATTCAACTTGCCCACTTTGATTTCTTTGGCTTCGTACTCGTTGATGGTCATTTGTTCTACTATTATGATAAACACTGCGTGGCTTCTGCTGCTGATGTCGTTCATTTTCGTAGAGGCAGTGGCCCGTGTCATTTGGCCCTTTTGCATTAAAGAACAAATGTCCCCTGAAGACCTTACAGCCCACTCACTAAGTCCCTCCACAAACACTCCTCTTCTTTTTTCTTCTCTTATTTGTAATGAACCTCTGTCTGGTTTGAGCAAGTCAGATATCACTTCGTTGTAAATTTGCAAATAAGAAGCCCTCACCATAAAGGTAGTATTCGCGTTCTGGCTTGACTCAATATACTTGAAAATTTCTTCACTTGACCTCGGAACAATGCCTCTTTGGGGGTCTGTGGAGTTGTACTTGAAGCCCTCCATGGTGTAGGTTTTCCCGGTCCCAGTTTGTCCGTAAGCCAAAAGCGTAGCGTTGTAGCCTTCAAGCACACTCAACACAGCAGCTCTAGCTGTGTTTTCGTACACATCGACTTGGCTTGAGTCTTCGTCATAAACGTGGTCAAATGTGTAGGCGTGGTAAGTAGCAAGAGCGGGGTTTTCTTGGATGTCTTCCACTCGGTCCATGTCGTTGGAAGCAGCTCCTAAGTACTCTTCAATGCAAATTTGCTTTCTGTCTTCACTTACCTCTACAATGCCCGAAAACCCGTACACTGGGTCGATTTCACGGGGTAGAGGAGGCCGGAGCCGAATAACCACTTTGAAATTTTCCCTAGATTCCTTTCCTGTAGTGCCTTGGGGAATGCAGATGCTAGAGTTGTGTGACCCAGGAGTGCTTGCTGATTTTCGGTTATCATAAGTCATTGAGTAAGTAGATTTAAAATCGCTGAACATTTTTAAATAACTTAATAATATATCAAAACGATAAAATAACTATGGACATCAAGAAAATAGTATGCTTGGGAGCTGGGTTTGCAGGGGGGTCCACCATGGCTACAATAGCTTACAAGTGCCCTTCGATCCAAGTAACTGTGCTCGACGTTGACCACCGCAAAATTCAAAGCTGGAACCAGGAAGAACTCCCTGTGTTTGAGCCTTTGTTGAATGAAGTAGTTCAGCAAACCAGGAATCGTAACTTATTCTTTTCCACAAACATGCAAACTCCAATACTGGAAGCAGACGCTATCTTTATAGCTGTAAACACTCCTTCCAAGAAGTATGGTCAGGGAGCAAACAAAGCCTGTGACCTTAGTTTCTTTGAAAGTGCTGTGCGCAGCGTCGCTCAGATCCTCCAAACTTTTAAAGGGCACAAAATCATAGTAGAAAAGTCAACAGTGCCTGTAAAAACTGCTGAAATGGTCGAAGAAATCCTAGAAAGTAACTGCCCCGATTTAAGTTTCCATGTGGTTTCAAACCCTGAGTTCTTGGCCCAGGGAACAGCTGTAAACGACCTTTTGCACCCAGACAGAGTACTTATCGGAGGTAAAAACTCCTCTGCAGTTGAAGCCTTAGTAAACGTTTACACTCAGTGGGTTCCCAAAAGTAAAATAATCACTACTGACGTTTGGTCAAGCGAACTAGCTAAGCTTTGCTGTAATGCAATGCTTGCTCAAAGGATTTCTTCAATCAACAGCATCAGTGCCATTTGCGAAAAAACTGGGGCAAAAGTAAACGAAGTAGCCCAAGTACTAGCCTCAGACTCCAGAATAGGAAGCAGTTACCTCAAAACAGGAGTTGGGTTCGGAGGGTCTTGTCTGGCAAAGGACACTTTGTGTTTGGTGTACATTTCTGAGTTTTTGGGGTTGCACGAAGTAGCCAGGTACTGGTCAAGCGTGATTGAAATGAACAACTTCCAAATCAACAGGTTTTCAAACTTGATTCTCCAAGCAATGAACAACACTCTCAAAGAGAAGCATATTACTATACTTGGTTTCTCCTACAAAAAAAACACCAGCGACGCCCGCGAGTCCCCTGCAATACATGTGTGCAACAGTTTGCTGCAAGAAGGAGCTACTTTGCACATCTACGACCCTAAAGTAACCAGACAAGATATTCTTAAAGAAATGAATGAAAGGAACTTTCTGGACTTTGTTTCTGCAGGAAAGCAAATGCTTACTTTCGAAGACCCTCACGAAGCAGCTAAAGGCACCTGTGCAGTAGTTGTGTTAACTGAGTGGGAGGAGTTCAAGCAACTTGACTACCAAGCAATGCACAGAACCATGCAGCGTCCTTGTTTTTTGTTTGACGGAAGAAACATTCTGGATCACTTTTTGATGAGGACAATAGGTTTCAAAGTTTTTGCTATTGGAAATGCTTCTTAAGTTAATAGGTTTATAGATTAACCCCTAATGTTAAGCAGAAGCAGCTTGACTGAGTAGTAGCCAATAGAAGCAAGACTTAAAGTAAACACTCCTAAGATAGCGCACTTGTACTGCCAGGCTTTCTGGGGTTCTTGTGGTACAGTTTTGCCTTCTTTCATAAAATTATTACAGCCATCCTGATTTAGGTTTTTAAGATAATCTTAAATAGTAGTTACTTGTTTAAGCCTTTATGAAGTCGCCAGTTCTTTTGAATAAAGTAAATAGCTGACAGAATGTTTTGGTAAAGAGTGCTGCACTGCCAAGCTCTTAGGTTCTTTTGAATTACAATGGCAGCCTGCTTGGTTCTTTGGAACCTTTTTTGCGCCAAGAAACGCCTTATGTGCTTTTGTATGAAAACAGCATAGTCGTACTTAGTTTCGGTTTTTGACTCAGGTATAGGCATTAGTTTTTCTTGTCTGAATTTGCTGGGTTTTTGAGGTTTACTTGGAATGAAGCTACTTTTAGGGCTTTTTTCTGCTTCCAGCATTTCTTTTTTGAGTCTTTCTAGTTCTTGTATAGCAGTTTGGGCTTTTTCTTCAGCAATTTGTCTTTTTCTTTGTTTGATGAACTGCTTTTGTTTGTAACTGCGCCAGTACCTCTGGATAACGGTGGCACTTTTATTTTTATCCTTAGGAGTTTTGGGGTAGGTGTCCATTTCGCTCTGGGACTTCGGAGAAGTCATTTTCGAGAAGAAGTTACTTGACTTGGTGCCGTAGGAATCCTGGACACTAGTTGAAGTGCCCCTCATGCTGTTGTAGCGTTTTTCTACAGACTCTAGTTGTTTGTGGAGGGTTTCTAATTTTTCGTTTCTTTCTAAATGGGTTCTTTGCTTGATTCTTTGGGCTTCATACTTGTTGGGACTGAAGTTATGTTTGTGCGGAGTGCTGCCAGGAGTTTTAACGGAGCTCTTGCTAGTTCTGAAGAGTTGGGAGTTAGGGGACTCCACTGATCTTCTTAAGTAAGCAGAGCCTCTTTTAGAAGTGCGGATTTTAGGAAGCGAAGTTTCAAGGATCCCAGATCTGGGATTGTCGGAAGAAGAAGCTCTGTCTCTTATTTTGTTTTTAGTGCCTTTTCTTTTACTCTTTATAGAGTCACTGACTACGTTGTAGCTTGCTTGCAGTGACTTAGTCAATGCGTGGGCAGCACCTAAGTTTTTCTTAGCTATTTCAAATCCCCTTTGGAAAGTTTTTTGTGCTTTTTTTAGTCTAGAAAGCATTTCGTATTCGACTCCTGCGTTGTGCAGAGCAATTACAAGACTATTGACTACGTTGGGGTTTTTGGACTTTTCATTAGCTTCTTCAAGTAAGCGCAAAGCCTGCAAAGCGTGTTTAAGGGCCTGTTCGTGGTTTGCCATTTGCGACCGAATGGCACAAATGTTAAGGTGGGTCCCTGCCAGGTTAGTGTAGTCTGCTGCGGAATCAGCCTTGAGTTCTATAGCTTTGTGCAAGTACTGCAGAGCTATTGAGTTCTTGCCTGTTTTTTTGTAGTAACAACCCAAGTTATTCCAAGTGATTGCAAATAACCTATTAGGAACCTCTGACTTATGTGTGGAGTTGAGAATTTCTTCGGCTTTTTTGAGTAAGTTAAGAGAAGTCGAAAAGTGTTGGTTTCTCAAATGCTCCATTGCTTGCTTGTTGCATTCTAGTACATTTGCCTCTAAGCTAAACTTGTTCGGTTTTTTCTCTTGGTTCATATATTAGAATTGTTATTAACTAATAAAAAATAGTAAGTGTTCTGTGATGGTTTTTAAGTTCTGAAAGTTGGGATTCAGCCCTTTGCCACAATAACCAGTCAACATGGATTGGAATCACTCCTAAGATACTTGCTATTTTGTCGCAAGCTACTACAGAGGCAGCTCTGATTTCTACCTCCATCTCACTTCCGGGTTCTAGAGTGGTTTTTTCTGAAACGATTCTAGACAACTCCTCAGAGTAAGTAATTACTTCCCAAGTGTGGAGAATCTGAGGCACTCTGTAATCAGGAAACATAGTCAAACTAGCTATGTCCTTGAACTCAGCACACCCACTTCCCCAAAGGTCACCTGCCAGAATCTGGGCTCTTTTGTAAAAAAACACCTGTTGCCCTTTATAAACAAAGCTGTCCCTGAATCCCGGGAAAAAAGCAGTAATGAGCTCCACAAACTAAGTAGCAGTTACCTTTTCAGCTGAACTATCTGAAGCCTGCAGTATGTTGGAAAAGTTCCCTTGAAAGTGCTTCAAAGTGTTAGTTCCAAGTTCTCTTAGTAGTCTAGTTCTTTCCTCCGCTAAAGGAACTCTGAAGCCACAGAACACCTTGCTTTCAAGTGTTTCAGAAGTGAAACTAGCTAAAGCCTGGGGACTGAGAGCAAAGGGGTTACTCTGCATAAGCTCTTTTAAGTTTGCAGCTAGGTGTTCGTACTCTAAACCTTCAGTGGGCCAGAAGCAGTAATTCAAAGCATCTAGTGCAAAAATATAGTCGATTTGGTTATTGCCTGAATAGTGGTAAGGAAAAGAACTCCAGGACTCAGGCAAAAACTCAGTGTTTTTCAAGTCCTCACAAACTCTGTGTAAAGCTGGTTCGTTTACTGCTACGTGTCTAGCTTTGAGAAGCACCTCTTCACAAGTCTTTCTTACGGAAGCCATATTAATCTTTAATAGTTCTTGAAGCTAGTCTTGAGTATAGTGGACAACAGTCTGTCCTGGCCAGTCCAGTTCCAAAACCTGCTCCGTATAGCATTGCTGGTACTTTGAATTTGGGTGCGATTACTAAAGCTGCTCCGAAACAAACAACCCCAGCTGCAGCTGCTTTGAGTGCCGCGTTCCCCAAGCATTTGTTTAGTAAGGATTCGTCATTCGACATATTAAATTATGAGTTCAGGTGAAGAAGAAGTAGTTCCTAAAGTGCTTAACCTAGAAGTCATTAAAAGGGGACTTTCCCAGGTAGGGCGGAGTTTTGACGGGAGTTCCTACGCTTTCCTCAAATTGGACTTACAGAACAAGCAGATCGAAACTACCTGTGAAGACCTAAGTAAGTACCAGCACTTAAGGTACGTAAACTTCAACGGAAACAACTTCCAAAACATTGAAGTTCTGAGTAAGTTGCCTTTCCTCGTAAGACTTGACTTGAAAGGTAACCGAATTTCAAATTTGGAAGTTTTCAACAAGGAAGAAACCTTTGGGTACCTGCAACGACTGGACTTGTCTGAAAACTCCATAAGGGCACTGACTTCAATTAAGCTGCCTAAACTCACCAAACTCAGCCTTTCCAAAAACGAAATTTCCAGTGCAGACAACTTTGAGGGCCACGACAAACTAGAGTTCCTAGACCTCAGAGGCAACAGACTGAGTTCCATGAAGGGCTTGAAAAGCATGCCTAACTTGACTGAACTCTACTTAGCTGAAAACAACATTTCAGCGTTTGAAGGCTTGCAAGAAACTAGTTCCATAAAAACTTTGCACCTCCGCAAAAACGGAATAACTTCCTTTGAAGACGAAAAACTCCCTGAGCTTCCCGAACTCACTTACCTCAACCTTAGAGAAAACGAACTAACTGAGGTATCCTCCCTGGGACTGCTCAAAAGGTACTCCAAGTTGTCCAAACTCAACTTACTAGACTGTCCTTTAAACGCAGACCCAAGTGGAAGTGTCAAAAAAGAAGTCTTGATAGTGATTCCTGGAATTCCTTACTTAAACAAAGAAGAAGTAACGGAAGAAGACAGAGAAGAAGCTTACGAAGAAGCTAAGGAAAGACACCGTTTAGAAGAAGAAGCTAAGAAAGAGGCAGAAAGGGCTGCTCAAGAGGCTGAAGAACAACAAGATAGTTAATAATTTAAGTAATGAGTGAAGATGTTTTTGTCGAAGAAGAAACGCCAAGGTAAGACCTAAGCAGTTTCGGCATTGAAAAGTCTATAGAGATTAGTTTTGGAGAGCCCAAGAAAAGCCTTAGGTTGTCTTCCCAGCTTAAAAAAGTCCCTTCCAGTTCGCATCAAATCTGCAAAAAAAGGTTCCAACTCCTTCACAAGGAGCCCTCCATCTGTGCAGTTGTCACTAAAGCCAAACACTTACTTGAAAAAGGGAACTACTGGAGAGTTATTGACTTAGTTTCTCCTTTTGTCCAGCAAAACGTCCAGCATGCTGACTTGTTTTATTGCATAGGCGAAGCTAAAAGGAACGTAAGTGACTTCCACTTAGCAGAACACTTTTTACTAAAAGCAATTTCAATGAAACTGCACCCAAGCAGTTCTTACTACTCGTTAGGTTTAGTGTACCAGAGTTTGGACCAATTTGAAAAAGCAGTTGACTTGCTGAGTCACTTTACTTCACTAGAAGACTCAGCAAAAGGCCACTACGAACTAGCAAGGTGCTTTATGAAACTCAAAAGGTTTTCTGAGTCAGTTGTGCACTTTACCAGAAGCTTAGAACTAGAAGACTCAGCAACAGTGCATCTTTTAAGAGCAGAAGCTTACGAAATGCTAGGGATGCTTGAAGAAGCCAGACAAGACTACAGGAAAATACTCGAAGTAGACCCTAACTTCCACAAACCTTACCTGAGCTACGCCAAACAACTAGAAGAACAGGGCCAAACAGAACAGGCCCAGAGCATTCGCAAGTTCTTAAGTAAACTTTGTTTGATATAACTACTGAGCAGCGTTCTTCTTCTTCTTCTTGCGTTTCTTCTTTTGAGGTTCAGGCATTCCAGGAATGTAGTCGTCCTTTGCAGGAGGAGGAGGAACTGCTTTGTGGGGCATACTAGGCTTCCCTTCCTTAGCTGCTTTGAAAACTTGGGCAAAGTTAGAAGAAGAACCTGGCACTCTGTAAGCTTTTTTTTCTGGCTTGTTTTCGATCTTCCTCGGAGTAAGCGGAGCCACTTGGAATTCTCCTGGCCTAGGCTTCCACGCTATGTCGTAAAGTTCGTTTTCTGCGTTTACTGTTATCAACTTCTCGCCCGTGTAGTAATAAATTGCGTACCCGTTGTCAACTCGCATTCTCGGACAAAGAGTAGCTGTCACAAACATCTTACCGCAAGGCGACCACTCACAAGCAACGCACGAGTTGGCTCTGCAATTGCCTACTATGTTCATAGAGCTTTTCTCGTAGACTTCTATGTCTCCCTGCAGGTTCCCAAAGCCTCCTATGAGCACTAAGTTCCCAAAAGGATTCCACCTAACAGTGTTGCGGTGATGCTTTGCAATGACTTGCTTTTTGGACCCGTTAGGCCTAAACACACAAGAAACTGCTGGCATAAAGCCACTAATCACAATGAACTCGTCCATTTCAGGACTCCACTTAACGTCGTGGACAGGTCCATCTTCAGTTCTTACTTGCTTTCCACTGTTTTCCCCAGAAACTATGTACAGCTTGTGCTCCCCGTAATAACTTCGACCTGTGGTGTCAACGTCGGTTTGGGACCAAACAATAGCTTTAGTTCCGTCTCTGTTCCAGTGCACTCCTGCTTCAGTGCCTTTTTCAATTGACAGTTCTTGCATTAAGTTCAAACCTTCTGAGTACTGGAACAGAGCTATGCTGGCAGGCTCGCTTTTGAACTCAGCTGTGAAAGTGATGATCCAGGGCATGGTGGGGCTCACTGAGTAACTGGTAACTCGTTTTTGATTCAAAGTAGCCAGTGGTGTGCTGTTTCCCACTTGGAATTCATGAAGCTCGGAACCAACTTGCCTGAAGCACAAGCTGGAGTCTTTTGAGAAAACCACAGTAGGCCAGTTGTCCTTTGTGAACTTTTTCTGAGAAAACTGCATCACAGGAGTCGCAGAGTTTAGATCCCAAACGACGAGGTTGGGTTCTGAGTCTTGTTGTTTCTTCCATGTAAGGAGGAAACTTTCTGATGGAGCAAAGTGCAAGAGTTGGACTCCTTGGTGTCTTACACTCATTATCTCAGCAAAAGAAGCAGTATCCACTACTTTCAGGAAGTGAGGATCGGCCAATGCCAGTTTAGAGCCTGAGGGAGAGAACAAACTAACTACTCCAGGCACTGCAAACAGGGGCTCTTCCTTGCTGGGAAGGTTCCCTGCCACTATTACCGAATCTCTTGTTCTCTTCATTAGTTGTTGGGCTGCACACTTTGACACTAGTTCTGATTCCATCCCACCAAATTCCCTTATAAATGGTTAACCGGATTTTTAATTCAAATCTTATAAAGAACTTTTAATCATGTTTATAAGTGTCAACTACGGTTATAAGCAAAGCTCTGTTTACAACATAGACTGCCAAGTAGCTCCTTTGCTGGACTCGATTCACAAACAAGCCCACAGCGACACTTTGTCCTTGCTTAACTCTCGTTTGGCGTTCTTCAAAAAAGAAACTGAAAGCATCAATAAAAACATTGCTTCCAAAACCAAGAAACTCACCCAACTAGAAGACAACGGCGAAGAAGAAAAACAAGACAAAAGCTTTGCTTCCAGAAAGTCCAGAAACAAGTCCAGGCAGTCCAAACCAGAAGAAGAATCCAGAATTGAAGAAGCGAAAATCGAACAAGCTAAAGCAGAAGAAGCCAAACGACAGGCTGAAAAAGCCAAAGAAAGCAAACAGAAAAAAGGCAAAAAAACCAAACAAGAACCTGAAAGGAACTTAAGTCCTGAAGAACTAAAGCAACAACAAGTCGAACAAGAAAAAGAAGAAATCAGAAAACAAATTGCTGAGTTTTCTAGTGTTAAAGAAAAAATTGAGGACAAAATCAACAAAATCGAAAGTTACAAAGAAAAGTTCCAAGAAGCCCCAGAAGAAATAGACTTAGTTGATTACACTGGAAACAGAAAAAACCTTAAAACTCGTTTAGAAGAAGACGCAAGTTCAGTCCTCAACACCAAAACTAACTACCAACTAGTTGTAGTAGACAGCGAAAGCTGGAACCCCTGGGAAATAGACGGCTATTGCATAAGGACTCTTGAAGAAGATTCTACTCACCAAGAAACTCCTGAACCCAAGTTCAAAAAAAGTCCTGGCAAAGGTAAAAAGAAGTAAGTTTATTCCTCAAGTGTATTTGCCAGCACTCCAAACGCTCCAAAGTAGTTTCCGTACTCAGACTGTACCAAACTGATTTCACCACTAGTCCAGTAGTTCATTGCAAACTGAGAAAACATGTTGATTTCTTGACTGTGAATTGCGTTTCCCACAACAAGTACTTTGTTTATGTTTTCAAGTTTAGCATGGAAACTCGTAAGTTGCGTCATGTTGTACAGCATCAAAAGCAGCACTGACTTAGCGTAGTTTCCAGAGTCCACTCTTAAACCTGGTTGCTGCATTTTTCCACAAGAACTTGCAATGATGCTAGCGTCTAGTCCTAACACTTCGTAACTACCTCCGTAAATGTCTTTTACAGTCATGTCAGCTTGAGTGTTGTCCCCTCTAAGTGCAGCGTCAATGCCCTCTTCAGGTTTGGCAAAGTAACCTCCAAGTTTCATCAAAGCCCAAAAAGTAGCTCCTCCAATGCTTGAACCTCCTAGCTTTCGGAACTGAGTTTTTGACTCTACTAAGTGAACACTTACTCCAGAACGTATGTTCAGCAGAATATAAGGGTAAAGTCCAGGCTCGTCACTGAGGTCTTTTTTTTCAAACTCTTCTTCAGCAAATCGCAAGTCAACTGGCTTGGGAACAGTGTAGTCGCCTTTATACTTGTAAAACCCAAATTTGTTGCAGTTCCAAAAAGAGTCAATTGCTTTGATAGTTCCTGCAGTTTTAACATGTGACACTAGCTCAACATTGTACTCCTGAGCTATTTTTTCGTGGAACTTGTCGTACCTTATTCCAGTGAAAGGTACAGGTTTTCCGTCTTTTTCAAGTTTGTTGTATAAGTCTGAGTGTTTAAAACTCTGGTATTCTTCTTTGTGCACTTTGGTGAAGTAAAAGGTTCCTTGAAAGGTTTCAGAGTAAAAGTTGCAGTAAGTGTGGTTTTTAGGAGTTTCCCTCAGAAAGATTACAACTTGTATGTAAACCGGACCTAAATCCACCGAGACTTGTCCTCCCATTTAAATAGGTTTATTGCCATTTCAAAACGACTATGAAGTTGGTAGCTTTATTCGTAAGCTTAGCTGCAGCAACAGAAGTTCTAGTTGAAGAAGGCATGAACTCCCAGAAGATTGAGTGCAGATATCCCTTATGCGGACTATGTGGCGCTAGTGAAGCCTATAAACTCACTTATGAAAATGCTTTTAAGATTGAAGGCTACTTGCTTTCTTCTTCTGAAGCACTGCGTGGTATGATCAACGACTTAAGTGAGTATGTAGAAGCTGAAGCATTTTACGTAGCTATTGGGAAAAGCAATTTGTGTGTAGAAACAGCTCAAGTGCAAAACAACCCTGACTTTGGAGACATGACAAAGGATTTGCTTCAATCAAACTACAATGAACTACTTGAGCTAGAAGTTTTTGAAGCAAACGAAAAACTCTACAGCGTTGTAGGAATGGCTGCAAGGGGTGCCTACACCACTTACTCCTGGAAAGAGTTTAAAATTGTTTGGGAAGCTTTTGACACTAAGTGGTTCAGCAATACGCTGTTTCTTCAGTTGGAAAACATTACCCAAACTCTAACTCCTGTGCTTCAGTACGAGGAGTACTTTGGAGTTGCCAGTGTTGGCAGTATAGAAGAAGACTTTTCCATAGTTTCAAAGGATTCTTCTTTGCTTAAAGTTGAAGTGGACGGACAAACTTACTCTATAGAAAACTGGTTAGCAGCTCTAGAAAAGTACGAAAGCTGTAGCTTAGTAAGTGAACCTAGAGGACTAGATTCTTATTTAAAGCTTTTTCCCATACAAGTAAATTTTTTGCTTGCAAAGAACTCTTCAGAAGTTTTTGAACTCTACACCAGCCAGATACTTTCTGGAGTTCCTGACTTTGCAGTGGCTCCTCAGGTTCTTCTTCAAAGTGTGAGTTTAGTGGTTTCTTTGCCACAGAACTCAACAAAATGCTTTCTAGACTTTTCTGCTAAATGGGCTAAAGAGAAGTATTTGTTTGATGCTTTACTGCACGCATCAACCGCAGAAGAGTATTTTATGGAGGCTAGGTTTGCTTCAGACCCTAGTGCTATTTCTATCGAAAACCTGGAAAGTTTTGCTCAAGGTTTGTACTTCGAGCCTCTTTACTTGGTGCCTAGGTACCCTCATAACTCTAGCCTAAGTCAAAAGCTGTATGGAGTCCAACTACTAAATCCAGTCTTTACCCTGTATTTTTTGCCTGAAACTTATGTAGTGGCAGAGTCGACCTCAGAAATTATAGATGAAAAAGACTCCTCTATTACACTGTTTATTGGTCGTTTCAATACAGTGCTTGAGTGTGGATTTAAACTAAGCCAAATTCAAACTAAAAGCTTAAACTACTTAGTTGGCCAAAAGATTTTAAGTTACGAAGTAGTTGGGAACAACTCTTCTGTGCTAAGCAGCACTTCGCAACTGAATACAAGTGGCTTGGGCTTGCCTTACAACTACTTTTTTGAGTTTGGAGTGCACTTGAACTACCAATTAGAAGGCCTTCAAGAGTTTACTCACTTCAATATTTCCTCTGTGCTAATGAATTCAAAGTACTACCCCGAGAACTTTAAAGCCCAGGGGGAGTTGCAGCCTTTCGAGTTTGCAAATGGATTGTTGATAGAAGATGCAGAAATCATCCAGTACTTCGAACCTTATGAAGAAGAATTTGTTTTCGGGTACTTTGAAGTAGTTGGGGACTCGCTTTCAGTGCTAGAATTTGCAGGAAACATAACTAATTTTGATGGAGAGTACTTACTTAAAGGTTTTCTGCAAGGAACTTGGGATTCAGCTTTTGAAATAGACTCGCTCTTGATTGACAAGTTAACATTGGATGTTAAGAAACTCCCCGACAACACCACACAAAGCATTTCTTACGGAAGTGCTTACTTTTTCTACGAGTCAACTGTGTGGCCAGGAACTGCGCAGGTAGAGTTTGACCCAATAGTTTACGAATATAACAAACTTTTTTTAACCATGACAAGTACTGACTACCAAACTTTTTACGGAGTTATACTTAGAGTGCCCTATTCAAACTTAGGCACAACTCTAAAGTTCCCCAGTGGGTTACAGGTAAACTACAGACTTGCAAGTTCTGCAAAAGCCCACTCAGGCTTTGATATTTGGGGTCCTGTGACTTTTATGGGAATTCCTGGAGAAGTGTCTCTTAACAAGTACCTTTACGACTCCCAGTTTACTGTTTACATTGACTTGGCTAGTTTTAAGTGCGCACACCAAAACATAGCAATTAGAAACCAAACAGAAAAGGAACTAACTGCTAAACTTGCTTACACTGAAGAAGAAGTAAGTGGGTCTTTAGAAATGAGTGTTAACATGTGGGGAATTAACCAGGACTCAGTTATGCTTTTGGGTGACTACGAAAGTTATTTTAACATTACAGGAAACCCTTTTAGGGGAGTTTATGAATTCAACTTGTTTGTAAGCATTGAAACTTCTCAAAGCATAAGAGAAGCAACCACAAGTGTATACTCAGACTTGCTCGAAGTAGACTCATTGGAACATCAAGTTAACTATGCACTCCAAAACTGGGTTGAAAATGGACTTTTGGCATTAGAACTCAGCGAAACCAACATTCAAAGTCAAAAACAAAGGGTCTCTAGTATTTCAGTTTGCAGTGAACCCTGTCCAGAAACCACACTGTGTACAAACAACCCTCAGCCTAAATGTTTGGAGTATGCACTACAAATAAGGTGTTTGGAAAACAGTACTAGTTGTGAAAACGTAAGTTTAAGTTGCTCTTCTTTCGCTACTTATTGCTTGTCTTTCGATACTTACTGTGCAGAGTATGACTCTTCAATACCAGACGAATGCAGCAAAGTGGAAACCCTCTGTTTGGAGGAAGTTACAACCTGTGAGGTTTGGGACCAAGAATGCCAAGGACAAGTTTCGGAACCATGTGAAAAATTTAGCTTCTTAAACCAAGAAAGTTGCCGTGTTACTGACTTTGAATGCGAAAGTTCCACTCAACCAAGACCAAGTTGCGTTTCAGAGTGTCAGTACTCCCAGAAAAGGTACACTGAAGAAAGCAATTGGCTAAACAAACTGATGCAAGCTGACAAAGAACTTAAAACTGCACTTGGAGGTTTTGAAGCCTTTCAAAGTTACAGCAGCTTGCTTGAAATATCTAAGGCGTACATGGATTTAGTTATTGAAAAAGAAGGAATTGGTCCAGAAGACCTAAACTTAAACTTAGACTTCAGCTTTCCAAACTTAGAGGTTAGTGGGTACTCCAGTGAACTAGTTAGAATAACCTGGGACTTTTACTACCCCATTAACAACGTCAACAGTCTGTTCTATGAAGCTAAGAAAGCAATAGTTGCCCAAAACAATTTGTCAACAGAACTCATCAGCAAAGCACCCACAGAAATTTACTTGGAACTTCTAAATTAGTAATTAACACCTATTTATACTAGGAATTTTCACTGAGTCGAAACTGGTAGCTATTCTCCAACCACTCTTCGTTAACTATGGCATCGATGGTGAGTCTTTTGTCTGGGTCTGAAGCTAAAAGTTTCCCAATTAAGTTCTTAACATCAGCAGGTAAGGACTTTGGCACTCTGCACTCTACGTTGATTATCTGTCTATACAGCTCCCTGTCAGTGTCTGCCTTAAAAGGGAAGTAGCCTGCCAGCATAGCAAACAAAAGCACGCCTAAAGCCCAGATATCAACAGGGGGTCCTTTGTAATCTTTTCTCGATACAATCTCAGGCGCCATGTAGCTAGGAGTTCCGCAGAACAACTTGACTTTTTTGTCTTTAGGAAAGCAAGTGGAAAACCCAAAGTCTATGAGTTTAACGTTGTTTCGGTCGTCTATTATCACGTTTTCGAACTTAAGGTCGCGGTGAGTTACGTTTCTATTATGGCAGTACTCAATTGCAGAGACTAGTTGTCTAAAGTACTTTTTGGCTTCTCTTTCGTTCAGTCCTGCGTTGCCTCGGGACTTCATAATGGACCTCAAAGAGCACCCTGAAATAAATTCACACACTAAGTGAAGGTACTTGTTGGTATCAATTACCTCGTAAAGTTTCATGATATTAGGGTGATCCAGCATTTTCAGTATTTTAATTTCTCTTTGGACATTTTTCTTTCTGTGGGGGTCAATAATTCTTGCCTTTTCGTAAGTCTTTATAGCAACTTGGGTGTTAGAAGACTTGTCCCAGCCCTGCCGCACCACAGCATAGGCTCCCTGGCCTATGATTTTGCCCATTAAGTAGTCTTCCATTAAGTTTTTTTCTTTTTTCTTTTCAAAAACAGTGGTGTTGAACCTTCTTATGGGCTGGGAGTTTCTAGTAGAACTTTGGTTGTCTTTGAACAGCGGAGTGAAGTTAGGAGAGTTGGGCTTGAGTCTCGATTCTGGGTTTGAAATCTGGAGATTGGGCTTTTGGAAAGTGTTTTTTGCTTTGAAAGTAGTAGCTAAAGGAGTAAGAATTCTAATTGAAGAAAGGGGAGAGTGGTTGCGTGAATTAGAGTTTTCATACACAATCGACCCTAGCTTAAGGTTATGTTTACGTTGGAATCTGCTCCGCTGTAAATTACCCGGAGCGGGGGTATTGTCAGTTCTAAGTTCACACTTAATCTTCAACACACTGTTTCTAGACCTTCCACCTGTCCTCAGTGATTTTCTACCTTCACTTGCGTCCATTGTCTTAGTATTATTAACATTAGAGTTCGCCTAGATTAGAGTTCACAGAATCGAAGTGTTTCCGTTTAAACTCCAAGTTGCCTACTATTCTCAGCACCCTCATGTTAGACCTTCTAGATTTCTGGAAACCCAAACCAGGATTGTTAACTGGTGAAAGATTAGACTTCTTGGTTCTTAGTTTTTTTGTATGTTTTTTAGAGACAAAGGGGTTAAGGTCTGGAAGAACTAACTCTGACTTTTCGTTGTTGCAAGAAGCTGAAGTTGAGTGGTCCTTAGCTAAGTCTTTGTTTTGGGGAGTGTGCTTGTTCCAAAAGCTAACTACTTAGAAATTACTCAAACTTTGCAGTCTTTTAAGGTGGTCTTGGAGCATAGGGGATTTCTCAGTGTTTTCGGGCAAGTAGGACTGGTTCCTACGGGAGCTTGGGGTGTTTCGGTTTTTAGCAATTTCAGGGGACTGGTTTTGCTTGATTACGCTTCTGCTTCTTTTAACGTTGAGCTTCCTTTTGAACTCATGCGAAAACTTAGGTTCGAACTCAGAAGAACCAGACACTGACTCTTTGTTGTCGTACTCTTCGTTGATGTTCCATAAATTTTCAATCTCCATAATGTTTTCAGTGCACTCAATTGCCCTTAAAGCAGAAGTCATAGTTAAGTCTTCACTTGGAACATCTAGAGTTGTTTGGTTAACTGGGCGCTTAACGCTTCTTCGTTTGGCAAAGGACTTTTCTGGGGGTTGACTTGAGAACTTAGTTCTAATTTCTTCAAGTTTGCTCCTAAACAAGTTTTTGTTAGAAAAAGCTAAGCAAACCTCAGCTAAGTCTGCTCCTAAAGTTTCGAGGTGTGACACAAGCAAATGGGCATCTTGAGAGGGTTCATTGATCAAGGGATCTCTGTTCTCCAAAGTAGCACTGTGCTCAGGCCCGAAGAAGCTGATCTCAAAAGTGTAGCTGTTCAGAACGTTCATTTCTTTGAACACAACTATTCTGGCAGTGCTTTCTTTTTTCTTCTCTATTTGGAACCTAGTGTCTGGGAAGCTAAACACTTTGTTTTTTTCAGACATCAAAATAGGAATGAGTTTGATTAGGATGTTTTTCCTTTTGTCCTCAAATCTGTTTCCCAAAACACAGCAAGAGTACATAAACACGTTTTTCTTCATAGAGTGTCCGTGGATGTCACAAAACATAGCTAACTCGTGCTCTTCCGAAAACATTTGAACAAACCTTTTTGCGTAGAAAATTGTAGGGTGCAGGCACTTGTTGGGCTTAAGCCACCTTCGGTTTAAGTCTACTCCAAGTAAAGAGCACCTGTAGTTGCCATACACTACTCCGTCAGGATTCAGCATTGGGATTATCCTGAACACAAAGTTCTTTCGCAGTGCTCGGGCACTTTTGGAATTTCCCAACAAAAACTTAATTAAGCCTTCAACTAAGTACGAAGAATTAGTTTCGCCTGGATGAACTCTAGCTGTGATCATAACTCCTTTTTTAGTTTTGTGTTCAGTTTCTGGCATACTAGCTCCACTTTTGCTTTTTTTGGCTTCCCTCAACCTCACAACTGCCCTGCCAGCAGCAGTTCTGTTCACTTTAAGGTTTTCAGAGCTGGGCTCTGTGTAAGTCTGAATCTTCGAAGTAATAGTAACTACTGGGCAAGAATTCCCAGCTAGGGTGCTGCATAGAGAGTCAACTCTAGCAATACTGGGGTACTCCTCTAGTTTTTTCAGAAAGTTATTCAAGTCAGTGTAGGTATAGGGGTAGCAGTGTGCAAAGTAAACTGTATCGTTGGGATGCTTAAAAGTGTACTTAAAAGTTAGTGTGAAGTAACCCCTTTTTGACTCGCTTTCTGATGAATTTTTGAAGTAAGATATTTCTTCGCCAGCTCTGTACCACCTTAAACCAGACTCATCAAAATCCTTCACTGAGTACACAGCTGGTTTGAGTCCGTTGTTGTAGAGTGAGTCGTACTTCATTAAGTTCACAATGTTAAACTTTACTTGGTGGTTTGCTTTGTAGTTCTTGACTGAAAAGTAAAACCACTGGGTGTGCTTCTTAGTTGAAACGTCAAACTCTAAATAAAGGTTGTACTCATCTTCAGATAACTTATAAGCTTTTTCCAGGTTCCCACTTTCAAACCTGCTTTCAAAATGCAAGGTGTGATCTGGTGGATACACTAACTTGCAGTTAATTGTTGAAGCTTTGTGGGGAGGAAACAAACCCAGGCTCTTAAATTGACTTTGGTCTAATTATAAACTACCGAATTCAGGGGCCTTAGAAATCCTTTTGGAAATTTTGGAGGAGATTTCTCTTTGGGGGATAGTTTCTGGTTCAAAGGAATCTGTAGGCCGTAAAGCATGTGAGTCAAACACTAAAGCTCCTCTAGTTTCATTACCTGCCTCGTTTAACAGCATATTTAGTGTGAATGAAATACGTTTAAATTTCTAGAGTAATTCAAAGCATTTAATTACAAAAACCTACTTCCTCCTCAAGGGTCTGGTGAATGAACTATCGATATTAATGAAACTTGGGTCTGAATTTAAGAAAGATGAGCCCGGTCCAGAAACAGTAGCGTCAGAACTAACTGAGCTTCTTAGGTGTTTGGGGTCTCTATCTGTTTCTTGTCCAGAAATGGTTTGTTTTACAATTTCAAGTAGCTTGTTTTTAAGTTTTTTGCGTTTGCGTTCGAGAGTTAGCTCCCTATTTTTTTGGGCTTGAATAATCTGATTCATAGAAGTCCTTATAGAAGTTCTTAAGTCTTCTGACGGAAACACCAGTATTTCTTCGAAAGACCCAGACGTTTCTTCTAAAGTAGGCAAGTTGTCAAGTTTCGAAGAGTTTAAGTCCTTGATAAGCTGCATTATGCTTGTGTCCAGCGGATTTGCCTGGACTTTCCCTAGTTTTTGATTTAAAAACCTCAAAGTTTTTTCTTTGAACTGTTGGAAAGGAACAGTTTGGTTCTCAAAACTTACAGAAGAAGAAATGAACGAGGAAAGACTAGGTTCTTTGCCTGGTTGTGGTTCCAATTCTTGGTTAAGTTGGTAGTTCTCTACGTTAGGATTAGAAGCACTTCTTTTGTTTCGATACATGGTTGTATTAATGGATTTATTAGAATTCTTAAACACCTAGCCGAGCATACTACCGCTTCTGTTTGGAGCTTCATATTGCTTTGATTAAATGCAAAACGGAATATAAATGTTTGGATTCCAGCATTCAACTGAAAAGGCTAAAAAGCTAATACTAGAAGCCCCTGACAACACAAGAAAGGCATACTTGGTGCTTTTAGTAACCCTAGCTATGCTTTTATTGCAGCTATTTCTGTCTTACATGGGAATGGGTTCTTCATGGACGTGTGGACTTGACAACTCAGACCCTGCACACCCAGACATATGCAACTACTTGCGTTCGGTAGCTTCATGCAGGTTGCTCACAGGACCCTTAAAAGCTCAAGTCACCCTAGACATTAACAACCAAGCCAAAGCCTCAGCAGAAATAGTGTGTCCTTGGGAAAATGCCAGTTCTGAACTGAGAATTTGCTTTTCTGTTGCTGCAGCCCTTTCTGTGATAGTAGGGTTGTCTGCTTTGTCTAAAGAAAGCAAAAAGCTCTCAGAACTCCACATAAACTCAGCTTACTTCTTTATGTTTTTGCTTGGACTAGCCTCTACCTTTGACTTGTTTGCAGTTCAGCAGTCAGAAGAAGACAACTACTTGCTATGCAACCTAAGCAACGAGTTGGTCCCCAAAGAAGGCGTGAATGGCGAAAGCATGGAGTGCAACCACTATCTCTACAACTTCACAGCTTACTTTGGGTACTTGATAGCAGGCGCTTTGCTTTACTCAACTTACAACATGAAAGTTTGGAAAGATAATTTGTCCTTGGACGGACTTTAATAATAGATATGTTACTAAAAACTAATGAAACCAACCCAACAGACACTTCGCTTTCGACTGGAGGCTCTAAAGAAAAAGCACTTAATTCACTGCTAGAAACAAACTTGTCTTGCTGCTTAGCTTGGCCTCCTTTACACATCCAAAACACAGGGATAGAGTTATATGATCCCTTTCCACTGTCTGAGTCTCCTAGTGTTCCAAAGCCCTGGAACCCCATTTCTCTTAACAGCAAAAGTTCTAAAAACCTTTTACCTATGCAATTCTCAAAAAGTCTTATTAGGTCGCCTTCCAAAAAACTGGTGACTTCTAAACTAGAGTCTTTTCAAAACAACTCAAAGTTTTACGTGCTTTACGACGACTTCAAAAGGTCCAAGTCAAGCAAAAGATTAACTCCTTTAAAAAAGGTTTCTTCCTCAAATAAACTCCAAAACGAGACCTTCCAAGTTCCAAGAACCAGGTCAAAGCCAAGAAAACTAAGGGTTTGTAAGTACAAATAATACTAATGCAATAATCATGGAAATCAAAAACTTCGGAGCTTTCCAGCCCCTGCAAAACCAAAACTGGAACCCCACTTCGAGAGAACTCACCAACCAACAAAGAGCACTGGAATTACTTCTAACCCACATCGCCCAAGGAAACAACATTCTCCCTTACATTCCTCATGTGATAGAGAACTGCTTCTTCCCAGGAGCAGCCAGACCACTCAGACAAGTTTCTTACTTGGTACTTAAAGCAGCAGCAGGCATGTACGACCTTCCTTGGGAAGACATCTCTGGAACAATTTCTACTGACCTAGGAACTTCTTCAGACCCCGAACTCCAAATTTACGCTCTCAGAATGTTGCACTTGCTTCCAGTCACAATCTCTTTGGAGATACTTATGGCAAAAGAAGCTGAAGTCTCTTACGTTGTCAAAGGCGAAAAAGGCCCTAAACAGCAGTATGTCTTTTTAGATGTTTTGCCTGAAATCTTAGTGAAGATTTGGTGTGGACTAGGTGCAGAGAACCTCAGAGGACAAGACTTTATACGCGAACTATTCAGAAACACCATTGAAATGATTTTAAAAGAGGACAACTGGTTGTGCTTGTTCGGGTTCAAAGCCTTAAAAGTGCTTTTTGAAGAAAGTGAAACGGGAAGGATCAGAGGACTTTCTCAGGAACTTGAAGCCAATGGCAGCAACGAAGAACTCTTAAAACCCCTTATTGTTTACGTCATGTCTTTGATCAACCACAACCTTGAAATGGTAATTCACAGGTTCAATGCTTTAGATATTCGGTTTAGAATCCAAGGACTTTATCCACTTTGCAAGCTTCTATCGCTTAGGCCTGACTTGCCTAACCTTCATTACACCTTTGAAAACTCTACTTTAGTTCCTATGGTTCAACACCTAGAAAAAGCAGTAGTTTGGGAAGCATCCCAGTGCTTGCTTTTTCTAGCACCCCACCACTCAACTATTTGGCTGATGTGCAACAAACTACTAGCTTTTTCTCTCTACGAAAAACTGCCTGCAGCTTCTCTGCTTTTAGTAACAGCAGGGTTGCCTAAACTCCCTATTTCGCAACAACTTTCTATATCCCTTAAAGCCATTGAGTTTTCCAAACGCATTGAAAACACTGTAGACAGACTTAGTGTAGTGCTTTCTTGTCTTAGTTCAATAGTTACCATTAGTTTAGAACTCATTGGCAGTGGCGAGAACTCTGCAATCTACCAGTTGTTTTCCCAAAGTTGGTTTGTAGAAATGTGGTTGTCAGATTGCTCAACTTTCAGAGAAGAAGTACTGGATTGTCTGGTTGAAACCTGTTTAATGCACACACAAAATAACCAAGTTTGGCTGACAATGGCTTTTGAAGTAGCAGACGTGTGCTGCAGAGTGCTGGACTGGGAAGAGTCCTGTTTCACTTATGCAGCAGGTTACTACTTCATGCTTTTAGATAAGCTTTGTGAAATGAGCAAAGACACTTCTTTCGCAGAAAGGAAAGTTCAGTTAATGGAAGAACTTGTAATTAGAATAGAAGCTGGAAAATCAGAAGACTGCTCGATTCCTAATCAGTATGCCAGAAACTTAGCTTTGCTTACCCTTGCAAAATACTGGCAACCTGACTCCTCTGAAGCCCTTCAAAAGCTGGTTAGAATGGTTAGGCTCCGCTTGTTCAACACAGAAATGATGGGCTTCTTAGGTCCAGAAATGAGTGTAAGCTCTTCACTAAGTGTAACCTTTTTGTTGTCAAGTTGTGCTTACATAGGAGTTCGCTTCCACGAAGAACTAAGTCAAAGCGTCCAGAAGATACTTGAGGAGTTCATAGAAGTTCTAGAAAGCAACAAAGGACCTGAAGCTATAATAGAGCTGTCCTACAAAATCATTGGAATTGTTAACCGAGCAAAGCAAGAAGGCCAAGAGCATATTGACCAGTTTGACTTAGTGCTTGACCAAAAAAAGGGCATTTCAATTGTAGAAGACAGTTTTTTCCAAGACTCCTTGCACGCAGCCCTAAACATTTTCAGTGAGCCAGGAACTAAGTATGAAACTATAGTCCCAGAAAAACCCATGCAACTGCTGAAAATTAAACAAACTGCTTCTGAAATGAATTGGAGGTGCTTGGAGATGCAAGAAATCACAGGGTTAGCTGACCCTATTCGGGTGTGGTGCAACAACGTAATCTACCCTTCATAGTAAAATCCAAATAGTTCCCTTGTAGTGTTTTGTTTCAAAGCTTATAATTCCACTAAGTTCGAACTGCAAAACATCAAGTTCCAATACCTAATTTCCCAAAACCTTAAATTCGGACTTAAACAGCCCCGCAGTTCAAGTGTGAGTTCACTCTCTACAGAGGATTCCTTTGAATTCAAAGTGAGAGCTATCATTAAAGACTCAGGCCAAGTTTCAATTTCTCTAAAAGTTTCAGTGGAGGGAGACTCTTTTCCTGAAGAAAGTGCACAATACAACACTCTTATTTATTCTGTTCCTTTTCCTCGTTTACTGCTTAAAGACACTTCATCCTCACATTCTGTTTCACATTTTCTTAGTTTGTGGACGAGGCTTGTGTACGGGGATTTGGCCCAGTGCAGTATGGGCAGCATCGAAAGTGTCAGGCACAAAGTAGGCAAGTACATGCAGGAAGCTTTGTACGTAGAAGAGTTTGGTTCTTTCAAGCTTGGCTGGCAAGCTGCCAACTTGCAAGGTGACAGAGTAGTGCTGTACATCTCAGGAAGCAGAAACTCTAGAAATGTAAGAACTGAAGTAAGGACTTCAAGTCACTCAAACTCTTTGATGATAAACAGGTCTTTGGAAACCTTTTTGCAAGAGTTAAGTGAAGGGGAGCTCCAAGTTATTAGGTAGTTACTTACTAATGCTTTTGTTGATGGCTTCAACGAGTTTAGAAGTTCTTTGTTGCTGGCTTTCTATTAGTGAAAGCAGTTGGTCAATGTCGTTGATGTAAGCTTGCTCGTACATAATCAAGGCCAAAGTTGTGTTCCTGAGGATCTTAATCATTTCAGGCGACAATTCAGGCGTAAAAGGAATAGGTGCAGAGTCAGTGTTTCCTTCATTCATGTTTTCAATAGCTAAAGAAATTTCAGAGTTAGTCCTCCTTTGCATTTCAATCTCGCTTTCTTGCCTTTGAGTAATCATATAGTCAGCTTCTGTGAGACCAGGGTTTTTTATAAACAGGTTTCCCCAGGTTTGACTTCTGAAAAGAGGAATAGGGATTAAGCTTAAAGCTATAGCTAGAACAGAAGTTCCTACTATAATGCTATAGAATCCTACTACGTCGAAAACATCAATAGAGGGCTGATGTTCAGTTTCTTTGTCAATATAAAGCTTGTAAGAGCTAGCAAGTTTCGTGCTTTCACCATTAAAGTGCATTTCAGCTAGTTTGGAGTTTATGTTAAAAGCAACATTAGAGTTTAAGTCTTGAGTAAACAGCGCGGCCAAATTGTACCTAAGTAAAGGATTGGTATTGAGAATAAAGGAATCATGTATTTGAGCTTTGTGCGAAAGAAAAGCATGATCTGCCAGTATAGCCATAATTTCTCCGTTGTCTAGCAAGTCTAGGAATTTTTCAAAATTAGTGTGAAAATCTTCGTTGAACCTGTAATAGTAAACAGAGTATTGTCCAGCCATTCTTTCAAAAGTAGGGTCAACTAGCACAAGTTCGCCTGCAATGTCTGCAAAACTTGTAATATTAGTTTTGAGTTCCCTATTCAAAAAGCAAATGTACCCTGCTAAATACCCATAAAACAGCAAAACCATCGTAATGCCTAGAATGAGATTCAAGAACTTCGCTAGGCCTATTCCTCCAGGCAGGTTAAGTTTCATAAAGTTAAGGTAAGAATCCCAAATTAATTTGAGCAGCATGTTGAAGTCTTTTAAAGCTTCCAAATGACTTGAAGCTATTATCATGTTGTAAAGCCAGTTGCAAAGCCCAACTCCACAAGGAGTAAATACAATAAGAACCCAAAGCTCAAAGCTAAACACGTTGAAAAGTCTCCACGTGTCGTCTAAGTTAACTTTTTTGACTAAAAAGTTGAGTCCAGAAGTGTATGTTGGAACTGAAAACTCAAAGCCTTGTTGTATTAGTTGTCTTCTAGGTCTTATTCCACCTATGATTATTGCGTCTGAGTAACTGGCAGCTTCAATGCTTTGAATGCACTCAACTGTGTAGTCTTTATCCTCTAGGTAACCATGACTAGAAATTGCCTTTGCTAAAAGCTCATACTCGTACCCCTCCCTGCTGCAACTAACCATTGGGATGTTTTCTACCAGTAAGAGTTTGAAACTAAACACCTCTAGTAAACGACCTAAGGTTAATACAAGTCCTAAAAGCCACATTTAATAACTACTTAAAAAGTGTTGGGTGCAGTGAAGTCCCTAACACCCATTTTAATCTCAAAACTCCAATAGACCACTCCAACAATACACTAGGAATTGGTTGGTAAAAATGTCTTCCAAAACATACAGGCTAGTGATGATTCGTCACGGAGAGTCCACTTGGAACCAAGAAAACAGGTTCACGGGCTGGACAGACATTCCACTTACTCAAAAAGGAGTAGAGGAGTCCCGTGAAGGCGGTCAGCTTCTCGCACAGCAGAACTTCAATTTCGATGTAGTGCATACATCAGTGCTTAAACGTGCCATACAAACAATGAATGTTGTGCTTTCTGAAATAGACCAAGAGTACGTGACTATTAAAAAACACTGGCGTCTTAACGAAAGACACTACGGAGCACTCCAAGGCTTGAACAAAAGCGAGACTGCTGCCAAGCACGGAGAAGACCAGGTGCAAGTTTGGAGAAGGTCCTACGACATTCCTCCTCCTCAACTCGAAGAAACAGACGACAGATACCCAGGACACGAACTTAAGTACCGCCACGTTCCTGTTGAGTGCCTTCCTAAAACTGAGTGCTTGAAAGACTGCATTGAAAGGACTCTGCCTTACTGGTACGATTGCATAGCACCAGATATTTTGTCAGGAAAACAGGTTATGGTGATTGCCCACGGAAACTCCTTGAGAGGACTGGTGAAGCACCTAGACCAAATGAGTGACGAAGATATTGTGGGCTTAAACATTCCTACTGGAGTGCCTCTTGTCTACGAGTTGGACGAGCGTTTAAGACCTATTAGGCACTACTACTTGGCTGACGAAGAAGAACTAAAGAAAAGAATAGAAGCTGTTGCTTCACAGGGTAAGGCTAAGTAATAAGTCATAAGTTAGGAAGTCTTAGTTTCTTCAGTCGTGGGTTGAAGTGGTAGAATGGAGGCTTGGGGCACTTAGAAATGGGGATTTTGGGTTTTTCCCAACTCCTAGAAGTTTGTGTTTGGTAGAGTTTTTCTTCCATAGAATTATGCCTTTTCTTGTAAAGCTTGATTCTGTCTTTTACGTCAGAGAATTTGGAAGAGTTCCGCCAAATGTGTCTTTGGGTTTTGGAGGGTGAAAAGCTCTGTTGAGTAGTTTCTAAAGAGTAAGCGTTAATTACTTTTCTACCTCTTTCTTTTTCAGTTTGGGTTTGGCCTAAAATAGCTCCCATCATCATGCTTCTCCTCTTAATACTCATTCTCAGGCTCAAAGGCAAGTCGCCTTCTTCGTTGTTTTTGTCTTTGAAGATCTCGCTCCATATAGGACTTTTTTGGTTTTGGGTATCTAAGTCTTCGAAGATTTTGAGGAACTCTTTAAATCCTATCAAGCCTGAAGAGTCAGAGGAAACTTTTTTAAAGATTGTTTCTACTTGGGCTTTTTCGTGAACTATTCCTAAAGAAAGCAGTGTTTCGTAAACTTCTTCTACACTCAGAAGTCCCGAGCTGTCTGTATCTAGTTCTTTAAACATGCTTCTGAGTTTGGACCTTGTCTCGTTATTGAATTTAAATTTTTTTCCGTGCTTTTTCATCCAAATCCTATCATTGTCAAGCTTGACTCGGTTGAGGCTTTCATCATGCATGAACTTTCTCCAGTCAGAGGGGAATGTATTGCCTGTTTCTGTGCTTGTAATAAAGCTCTTGGAATTCGACATAATATGAAGTCGTTTTGGGTTGTGTTTGCTTTACAGACCCTGTGCATTGCTTACCTCGTGACTGAACTCTACCAAAAAACCAAGGAAGTAGAATCCGCCAAGGCTTTGGAAGAGCTTAGAAGTGCAGCTTGTGACTCAGACCTTATGATTCACCGCAACATTTCTATGTGCAAACACTTTGAAAACCCTAATGAGCACAACTGCAACATTGCTTTGAGCTTTGCAGGTATGATCGACGTCAGGGTAAAAGCCCAGGATCTGCTGAGTTACTTAGAGCCCCCAGAAGCACCTAGATATCACTCAAGCATTAGGTCTAGGCAGCAGTTTCTAGAAACCTTTGCAGACTGCTTTGTAAACGGAAAGGCAGCTGAATTCAGAGTCCCCAAAGCTTTGTTCAGTGAACTGCTAAAGATAACTGAAGGCTTAAACACTGAAAGAAAAATAGGAGGTAATGCTGCCGTAATGGCTTTAAGAATAGCCCAGGAAGGCTGCAAAACTTCTATTTCTGGCCCAATATCCCACGAGATGACGGAGTTTTTCCCTAAGAGACTAGTTGCACTCAATGAAATTATAGATGAGCCAGATATTCACTTAATTATAGAGTACAAAGAAAACCAAGTTTGGGGCAACTACAGAGCTGGAAGGTCTAATAGGTTCTACGCTAACCATGACATCCAAAACACCAACCCTGAGTACTTAAAAGGGCTGAAAAACCTAGAAAACAACACACAGGTAGTTGTGTTTGGGGGGTTCCAGTTACTGGAAGGGTCTGAGAACGAAAAGAAGTTTCTGGAAAGCATTGAACTCAGCATTGCAGAACTCAAAATCCAAAACAAAAAGGTCCATGCTGAACTAGGGGACTTCCACAACAACAAGTTCTACAAGGCTTTCCAGTCCATTTTATCCAAAATAGACTCAATTGGGTTTAACGAACAAGAACTTGGAAAACTTCTTTCTTACTTCAGAAAAACTAAGTTTAGAGGGTACCCTGCTAAAGCTGGAGTTTCGGACTACTTGCCTGACCTCATTTCTCTTATTCACTACCTGAAAGAGCACTCCTATTCAACTAACAGACTGCACCTTCATACAATATCTTCCCAGGTTATTTGCTCAACGGAGGAGTGGGAAAATCCTTTGGTTCCTGCTGCTCGTTCTGCTTTGATCTCAGGACAGTTCGCGTGCAATAAAACTGATATCCAACTAGGAAGTATTTCTTTTGAAAAAGGGCCAGTTTACCTCCAGAACCAAGTACTGGTGGGTTCCCACGAACACCACGTAACTGAGTGCTGGGACGTGTTCAACATGGAGTGCTGTTTAGCTTTAGTGCCTACCTGCTTAGATGTAATTTCAGTGACATCCCTTGGCGACAACATTTCTGCTATGGGTTTAGCTTATCATAGAGTAAAATAACTTTTAAGTTTACTTCAGGAAATATGGTTGTCTTACTAGCTAGCTTCAACAACAGTAAATAAAGTAATTATCAAGCCACATATTTCAATAATAAATGAACTCAAACAGAAGTTTTCTCAGAAACTTAGACGAGCAAGCCACTCCTGAAAAACTATTCGCCAATCAAGGAATAGTAATGAATCGCCTGGATAGAACAGAAAAACCTAGAAATAAGATTTTGCCTGGAAGGTTTAACAATGCTAACTTATCGGGAGAGCAGGATCAACAACCTTCGAACCGTTTTGATTAGGTTTTGTCTATAAAGAATATATAATTAGGTTGTATTTTAGTTAATTGCATAAGTAGTTATGTTTTTGTGTTAAAGATTAATCTGGAGTTTGACTTAAGCAAAATTCATAATAATATAGTCATGGAAGCTTTGCCCCAGGACGAATTGGAAAAGTTTGACCAGGAACTAAAGGATATTGAAAACTTGTTTCCCCAGCCTTTGCAAAACAGCACTTCTAAAGATAAATTTCCCGCTCAACCAGAAACCAAGCCAAGTTCCCAAAAGGCTAAGTTGGAGTCTGAACTTTCTCAACTAAAAACTAAACTTAAACAACTTGAAAATCAAAAACTCCAAAAGCAGGCCCAGTCACTGAAGTCTAAGTCTTCTTTGCAGCTTGAAGCGAAGCAATTATCTGCTTACTTACAAAGTCTTCAAAACGAGTACTCTTCCCAGTCTTCTTTGTACTCAAAAATCAAAGCATTGAGAGAATCGATTTCTCCTTTGGAAGGGCGGGTTTCTTCAATTCGCAAGTCCAAGCTTGAATTGACTGCCTTGCAAACTCAAATTCAAAATGAAGTATTTAGACTAGAAAACACTCTAAATATGTGTGCCGAAGAAATACAGTCTAGGTATGCACAACGTGCTGAAAAAGTAGCACTTAGAGAAGAACTTGAAGAAATTTACGAAAGACTCAAACTAGACTACTCAGGGAACCTGGAAGACCTAAGAACTCAAGAAAAGCAGGTAAATTTAACTCACAAAAGACTCTTAGTTGCAGAAAGGGTCCAAAACTTAGAATTAAGCCTGTTCGAAATAAATTCTAGACTGGAGGAGTTTAAAAGCAAAGTAGATAATTCTCAAAACGACTCAGAAAAAAGCGACTCTGAACTTCAAGAAATCGAAGATTACTTAAGTTACAAGTCCGAAGAACTCTCTTTGCCTCAACTGTTTGACCTGGTTCTAGAAGTCAACGCTGAGTTCAACCACGACTTAGACGAACAAATTCTAAGGGAACAACTAAACGAAGTCAATAGACAAGAAAACCTTGCCAGAAAAAAGTGGGACAAAGAACAAACTGAAATCGGCGAAAAAATGAAAGCATGCCAAGACAACTGGGAAAAAGTAGAACAACTCGAGGTTTATTTTGAAGAACAACAAAGAAAGTACAGAAACATATTCATTGCAATTGGCCAGTGGAAGTCCGAAGTAGAAAGTGTCTTGTCAGAAGCTAGTGAATTCAACAAAGTTTCAGATGACTCAATTCTAACTGCGTTCAAAAACTTACTTCTGAGCCAAATAACTCAAGAAGAGTATGAGTTTAATTTCCAAAGTCAGCTTTCTAAGTACTTAGAGTTGCTGAAAAAAAGGGAAGAAGAAGCAAGAAAGTGCCTTCAAAGTGGTTCTGCCTTTTTTAAAAAGTGCATTGAAAACTTAGAAAGGGACAAAAGTCTCATACTGAACGAAAAAGAGCAACTAACCCAAAAACTCCAAAGTTACTCAGAAATCCAAAGCATACCAAGTACTCAGAGTACTGAAAAAATAAGGTCAGCTCAAGAGCAGTACTTAAAGCAAGAAAGACTCATAGTCACCGACACCTACAAACTAAAGTACATACTGAACCCAATGCTTTTACAAAGCACTCAAGTGGTTTCTAACACCAAATCTGAACTCTGTCCAAACAAAGACTCTATAAAGCAACTCCAAAGCGAAGAAGACTCCCTTAACTCCCAAATCGAAAACTTAATGAAAAACCAAAAACCCGAAATTAAGAACTCCAAACACTTTGTAGAAGTAAAAAAGTCCAACTTGCAAAAACTCACAAACCAAATAGAAAAAACCAAGTCTAACCTTAAGAAAACCCAACAAAGAATAAAAACAATAGAAACTAAGAGTGAAGAAACTTTAAAAAGTATTGAGCAGCAAGCTGAGTCCTGCAAAGCCCAAATCCAGTCCTTGGAGAACTCTTTAGCTAACTTAGGGCTTGCAAAAAGAACAAGCACAAAAATAAATAAGGAAAACTCTAGGTCCAAAAGCCCTATGCTTTATGAAGACAAAGACTTAACTCCACCCAAGTCGCACTTCAGAAATCTTTCTGAAAATAAACTCCAAGAAAACTCAGTCCAGCCTATTAAACATCAACACAGAATGTTTATAAAAAGGCATTCTAGTCAAGGCAATAAACTTAGATCAATCAGGAACTCTGTAAAGCCCCCTCAAGAGGACTCCCAAATTGAAAAGGTTCTGCATGAAAGAGTGATTCCCTTGATAAAGGGTTCTACTTTGTACATTAAACTCTCTGAACAGTCCACAGTTTTTGACGCTTTGAGTGCTGACAAAAGTCCCCCCGAGAGTTGTGGCTATGGAGTGAGGTGCTTAAGTTTGCACAAGTCACTTACTAAACTAGATATAAAACAAAGGTTTAAACAAACACCTGAGTCTAGCATTAGTTTAGCCAATGTGGTAGCTCCAGTTATACCTCAAAGCACCATGAACATTCTTAGAATTCAAAACAAAAGATTCCAAGCTGAGTCCCAGCACAGCGAAAAGTTCGCAGAGATCAAAGAAAACGACCCACAAAGCAGAATTTACAAACAAAAGTGCTTAGAGTGCAGTTTTTACGCTTTTAGTATTAATTTGACCCAGGGCGGAAGAGTTGACTTGATAGCTACATCCTACACTACCTTTAAAAACTGGATAAACGGACTCAACAGTTTAGTCAAGCATAAAAAGTACGTTCCGAAAGTCCAAAGCAAACTAGAATCCTAAGATAATGTAAAAATGTCTTCTGAAGTAGTGATAGTAGGAGGGGGCATGGTAGGTTCAGCACTTGCCTGTGCACTGGGCCAGTCGTCCCTTTTCAACTCAATCAAGCTAATTGACACTATGAAGCCTCCTCCAATGCCAGATTCCTCCACTCCTGACCCACGAGTAGTCACAGTGTCTCCTCAGTCCCATCGCTTCCTTGAGTCAATCAATGCCTGGAGCTTCATTCCTGAATCAAGGAAAGTAGACTTCTCAGGCATGAATGTTTGGGACTACTACGGAACAGGAGAGTTGCTTTTTCCTGAGAGCCACAGCTGGGTAGTGGAAAACATTGCTATCCAAAGTGCCAACATGCAAAGAGTTCAGGAACTAGACTGTGTGGAGGTGATTGCTCCTACCAAAGTTGAAGAAGTAAGGCGCAAAGGAGAACAAGTAGAAGTTCTGCTTGAAGGAGGCAAAGTACTCAGTTCCAGTTTAGTCATAGGCTCCGACGGAAGAGAAAGCAAAACCAGAAAAGACCTTGGAATCAAAGCCTGGAGAAAGTCCTACCCCCACATGGGACTTGTGTGCAACGTTAAAGTCCACGGAGGAATCACAGAAGCTTATCAAAGATTCTTAAGCACAGGACCTATAGCTCTCTTACCTCTTTGGGAAGACTTTGTATCAGTGGTGTGGTCACTTCCTCCTCTAGAAGCTGAAAGGGTCAAAAACTTACCTACTAACGACTTTTTAAGTGAAATCAACTCAGCAATTTCCAACCAGGCTGAAACTCAGTTTCCTTCCTCACAAAGTATCCACCCACCCTTCATATCAGAACTTGGTTCAGACAGGTTTACTTTCCCCTACATGCTCCAGCAGGCTGAGTCCTACGTAGACCCTAGAGTAGCTTTGATTGGAGACGCTGCTCACACAATACACCCAATGGCAGGCCAAGGCTTCAACTTAGGAGTATACGACGCAATGAACCTAGCTAAGGTTTTGTGCGAAGGTGCAAGAGTAGGAAAGGACCCTGGGGACATTTCCACCCTTCTAGAGTACTCAAATAAAGCCAAAGCTTACAACTTAGCAATTGCCGGGTTTGAGCAAGGCATGTTGTATGCTTACACTGACTTTAAGCCTCTGCACTACGCAAGGAACCTGCACTACTCACTGATTTCTTACCTTTCACCTGTGAGAAAACTTTTTGTAGGAGTAGCGAGTGGAGACTACTTTGCACCTGAAGATTTGCCCTGGGAGAAAAATTATTAAGTTAAGTTACAACCTTCTTTGGATTTCCTCAGATATTTCGGGTATTGTAGCTGCAGGGCCTAGCCTCAAAAGCTTCTTTAACTTGTTTAAGACCAAGTAAACTTCTTCGTTTTCAGCCAGTATCTTCTGTATGCTTCTTATGATTTCCTCAGGGTACTCTACGTTTAGTGCGTCGGTGAGTCTCAAAATAACTTCTGCGTTGGGACTTTGTCTTTTGATCTTAAGGTACTCGTCTACAAGTCTCCGAATCCACTTCCAAATTCTTTTCAGGGAAGGTTTTTTAGTAAAAGCTCCTGGAGGAGAGCAGTCCATTACGAGTTTTTCAATCCGCTCAATAAACAACTTTTCTTTACTGACGTTGGTAACTGCTCTGATGCGTGGGGCTAAGTCGTTAGGGTTTTTTACTTTGTACTCGTTCATGAGTTCTCTAACCATTTTGCGGCAAGTGGCATCTGAGATCTTTCCGTGCAAAGGAGGTCTTTCGTTGGACCTTGCTCTGATTCTGCCCGTGGAGACACTCCGACCTCTTTTTTGTGTGGCTTCAATTACTTGTTCGAGTTCAGCTAGTTTTTTGGATGCTCTTTGGATTTCTTTGGAGCTGGGTTTGCGTCCAATTTGTTTTTTAAGTCTTTGGTTTTCGTCCTGCAACTGAAAGTACTTGTTTTCGAGTTCTTGGTAGTTTTCTTTGTCTTGGTACTTGCACGTTTCTCTGAAGCTGTAAGTTCTGTTTCTCAAATGTTGGTTTTCGTTCCAGAGGTTGTTGACTTCCGTTTCTTTTTCGTAAACTGCTTCTTTGTACTCATCTAGTTTTTTTAAGTGCTCTACTTTTTCTTGTTTGAATTCAAGTATTTGATTTTCGTAGTCACTGTTGGTTTGTCTCAGTTTGTGTATTTCTTCCTTCATGCTTGAGTACTTGTCTTCAATGAACTTCAGTTCTTTTTCAAAGGACTCAAGTTTCTGTTCTAAAAGTTGGTTTTCTCTGAGGAGTTGCTTTTTCTCGTAATCAAGGTTGCTTACTTTTTTTTCAAGGTCTCTGTTTGTGTTTTTGAGACTTTCTAAAGTTTCTTTTTGGCTTCTTGAACCTTTGCTTTTGCGCAAGGCGGCTACTTCATTTTCAAGCGACCTAATGGTAGCAAGGTGCTCCTCTCCCGCCCTTTTGCTTTCTTGAAGTTGTCTAGTGAGGTCATAAACTTGCTGGTCTTTCTTTTTGTTGACTTCTCTGAGTTCTTTTTTGGTGTTTTCTAAGCTTTGCATAAGTTCGTCTTGGGACTTAGTAAGTCTTTCGATTATTTGGTCTTTTTCTTGGACCTTAGTTTTAAGTGACTTCATGTTTGTGAAGTGGGAGGCCTCTATGGGCAAGTTCTTGGAAGTTTCTTGGTTTTTTCTGAAGAACTGGTCTGGTTCCTTGAATTGCGGGGAGTTGATTATTTCTTCATCCATTGAAGCTTTTAAGTCGTCTGCTGAGTAAGAGTTTTTAAGTGCTGACCCTAACTAAACTTTACTGCTTTCAGAGTAAGTTTTGCTGTAGTTTTGTGGAGAGTCTAGGTCTGTAAGTTTGGGCTCTAGGTACCTTTCTTCCAAAAACTCTTGGAGCGGACTTGCATCTTTAGAGGACTCGGCTACTTCTACGTTTAGTTGGTTGAGTGTTTTGCGAATGCTAAATATCCTTTCTTCCAAAAGTTCTTCGTTGCTTCTTTGAGACATTTAATTTAAATTTCACTACTACACAACTTTATTTATTACCAGTCAATTCTTCTGTGGGACCCGTCGCAGTAAGGCTTTTTCTTGGTGTACTTGCACGCACACATAGAGTAAACCTTGCTTTGGTCAACTGTAAACGCAATTGGGCTAAAGATAGTTCCTTCATGCGAGCCATCGCAAAAAGGTTGATTCCTTGACCTTCCACAGTCGCAGTAGTAGTAAACCTTTCCTGCTTCTAGTGGCACTTTCATAGACTTCTTCTGAACAACCACTCTTTCCATTTATTACTATGTATTACTATGTAAAAGAAGGCCCGTAGTCGTCCCGGTTCATTCCGTTCAGCCCACAAATAATGTTCTTGTGCTCCTCCAAACTTGTGCACTCATCTCTAATCTTGAAAAAGGTGTCTGCTGTCACTAAGCTGTCAGAACCAGCTTGGTGCATACAGCCTATTCTCTTCACTCCACAAATTTCAGCAATTCTAGTGAGTCCTCCTCTGTACTTGTCTATTCCTCTAACGACTTGTTTGATGTCGTAAAAGTTAGGGAAGTAAAGGTTCAGTTGGCTGTAGAACTCACCCTGTGTAAAGGGAATGTTTCTGCAGGTGAGTTGCTTTAGTAAGTAACCAAAGTCGTACCCACTGTGGAAAGTTATATAGTTCACATCTTCGTTGAGACAAAGTCCCGAAACTGTATAGTACTCTGCAAAAACACTTCTGGAGATTCCATCTCTATTAAGAGCATCAAAGTCAAGACCAGAGTTTTTAAGCAGAGTAATCGAATCTTCAGCGTGGGTGTCAACTTGAGTGTTAAATTGAAAGTTGAACTGCCAAGTGCACACTCCTGGAGGTTTGTTTCCTTTTTCGTCAGAAAGAGTAATGCCAAGTTGGATCAGCTTAAGAGAGTCTACGTTGTGGCGGATTTGCTGGTACTGAACGTCGCTGAGCTCTCCCATAACCCTTACTACTATTCCTGGGAACTCGGTGTCCATTGCAACATAGTTGTACTTCTCCAACAACTCTGAAATTCTCAGAATTTCTTGTTTGAAGTTGTACTTCCACACATTTTTGATCCTTGAGTCTAAAACTTGGTACGCGTTAGGTTCAAATGCTGGAGTTTGGGGGTTTAAAATCGACATTTTCAGATTATTGAAGGAATTAATTAATCCCGCTTGAACTTCTTTGCAATTGTTGTGGCAAAAGACATGTTGTATTTGAAAAACAAAAACAAAGCAATGCAAACTAAAGCAGGAAGTACATATTGCTTCCAAAAAGTTGGTGGAGGGTCCCCTACTTTTCCACAGAGTCTTTTCCACTTTTCATCCGACTCAAAAGTCTTCTTTTTAACGTAGCTTTGGAAGTCACTGAGCTTGCAGTCTGTGCCGCAGTTAGCAATTTGTGCTAACTCCCCGTTATAAAAGAACCTTAAAAAGTATTCAGTTTCATTGTGTAACTCAATCACAAGTGAAGAAGAGGGGCTTAAAGGGGGCTCATAAAGACCCAGCATCTTCAGTAACCCCAAAAAGAAGGTTTCTTCTGTAATAAAAATCTTAAACTTGTAAGGGTCCAGGGTACTGTTGTGCAGAGTCTCAAGTAAGTGAGTAAAGAATCCGTGCAAAGCTAGCTTTCCTTGGTCTCTAGAACCCAACACTAACTTGTCTTTAAACCTGTAACTTCCCTCTATTGCAAGCTCCTTTGCTTCTTGGGTCATCCTGAGTTCTTTGTTTCTGTACTGGTAGCTTAGCACTGCTTCACCTATTTGGTTTATGGAATGAATGTCACTTGAGTTGTTTGCACTTAGTTTCTGAAATTCTTCTAAATGTCTTTCAGCCTTTTCCATGAAACTTAAATATTCTTTGTTTTGGAACCTGTCTCTTTCCATCAACCAGAAAATTCTTTCACACCACTTAAAGTCTAGTATGTGGCTGCTTTCTTGGTTCACTTCACCCTCTTCCCCGAAAATAACTTTAAGTTGGGCTTTAGCACTCTCCAGGGCGCTTTCAGTGTCTACAGTTCTAACTTCAACTTGACTTTGTGTTTTTAGCAAGTGCAAGTACTTAGCTTTGAGTTGGCTTCCTAGTTGTTGGTGTTGGTAAATGCCTTCAGGGGTGATTTCTGAAGGGGTACTTTCTGTGGTCCAGGGCAGTATCACAGGAGGAGTAGTAGTGCCTACTTCAGACACTTCAACTCCTAGTATTATGTCCCCCAGTGTTTTGCCTAAACCCAACACTAGAAACAAAAGCATAATAAATGGAAGGTAAGTACTATTTTCCACCTGTTTCTGAGAACCAACACGGACTACTGAGTTTGGTGCTGTTTGTGACTGGATTCCTAATGTTTTCATGGCTTTTTGTGTACCAAGTCACCAACCCTAAAAGGTCCCTATTCAAAGAAGTCTCCTTGGCAATTGTGGTAAGTTTACTCTGGGGCTTTGCAGCTTTATTTGGATTACTCTGGGCAGGACTTTACGTTTAAGCTAATTTAAGTTACAACTCAGGTTTAAGTTCAATGGGTTCAGGGAAAACATCTAGTTTTTTAAAGGCACCTCCTCCTGAAAGAATATTTGAAACATGGTCTATTATGCAACTCTCATCTGAGCAGTTGATTGTGGAGTACTTCTTCCTTTTGGCTCTGTAGATAACCACTTCTCCTTCGAACTCCTCTGCAAAAGAAGAGTACTTGCGCTTGTCTAACCAGTAAAAGTCAACTGGGTCTTTTTCAAACACCTCTGCTAGTTTTTGCAGAGTGTTTTTGACTTCCTGAGTAGGTTCTTCCACAAACCACATCACACAGTAGTTGGGGTCAGACTTGTTGCACTTTCCGCTGATGAATGCATTTCTAGTGTACTCCCTTGCTGTGGGTTTTTGTGAACCTGTTGAATAGGCCATTTCCCTTACCCACTTTTCCAAAAAGTCTTTTTTAACTTCGCCTTTGTAAGCTTCTCCTTGGTTTTCGTTTTTCAAAGCCATAATTGTTGGGAAGTTCTCCACGTGGAACCTTTCAACTAGGTCAGCTTCGCTTTGCCTGACTTCCCCAAACAAAACTTTGTCTTTGAACTGTTTCGAAAGGGCTTTAAGCAGGGGAGGAGTGGCTTTTTTCTGCGTGAACAAAACAACTTTTAGTTTGGAAGGGTAACTGTGGTAAAACTCTTCAAAGTTGTTTTTATTCACATACCTCACGAAACTTTGCATTTTGGAAACAGCAAAGTCAGCAATAGCTTTGTAAGACCTTTCTCCTGTGTACTTTTCGTGACTCGAAGCTGTGTTGTCTGGGAAGTAAACAATAGTTCCTGTGTTGTACACGTCAAATTCTTCACAGAGTTCCTCGTCTTCGTCGCAGTTCACAGCTGCTAGTTTGATGATTCCGTACAACTTGTTGGCTAGTTCAATCCAGGTTTCTTTGATCTCTTCGCACTGTTTGCAGTTTTTTCCGTAAAAAAGCACCATCCAAACTTCTTCTCTGCGGAAGAGTTGGTTGATGTTAGACATTTCAAGTTCCAAAACATCTGTTTTTTCAAACATCGGAGGTGTTTTGGGTTCTTCTTGTGGTTGTTTTTGGAACCCTTGTCCTCCAAAGTGGAACTCAAAGTTCCTTCCTCCTTGTTGGAAGAACCTTTGTCTCCCTCCTCCAAAAAAGTTACTGAAAACGTCATCAAAGTTCATGTGGGAGTGTTGTTGTTGTTGTTGTTGCTGGCTTTCTTTAAGGCCTTCTTCTCCGTACCTGTCGTAAATAGCTCTTTTTTCTTTGTCCATCAGAACTTCGTAAGCGTTTGCTATTTTCATAAACTTTTGTTCAGCTTCTTCTTTGTTGTCTTTGACTTTGTCAGGGTGGTACTTCAAAGTAAGTTTCTTAAAGGCTTTCCGAATAGCTTTTTCGTCAGCGTTGCGAGGCACTCCTAAAAGTCTGTAGTAATCTTCTCCTGCCAAGCCCACTACAACTAAGCACAGCAAAATCAACCCTTTCACTTGCATTTTTATTACGTGTTAGTAATATGGGAAGTTTGGATTCGAGAAACTTCTAGAAACACTTAGTTACTTCTTCCATTCAACTTGCATCACAGTTTCTGAAACCTTGAACTGACTTCCGTTTGAAAGCTTAAAAGGGGTAAAGCCTCTTTTTTCAAAAGCTTTTCTTTTTCTGAGTGAGAGCCACGTGCCTTTGGTTTTGTCTACTACAAACCACTTGTTTTTCTTAAACTTTATTTTACACTGACAGTCCAGTATGGAATTCTCAAATACTTTTAAGTCTGCAGTTTCTGACTTTCCTATGGTAAAAGTTTCTTTTGAGGTCTTAGCAAACATAGGTTTTTGGACCTCTTCGTTTTCTAGTGACTTGCTACTAACTTGGAGTTGGATAAAAGGAGGTACTTGGTCTAGGGTTTCTAGGTGAGTTCTGTCTGCCAGTCCAAGGGACTTGGCAGTATATGTTTTGGTTAGTTGCACCACGTCTATCAAAGTGTCTTCTCCAATGCAGAAGTACATTCCTGGCTCTAAACTAACTGGCTCTTCAAGTCTTATGTAAGTGCCCCAAATGCTTCCTAAGTCAACTAAAAACAACTTTGGTTGTTTAAGGAACTCTAAAATATACCTACACAACTCCACAGAAAGGTACTTAACTGGCGACTTGCTGCCTAGCTTGGGGTGAGTTCCCATTAAAAAAGCCAGCCAGTCTGGGGGAATTCCATCACTGAAAAAACGCTCGTAATTTATGTAGCAGTGAATTCTACTAGCAAATCTGTCTTCTTGGGGCAACACTATGTCATTGTAGCCGTACTGGGAACTTTGGAGTCTTCCAATTCTTACCTTTTGTTCTTTGTTGACTCGAGGGGATTCCTTTACTCCTGAAGGCGTAACTTGGTAACTTTTTCCTTGGTTGTTTATGATCTGTTTAGTTTTTACTTTGATCGTGAAGCTTTTTGGGTTGCTTGTAGGATCCATTTTCAAATATTTATTCAATTAATTAATTATTGAGAAGTAACTCCAGCAAGAATTTGTTTGCCTTCTTCGTCCAGGATTTCTTTAGTTGACTCTTGGTTGATAAGAGCAACTAGTTGTCTAATCACTTCATCAGTTCCTTGGTACCCAGACAGGTTGCTTAGGTTATTCAAAAACAGTTTGTTAACGCTTTGAGCTTCTTCAGGCTCAGCTTTAATTGGCAAGTAGGAAATCCACTCTTGGATCATGTCTTGTTTTTGGTACAAAGCTATTTTTCCAAGGGCACCCACTGCACAGTCCCTGGCAATATCGTACTTAGAGTCTTTTTGGCTTAAAACCGACTTTACTGCTTCAAGGGCACTTGGAAGATACACTTGGAACTTTGAGTTGTCAGCTACTTGTGCACACACTCCCACTCCATAAACAGCTGACTGTTTGATTTCAGGGTTGTTCAAAGAACAGTTCTTAAGCATGTTGTCAACTATAGGGGACCTATCGTTGTCCCACATTAAGTCGTGAGTGTACTCTACGTAGTCATCAAACATGCACACGGCAGAGAGAAGTTCTAAATCGCTAGGAGAAGCTTTAACTAGCAACTGGCTGTACATGTCTTTGAAGCAGTTCAAAAAGGTGCTTTGGAATTCTGACTTAAAAGACCTTAGAAGCTTGCCTACAATTTCCATAACGGTTTGTAAGATTTTGTCGTCAACCTCGTCTTCAGACTTCAGCATTTCTATTTCGTCAGTGTAGAGTTCAGGATCTGCAAACTGCTGCATCTCGTTTGCCCTTGCAACTTTTCTCTCAAAGACTTGTTTAGCGTGGGAAGCAAGCAAGTTAGCCAACTCGTTAGCTCCTGCTAGCCCAATCACGGCCAAGTTTTGGACGTTTTCCAAAGCTTCCAGAACTCCTCTAAGTAGTCTTTTAGCGTCTTGTGCTAGCATCTGTGCATTTTGCAACTCTTGAGTGAATATAGGAAGAACTACTCTTAAAAGAGTTTGGGCCTGGACTTCGTCTGCACAACAGCCAACACTTGCTGCAACAGTTTTGATGCTGAACTTCCTGACATCTCCGTTGAAAGAAAAGTTAAACAAGTTCTTCATTGTGGACACAGTAGTTTCCACGTAAGGAGCAAAAGCAGACTTAAGGTTGCACACAAGGTCGTACAGGATTCTGCAAGCGTTAACTTTGTGCTGCAAAGAAGTGGTGTTTATAGCTAGTTGCTTAGTTCCGTGTCCTTTCATTTCAAAAGTAATGGCATTCATCCCTGGTGCTAGTTCTTGAGGCTCGTCTGCATCTGTGAAAGACATGTCTATTTGAAGGGAGGCTTTTTGAAGAAGTTCAGGCACAAAAGATCCAAGGAACTCTGAAAATTCTTGCTTCAAAAGCATAGAAAACTGAGGAGCAACTTCGTTTATTGCAAGTGAAGAGGGATCTTCTGAGTCAATGGACTCCTTAAGCGACAAAAGATTCCTGAGGATTTGCCTGGCGTCTTCTATGTACTGCTGGGGGGAACTGCTTACACTTTCTATAAGGTGGCCAATGCATTTAATGCAGTTAGCTCTGAGTTCTTGCTTTTGAGTAGTGTCAGCAGTAATACTAGCAAAGGTCTTGAGTGCTTGCATGAACTCTCCGTAGTAAGGTGCAAACTCAGACTCCATAGCAGTAGCTGTTGTAGAAATAGCTTTTAGAACCTCTTCTATAACGTTAAAGGTGCTTTTGGAAACAGCTTCTTCCAACAGTTTACCCAAGGACTGCAGCAGCAAGGGAGCGTACTGAGTAAGAGGCTGTGAAACGTCAGAAACTTCATCAAGCAGTAATCCTTTTGAGTAGTTCACTAAAGCTTTGGCTCCATGTGCCTTTACTCTTTCAAGGTTAGAAATGTTTATTATCTTGAGGAGTGAAGGAACTATAACTGAGTGGTACTCGTTTTGAATTTGGGGTTCGAACTCAGTGCACAACCAACCCAAAGCAGAAGCTGTGGCCCATTTCAGTCTTTGGTTTTCGGAGTCGGCAAAAGGCACTATCATGTTAAGGATTTCGCCTAAGTTTTCCTTAAACTTGTTTTGGCAACCTTCTGCTATCAGTCCCAAAGCAAGAATTCCTGTGTGTTGTTTAGCCCAGTCTGCATCCTTTAAAAAGTTAGGAATGGTTTCTAAGAAGAAAGGCAGTACGTTTTCTCCTCCTAGACTTACAGCTACTTTGCTCAAAAGGTCTTTGCCTAAACTGTAGGGGTCGTTAGCTGTGACGTCATCTGTTTCTTCTAGGTTCCAACCTTCAAGGTCGTCCTTAAAGTCTACCTCGTAAGTAAGGTTGAGTGCTGTTTTGCAGATTTCCTGTACGGAAGAGACTTCTTGCTTAACCATCCCTGGGGCTCTTTGTATCAGAGTCACTATTATTTCAACAGCTCCATTCCTTACTTCTTCTGAAAACTGAGTTGCATTCGCAATACTTGTCATCACGTAAACTAGCTTGGACAAAGTTTGTTTCCAGAACCTCGGAAAGGCTTCAGTGAGTTCAGCAAAACTGTTTAAAGCAGCTTTTACCTTTTCGTGGTTGAGTTCCGGCTGCTGAAGTGTAGAAGTTAGAACGTTGATCATAGGTTCTGCAGAGTTGGCAAAGTTCAGCAAAGTAGCTTCGTCAGGAAGTCCAGACATAAAGGCCGCAGCAGTGTTTACGGCACTCAAAACTACGTCCATGCTGGGGTCAGCCATGTGGGTAGAAAGCATGTTCATGACTTCAGTTGAGTTTGACCTAAGCACTTCCATTAAGTTGGGGAACTCAACAGCCAACTCCAGTTGCAGAAGAGCAAATTCTTTAAGCCCTTCGTTGCCTGCCCACTGGGAAATGTAGCTGAAGTACCCATTCACGTCGTTTTCTAGGTCTGCAATGTTGACCAGCACAATGCCAAGTTTCTTCAAGTAACCTATGTCAGCGGGCACAACTTGGGACAAGAAAGTTTGCTTCAAAGAAGCCTTGGTTTGAGCTTCCAGGGAAGAAAAAGCTTTGTTGTCTAGGAACTTTTTGCGGAACAAAACAAGAGCTAAATAAGCTATTTGTAAGTTCGAAGACTTGCAGGCTTCTGCTAAACTAAGCACTCCTCCTGGGGACTGCAAAAGAGTGTTAAGGCTACTTTCTGCTTGAGCACGAGTGTCTTTTTCTGGAGACAAAACTCCCGCTAGGATAGTTTCTACTTCGGACATTTCCCGCTTATTTATTATTAAGTATGTATATGGCGCGCTCTAAGTAGCAGTAATTCCCTGGTAATTTCTGCTTTAAATTAATAGAAATGTCCCGAAGGCCTCCGAAATACTTTTCCCAGAACAGCCGCCTTGTGAAAAGCTCGCAAAAGCTGCAAATAGATGTTACTCGTAATATAGAAAGTCTTAAATTAGACGAAGACCTTCCAGTGCTTGGAAAGAACTCCCCTTCTAATTCCAGAAGCATCAAGCCCAAAACTTCTAGAGCTCTTAATTCACCTAAAACCCAAACTCCCAACTACTCCTTAAAGCCTTATTTCAAGTCTGAAAGTGCAAAAACTATGCCTAATACCAATAGTTTCATTACGAAAGTAAAAAACCCCTTTGAGTCAAAACCTATTCCAGCAGAAACTAAATCCCGAAGTGAAGTGCTTTACAAAGAGCACTTGTTCCAAACCTTCCAGGCAATCAAGTTTGTAAGGACTATGCCCAGTGTTGATTTGAACCAACTCAGACAAAAAAGAGTCAATGTTCCCAAAAGACCTGGTTACGAAAACAAAAAAACCATTGTTTTTGATTTGGACGAAACTTTAGTGCACTGTGTGGAAAGCGTGTACAACAGCCCAGATGTAGTTTTACCCATTACTTTCCCTACTGGGGAAGTGGTTGAAGCTGGCATTAACATTCGGCCCTTTGCAAAGCAATGTCTTGAAGAAGCCAGTAAACACTTTGAAGTGTTTGTGTTTACTGCCTCCCACAGATGCTATGCAGACGTAGTCCTTGACCACTTAGACCCTGAAAAAGAACTTATCCACCAAAGGTTTTACCGAGACAACTGTTTAGTTGTTGAAGGAGTCTTTATAAAAGACCTAAGAATCTTTGCCAACAGAAGAATGCAGGACATAGTCATCGTAGACAACGCAGCTTACTCTTTCGGGTACCAACTAGACAACGGTATTCCAATCATATCTTGGCACGACGACCCCTACGACAAAGAGCTTTACAACTTGATGGACTACATCAAAATGCTTGCTCAAGCCCACGACGTAAGAGAAGTAAACCAACAGACTTTCCACCTAAGGACCTTTTACGAAGACTACACCAAAGAATTCATGCAAGGCAGCCTTAACTCTCCTAGAACTAGGAGGAGTCCCAGGCAATCTACTTCTAAGTTCTCAAATAAACTAGTTTGAATAAACCTTATTAGCGGTTATAATCGAGCAAAGTTGGGCAGGAGTGATGTCTTGGGCTGTTGAAAACAAAATAGCTTCTTCAGGAGGGACTTCAAGTTGCATTCCAATCCTTTTGTTTTGCATTTCAATAAAAGAGTCTTGGAAAGACTTGCACTCTCTTAGGTCTTTGAGATCTTTATCCTATGTGTAGTTTACCATGTCGTTGTACTTCATTGCGTGACTCAGCTCACTTTTTTCTGAAAGGTGGCAAATGAACTGTTTCACTTTCCTAGAAGCATTTTCACTTTTATCGTTGTTGAAAAGCATCTTCCCAAAAGCAGTGTAGACGTAAGTGTTCAGTGAAGGGTCTTCCAAGGTGCCTATAGGTATGAACTGTTGGTACTGCTTGAAGTAGTGGCTCTTCATAACTTCTAGGTGGGTTTCGAGTTTCAGTTTTTGCATTTCTTTAGTAGTGCAGGGCAAAAACACCTGGAAGCCAATGTTTAAATCTTGGTCAGAAATGTTTTCAAAGGCTGCTAAGGGGAACTTTTCTATTGTGCAGTAAAACTCCTCTGTGAGGCGTATGATTTTAGCACTTACAAAGGAATAAATCCCTTCAGTGCGAAACTGAGTGTGGTCAATGTAGTGTATTGAAAGTTCGTTAACACTGATGTCTACTAAAGCTTGTATCAGTCTAAGTAAGTCTTACGATTGCATCAAAAGAACTTCAGGTTCAACTTTGGTTTGCTGCTTGTTTCCACAGAAATGTGGGCAATTCTTGACTAAGTTGTTCCTTATGTTCTGGTACAGAATAACTAAAGCCTCCAGCAAGTCTTCTTTGATTTCGTTTAAAACAACTCTTCTCCACATAATTACCATCATACGCATCACTGTAAAAGGCGGGTTCCGGGGAGAATTCTCCCACTTTTCATCATAAACCTGGTTCAAAACAGCACTGAAAGTACCAAACGAGTAGTCAAGTTTGCTTATGGCAGCACAGTAAGCATTCCATTTCTGAACATAACCACTAAGTAACTCTCCAGCTTCTCTTTTAGCTCTAAGGTCCGCCAGAACACCTTTACACTGGACTTTAATGCTTTCTTTGAGTGCTTTCCAGAATCTCAGCAAAAAGGGCTCTGCAGTTGACATAGTGCATCTCGAATATGTAAATGGCAAACTTAGGTCTGTATCGGAGTTCGTCAGAGAATACGCAGTTGAAACACATGACAAGTCCGACCCTAGCAAAGAAGAACTTCTGTCTCCTGGTTGGGACTTGAGCATCCATCTTGCTATTGCTAACTGGTCAACTGACTTTTCGTCTGAGAACTACTTAGAACTTACCTCACTTGACAATTCATCAACCGAGTCGAAAAGAGGGTCTAGAATAAACTCTATTTCCCCAGGCAAGGGAAGTGAAAAGGGATCAGGTTCGCTGAAAGCATGGCCTATGAGGTCCTGCAGAACTGTGGGGTAATTCTTAGGTTCTCTGCGCAAAGGAGGAGGAGGCAGCACTGGTTCCCGTAGAACACTGAACAGTTCGGAAGCTAACTCCTCAAGTGAACTTACAATGCACCCTTCCAACACCCGCCACCTTTGAAAAGCTTGCTCTCTTTCTTTTAATAGCAGTTTCCAATTAGGAGTTTTTGATTTGCTGTAAAGATATTCCCCTGCTAGAGTTATTTCGCTAAATAGCACTTACCCAAACAAATCTAAGCATCCAAAGAAAACCCTAGCACATTCTTTTTGCCAGAGTTCTGGTTTTTTGCTGACAGAATTGAAGAACCGATTTACTTGGGCGAAACTGAGGAGATCTTGGTAGGTAAGACCACCAGCAATTATTTTTAGCACGTCTTGGGAGTTCATTTTTCAAAAAGAACTTAGATTATAATATGTCAGAACTTATCGGCTACCTGGGCCTTGCCGTCTAGCACTCCTTTTGATTCCTTGAAGTTTTGTGGTCTTTTGTGCTTTCCAGAGACCAGGCACAATCCAGACCCCTAGTAACTCTAAACAACCAGCAAAAGTACCTGTAGGGAATTACAACTCTGCTACCCACAACTTGCTTCTTTACGTAAAGCTAAACTTTTTACGACCTCATCGGGTCCTAAATAATTTAGCTTAGTGCTTTAATAAATATTTAATGTATAAGTGGAACGAGTTCGAACTAACGCAAATCACTGAAAAAGAAAAAGCCCAAAAAATCCACAAATTAAAAGTACAAAACATCAGAAAGGCAATAGACAACTCTTATCCGTTTAGTTACAGAACTAAAATTCCCCAGTACAAAAGCCCATTGAAGTTAGTTTCAAAGGTAAAAACTGAGGACAACATGCGGATATACAAAAGACTAGCAGACATCTCTGTGGGAAGGATATACAAAACCAGAGATTACGAAAGTCCAGAAAGTTATAAATACTACGGAAAGTCTTTGAACTCTACTAAAAGACGGGATGAAGCCAAAAGAATTGCAAGTCAAAACATGCTTCTCTACAGGAAACTCGCCAGTCAAGAGTCCAACTTGTCCAAAAAGAAACTAGAAAGGCAGTACCAGTCCTTCGTTTCTTACAAAGAAAGAATCTCTAAAACCAAACGCTCAGAACACCTGCAAAGACTAGCTAAGAAAAGACTAGTGCCTTTGATCCTGCGGTGTAGCTCTGTAATGTTTACTTAGGTCCAAAAGGTAGAAAACTCAAAAAGAAGGTCAAAGCCTTCGGGTTCTATAGAAACTCCACGTATTAACTTAATAAAAGACTAAAATGGCGCTATTCTTAGCATTGCTTCTTGCCCCTGTGTTTGGTTACATCAAAGAAGGAGAGATCTTTGAACTGGTGGGAGACGACTTAGACAACTTCCTGAGTGAGTTCAAAAACGAAGTCAGAGTAATTAACTTGTATGCTCCTTTTTCTCTTGAATGCAAAAAGTTCTCTTCCACTTACTTCAAAGCTGCCAAAGAACTTGCTAAAACCCAGTTGCCTGCTAAGCTTGCTAAACTTGACTTAACAAACCCCCAAAACAAGTTTGCTCAAGAAAGGTACAGACTTACAGGGATGCCTAACTTAGTTTACTACATGCCCAACAGAGAAGACGTCAACATTTACAATGGACTTAAAACTGAAGAACACTTAGTTGCCAGTATTAAAGAAAAAGCCAAATTGGTTCACGAGTTCTTTGAAGTTGAGGAACTGGATAAGTTTTTAGAGAAAACTAAGCCCCTTGAAAGTATGATTCTAGGCGTGTTTGAAGAGTTTACAGGAGAACAGTACCAACTTTTCGAAGAGTTTGCTAGAAACAACACTGAAAAGTACTTGTTTGGAAAAGTAAAGGACCAAGGCGAGTGGAGCAGCAAGTTTAACTTAGACTCTCCCAACAAAATCCTGATACTCTACCCCAAAGTGCTTTTGACTCCCAAAGAACCACAAAAAGAAGTACTTGGTAGCTTTTCTTCCGTTGAAGAAATCCAAACTTTTGTGGAGAAAAACTATTATTCACAGGTTACTTGGGCTGGCTTAGAAAACCTAAAGTACTTATCACACCCTAAAAGGCCCATTGTGTTGCTTTTGATGAAAACTGATTCAAAGAGCTTTTTAGACAGAGTTAAAAAACACGTAGAAGAACTTTACCCAGCTATTAAAAAAGACTTCAGAAAGAATTTAGATGAACGGAAGTTTTCGTTTGCTTTAGGAGACATCAAAGAGTTCGAGTCCGAACTCCAAAAGCACGAACTGAAAGTGGACAACTTAATTTTGCTAATAAAAGTTGAGAGGGACGTTTACGTGCTCCAAGAAGAAGACTTAGTAGATGACGGCAAAATAAGCGAAAACCAAGTTAAGGACTTCCTTAAAAAATTCAACGAAAGAAGCATCGACCCCTACCTAAAAAGCCAAAAGCCCCCTAAAAACAAGTACGAAAACGGAGTGAAAGTTGTTGTTTCCCAAACGATAAGGAAAGACATACTCAAAACTGACTTTAGCGAAGTGCTATTAGTTTACAAAGGTAACTCCTAGTTAGAATCCGACCCCAACTCCCTGGCACAAGTTAAGGAGCTAGAAAAACTGGCCAAGGACATGCAAGACAACCCAGACGTTAACTTTAACAAGATCGAAGGCACTCAAAACAGACTTCCACGAGAATTCCAAAGAGGGTCTCTTCCTTACGTGTTGTTGATTCCCAAAAACAAAAAGAAGTCAGCAGTCCCCTACGCCGGACCCATTACCTTTGAAACCCTTCAGGAGTTTGTTGAGTCGAACCTTTACAAACAAGACCTTTAACTAACAACACCCTTTTTTCTTATTACTATCTGAAGGTTCAGCCTTTTTGAGACTCACAGTTTCTCTTCTGGCTTGTGGTGCAGCAGTTTCGATGTCTGGGCAAATCTTAGTAGCGATCTCTTTGAACAGCTGCTCAACTCCGTAGTTAGTTTTAGCAGAAGTCTTTTTGAAAATTGCACCTATGCTTTGGGCGTATTGTTGGGCTTCTTGCTGGGAAACCATTTCAGTTTCAACTAAATCTTCTTTATTCCCAGCAATGGCCACTATGATGTCTTTAGGCCCGAATTCTTGCAGTTCGCTGTGCCACCTCTTGAGGCCTTGGAAGCTCTCTGGGTTGGTGATGTCATAAACCATGATGGCAGCGTTGGCGTCACGGTAATACATTTTAGCCAGGCTATGGTAGCGTTCTTGGCCAGCAGTGTCCCAGATGTTGAACTTCATCATTTTGTCATTGAATTGCAGCATGCGTCCCATGTAGGAAGCACCGATGGTTGCTTCGGCGTCTGCTTTGAAGTTATCAGCTACAAAGCGGAGGACAATGCTTGACTTGCCTACACCTGAGTTCCCCAAAAGAACTACTTTTACTTGTACAGGATTTCTACTCATATTTTTTTCAACTGTTAAAGCTTTAATTTTTAAGACTCTAAAGTTACTTTGGAATTAGTTTTTTTAGAGTGAAGAACCCCATTATAACAACAGAAACAGCCACTCCTACCCTTATAAGGCTGGAGTTTAGTTTTTCTTTTTGCTTTTTAATCAAACTTTCTCGGAAGTCTTTGTCCAGACCGCTTAAAGGCCTCACAGCTATGTTGAATACTTCAGAGTACAAGTCTGCAGGAACTTGGGCTTCCATATCAACATGATTTGGCAGGGGTTCCTCGCTTTTAGTTACTACCTTTATTTTTGGAATGTAGGGTGAAACGTTTATTTGGCACTCTAGGTACTGGTTAGCTTGGGTTGAGTTGTCAGTAAGCATAACCAAAACGTCGCACTTAGGCAGGACTTCTGGCATTTTGTGTAAGTCAATAAGAGGAACCTCTACCAGAGCTAAGTACCTTGAGTCCCAAGGCTGTGCAGACTGTTTCATTACTTTGCAAGCCCACCTCAGGGTGCTGGAAGGCCTGGCTTCAGTTTGTGTGTCTCCTAAAAAGCAGTCAATAAATTTAGACTTGCCCACTCCAGTATCTCCAACTACTACTCCACACAGCACTTTTTTGGAAGAAACCTTCATCACGTCTTTTTCTCCAGTCAAGAAAAAGGCCTCTGAGTAGTTGAAAGGGAACCCTATGTAAACTAGGTACTTAAGGGTGTTTGAAAAGTCCTGAAGCGTAAGTAAGTGCCAAAGTGCTAACCAAGCATGCAAGTCCAAACAAAAGTCCGGAGTTAAAGGCACTATTTTTTCAATCTTGCGCCATGCTTGGTCGTCACTTCTAGAGGGTTCCCAAGGAGCAGTGCTGACTGTGCTGAATATTTCTTTTATTTCATTGAAAGGAAGAACTTCTCCCCGGCTGAATTGTTTAAATATTGACACTAAAAACGTAATAGCCGTTCTTGAAAGTTCTACGGACTGGGAAGGTTTAAGTTTGAGGGGATACTCTATTGGAATTTCAAGGTTCTTGTCAAACCCAAAGTAGGACAAAATGTGCCAGCACACGTCAATTTTGAGGCGTTGGATCATCATTTTGTTAAGGTGCAGGAACCCCCAAATGTTGATTCCTTCAGCTGTTATTCCGTGCTCACACTGCTCCTGAATGAGTTCTTTAATCCAATCCAACTTCAGGGGTTCTAGTTGGTTTGCAAAAACTTCTTCTTGGAGTTCCAAGAACTCTTTGTCGTTAAGGTGGAAATCTTTGTCTTGGTCACAGCGCCTAAATATAAGTCTAAGTGCTTTTTCGAAGCTTGGAGTTAGTTCTTTATAAACTGAGTCGTATAAAGGAGGGGAGGGGTACAAAACTACCCTGCTCATGCACATAAATAACTCACTTAAGTTTGTGAATTTTTTAGCAGAAACTTCAATGATGATCTCGCACTGTCTGTACTCCTTAGCAAGTGGCCTCATTATGTCTTCGAACTGTTCTGAGTTTCCGTTTTCTTGTTTGAGGTCGGCTTTGTTGCCTACAAGGATAATAGGCAGATCGCAAGTGCTTGTTATAAAGTGCAGCCAAAAAGCTCTTAGTCGGTCAATAGTTTCAGGCCGAGTTACATCATACACAACTAACACCACATCAGCTCTACAGAGTTCTTCTTCAATAGTGCCGTCTGCCTCTCTGTCGCGCCTGTAAAAGGTGTCAATCATAGTAACATCGCAGTGGGCTTCACTCAATTCCTTAGGGAACTTAACTGGGGGGTGTACACTTGGCAACTCAGAAGGCAGTTGGTCAGAGGTGTAGGCTTTTATCAAAGAAGTTTTCCCAACTTTCTCGTCTCCTACTATCAACACTCTTATGGAGTCCTTCATAAATTATTACATTACGAATTATTAAACATAATCCTTTTGCCTTTAAGCCATTCTTCGTGAGAAACCTTTCCTTGGCTGTCTTTCGTGTAGGCTTTTCCGTGCCTTTTTCCTTTACGCCAGTAGCCTTCGTACTTGTGGCCCTTTTTGCCGATCATGATTCCGAACCCATGCATCTTGGCATTTTCCCATTCCCCTTTGTAGGTGCGTTTGTCAGGCCACACAAACTCCCCTACTCCGTGCATGCAGTTTCCTTCCCATTCTCCTACGTAAAAGCACCCATCGTCCCAAAAGAACTCTCCCCAGCCTTCTCTTGAGCTGCCTTTGATTCCACCTATGTAATAAGTTCCGTTGGAAAAGGTCTTTTTTCCGTGCCCGTAAGGTATATCGTTTCTCCACTCACCTTCATAGACAGTTCCGTCTTTTTCTACGAGTTTTCCACTTCCACTTCTTCTTCCGTTTTTCCACTCCCCAATGTAAACAGAGCCGTCTTCGTAAAACTTTTGGGAAAAGGTTCTGCAGTTAGAAGTTACTAAGTGAGAAGGAACTCCTGCCTTAATTACCCTAGACTCTACTTTTTTAACGTAAGCCCTGATGTCAACTAGTTTTTCGTAAATGCTTTCAACTTGCTTTTTGTTGTCTTTGCACAAAGGCTCCAGGTTGTTTTCTTCTAAGAGTTGGTTTTGCTTTTTGTAAAGCCACAGAAACCCATCTTGGTTGTTTTTTTCTGTAATTTCTTTTTGAGGAATGTAGTAGTCTCTCCAGTCACCTTCAAACTTGTCTCCGTCTAAAAAAGTAAACCTTCCTTTGCCAAAGGGTCTTCCCCAACCCCACTCGCCTTCGTACTTAGACCCGTTGTTCCAATGCATAATTCCCCAACCGTCCCTGAAGCCTCCTTTCCACTCTCCAATGTACACTCCTGCACTTTTGTACTTGTAAGGCAAAGCATTTACTCTTTGAGTACTGCCTAGTCTTCCTGGCTTAACAGTTTCCATGAGTTCTTGGTTTGAAAAATACACTATGTAGTCGATTTGGCTACTGTAAGTAAGGTACTGCTTTCTTTCTTTATAAGCACGCCACTTAGATTGGAGTTTCAAAACCAAACGAAGAGGCATAACTTTGCCTTGGGGAGTGGGTTGAGGAGTTACCTTTTCTGAAGGAAGAACTATTTCAGGAACTAGTTGGTGTTCTTGGAAGTTTTTTTGTTCTACACTGAATTCAATTGACTGGTCTTTTCCGCATTCACAGCTGGAACAGCTTGCTTGTCCCATGGATTATCTTACTGTTAATAATGGAAATATTAGACATTGGGGAAGAAAGAACTCAAATAGAACGTCCTTACATTTCTTCGCCAAGAGGGATGCGGTGCCAACATCCCGACAGCATCGAAGAGGGCGAGCACCAAGTACCTAGGGCTTTTGAACCCAGCATAGCTGATGACCCCGAACCCGCACACCACACTGAAATTCCTAGTTGGCTTATACTGGCTTCGCGAAACAACTTCACTAGAAGCACCCGGCCTAGCACTTACATTGTGCCAGTTCAAATACACGCCCTGCGTCCATTGGACGACTCAGTGCACACTGAAAACGAAGACTCACTTGCCTTGCACGGAGAACTAGAAAGTTGGATATGGGAAAAACTACAAATAGAAGACCCCAAAGAGTTGTGGGAAACCTACAAAAGCAATCCTTGGTGTTTAATAGAACTGCTTCCTCAACCAGAAGCAGTTCTGGGCAAGTCAAAGGCAAGGGACTTAGTTTTGGGAAAAGTTATAATTGACATTTGGGAAGACTATTTCGCTAAGTTTCCTAACCAAAAGCTAATTGAGTGTATGAAAGTTGCTGAAAGGTTCTATGCTGAAATCGAAGATTTCGAGGAGTTCCTGCTTCTGTGTGAAGCCTTAAAAGTGGAAAGTACTTCTAGTAAAGAAGACTTAGTTCAGCACTACAGTCTTAAAAGACTCAAAGCTTACAGGGACACCTGTGGAGTTTCTCCAAGCTTATATTATAAATAAAGTTTATCTTAGGATAACTAATAAATGTGGATTAAGTATAGTTACGACTTAGGAAGTTTAGGCCCTTCCGAACAATACGCATTTAAGCTCCCAGAAAAATACCTCTTCCAAAACTCCATTCCTTACTTGGAAGTTCTAGAGCTGCTTAAAGAGAATAACGCGTGCCTATTTAACCCAGTTTTACTCCTCCTAGACCTAAGTCTCGGTTGTTACTCCAAAGTTAACCTGGAAGACAAAGTGCCTATTACTTCTCCAATCACGCTTAAAATTCGCAATGGCGAAGCAAACCAGTTCGCTTGTGTTTTCAAAAAACTTTCTGAACTCGAAAACTCTTTGAGACCCATTGAAAACTACACTATGTTTTTAGAGGCCCAAAACTCACCTGTTAAGTCGAGAGAACAAGTAGACATAGCTATGCTTTACGCAGCTCCTTTGGTAAGGCGCTACAAAGGTAAAGACAGCCCTTGTGACGACTGGAACTTGGACTTCGAAAAAGAAAGGGACAAACTACTTAAGGCCTTTGAAATAGGGCATATCAACCCGAGAATGAGGTTTTCCACAGCTACTCTAGAAAACCTCAGAGAAGCTCTTGAGTGCAACCCTAGCATAGTGCATATTAGCTGCCACGGCTATTACCAAGACAAGGAAGGGTTTGTGCTTGCTTTTGAAAGCAGCAAGATGACAGGGCGTTGTGACGAAATAACCAAAGAAAGACTCTATAAAGCCATATCCCAGTGCAACAAAGGTTTTAAAATTGCTATAGTGAGTGCTTGTTTTTCAGAAGCAATAGGTGACGTCTTTCTGGACGCAGGAATAGAGTGCGTGATTTCTATCCACGATCAGTGCAAGATCTTAGATGACGCTGCCGTTACTTTTGCTTGCAGCTTTTACAAAAAAATATTCAACGGTAAAAGTATTCTGAAAGCTTTTGAAGAAGCTTCTAGTTTAGTAGAAAGCGAACAAAGCAACATGCAACCTGCTTGCTGCTGCGCTCACATTCACAAAACAACTTGTGCCTGGAAAACCTCCAAACACGACCACACAAAGCACACTCCTGACTGCAAGTGCAACAACAAAAGCTTCATCCACAAGCTAGACTGTTCCTGGGCCAAGGAGTTTTTGTCCACTTACGATCCCAAAAGAGTTCCGAGTGAAGATGAAATCCAAGAAGGCAAGTGGGTGATTTGTTGTTGCTCCCCCGAAGCTCCCCACAACGAAGGTCTTAAGTTCAAACTTCTCTGCAAAGACCAAAAAGTTAAGCACATGTCTGTGTTCACTGGAACCGAACAACGACCTAAGATCCTCAACAGCAAGTGGGACTTTGAGTTCAAACCCCCTTTAGTAAGGACTAAGATGTTAGCTAGGAACTCAGAAATGATAGACCTCCTTGAAAACACAAGAAAAAACAGACTAGTTGTAGTAGACGGGGAACTAGGCGTAGGCAAAACACTGCTAGTCAAAACAACAGCTAGGTATGCCTGTGAAAGGAAGCTTTTTAAGCACGGAGTTATTTACTTAGACTGCAAAGACGTCACAAACGCAGGGAAAATAAACCAAATGCTAGCTGAAGAACTCAAAAACCCCTGGAGCAAGTCTAGAGAAGAACTCTGCAGAACGATGGACCGTTTACAAGTTCTAGTGATACTTGACAACCTGGACTTAATAGCTAAGCGCCACGAAGAACACTTCAACCAAAAAATAACTTATATGCTAGAAAGGACTTCGTTCCCTAAGTTTTGGGTGGTTTGCCAGAACCCCCTGAACTTAGACCAGTCCTCCAGGTACAAACTTAACTTATTCACAGAAAGAAATGCTATTTTGAAGTTCATTGGAGGAGTGCTTCCTAGAAGCGTTATGCGCACCGAAAAAGACAAAATAAAGCAAATAGTTCGGAGGACTGGAACTAACACTTCTGACTTGCTGAAGTTGATTCCTTTGCTCAAGGAAAGGCCTGCCAGCGAAGTCCTAGCAGAAACAGAGTCCAGCACCACCAGCACTGCCAAAGAAAATGTGTCTTTGCACCTTTCAATGCTTTACCTCCGCAATAGGTTACCTGAGTCAATAGACTTTTTGTCCTTGGTTTCTTTTATGCCTAAAGGCGTCTACAAAGGCGACCTTAAGTACCTGTGTCACGGAAAGCCTTACAAGTGGAAAAAAATACTTGAACTTGTGATGGACAAGCAAAACGAACTCCAAAACCAAGAAGTTTCTGAAATTTGGCTTTCAGAGTCCAACAACCAAGTACTTAAGGTTTCAAACAGCATTAAGGAGTTCATGCTCCAAGAAAACAACTACAACCCACAAAACGCTTTTGACTGCCTTATGTTTTTGTCAAAGTTAGCTTCAGCTTTGCTGTTCGAACTTATAAAAACTGAAGGAGTGGCGGTTTCAGAAGTTATGAAGTCCCTAAGTAACTCTAGTGCCTTGGCCCCAACAACTACTTGGCAAACTAAAATTCACCATATTGATGACATCAAAGAGTTGCGGCAAAGCATTCTTTGCAACAAACAGCACTTTTCGATCCACAAAAGGCTATTAATGATGGAAGAGAACTTTTGGCACTTTTTGGACAAAGACACTATGACCAAACTCTACTTGAACTTGGAAGATGAAAGCAAGTCAGTAGTTGGGAACTGCGTTTTTGACATTGGACAGTGCTTGACTTGCTTTTACCTTGTGTTCAAAAAGACCCACAAAGCTTTTGAAGCTTTGGACCAAACAAGAAACTGCTTGAAAACCCTGCACTTCAATGAACTCTACTTAAAGTGCCGTCTTACAAGGGCAGGAATACTGCTTTACCACAAAAAAGACCTTTACAAAGCTAAAGAAGAAGCTGACAAAGCCTGCAACGACTTTTCAATTAAAAAGATGAAAGACTACCAAGCAGAGGGTCTTTTGCTGAAAGCCTTAATTCTGAAAGAAATCTTTTTGAGCTCACAAAGGAGTTTAGAAGTCTCAGTGGAGTTCATAGAAAAATGCTTTTTGGACTCAGTCCAAAGGTTCAAAGAACACAACCAGTACGAAGCCCGTTTAGGAAAGGCAAGGGCACTAATGGGCTTGTGTGACTGGAGACTCTTCACTAAGAAGCTAGGTTCTTCGTTTAAAGAAGACATAAATGAAGCGCTAAAGATCTTCCGAGAAAAGAACTTAAGGGGACTTGAAATCAGAGCTCTGCAAATGCTGGGTGAGTACAACCTAGACATGGGCAACTTAATCGAAGCGGAGAAGCTCTGGAACGTTGCTAGGAACCGTGCTAAGAAGTACAAAGACAGAAAAGCAGAACAAGAAACTAACGACAAGCTAGAATTTTTATTTGACAAAATTCGTCAAAAGAACCAAAACTTAATTCTGGTGCTGAGGGCTTTTTCTTTGGTAGAGATTGAAAACGGAGAGGTTTACGAACCTGAAAACATTTGTAACTTTTTTTCGAACTTCAGAGAGAACTTGTCGAGAGTCCTGATGAAGGAGCAAAAACTCATAAACATCCACTTTGACATAGCCACTGAAAACAAAATTAAAAGTTACTTAAGTGAAGGCTGCAGAGTTCTCCACATCAGTTCTTATTCCAACAAACGTGAGTGTTTGGTTCTTGAAAAAGAAGACAGTTCTAGTTTAGTACTTAACTCTGAAGAGATTGTCCAGTTGCTAGGTGACGGACTTAGGAAACACGGCGTGGACTTAATAGTGTTTGCAACACCACAGAGTTTTGAACTCGGCCAGTATGTTTTCGAAGAGTCACTTGTTCCTAATGTGGTTTGTTTTGATTACAAAGACTATTTGACTTCGCCCTACCTGACTCAAGTTCAGATTTTGATAGAAAAGACTTTAGGGAAGTTCTGTGACGAATTCTACAAACACTTAATCAAAGGCAAAAGTTTAGGAGAAGCCTGGAGTATTGCTAAAAACGTGTCTGACTACTTCGCCTTAGAAAACAAAGTAGTTTTTGAACACATACCCCACCGCAAAGGCAACTACCAAGGAAAAGGCCCAGTTCTTTTGGGCGATGCCAAGTCAGCACTTTTTAGTGACGAAGAAGTAGGAATACTGTCTTCCCAAGCAAGACTTCAGTCCGGAAGCCTCTTTGACACCTCCAAACCAAAGCCCCCCACCAACATTAAAAAACGTGAAAACGCCTTTGTAGGCAGAAAGTGCGTGATGTACAAAGCTGTTTCTGCCCTGAAGCACAGAAAAATACTCCATGTGAATGGAGTTAAAGGCATAGGCAAAAGTTCACTTCTGAAGCGTGTAGGGTACTTTTTGAACGCACATAACTACTTCAAGCAAGGAATTTTCCACATTGGTTTACGCAAAAAGTCAACGATTTCAGAATTCATGAAGGAACTCATGAACGAAGGACTGGTGGAAGAAGAAGTAGATATCAGAAAATCTTTTGAAGAAAAAGACATGCTTATCATTCTGGACGACTGCGAAGATTTAATAAGGGCCTCTGGCGAATCTTTTGCTAACTTGTTGCAGATACTCAACCAAGAGTGTGGAATAGCTTTTTGTGTTTTGTCGTGCCCTGTCGAGTTTAAGTTAGAGTGCTCCAAACTGAACCTTAAACCTCTTGACAGTTTAGAGTCTGCAGCTTTGCTCATGGCTACCTTAGAAAGGAACCTTACTAGAGAAGAACTAGTGTGCAACAACTCCGACTTAGACATTGCCAGAGTTCTTACTGACTGTGAACCTCTTAAGCGCTGCATGAACTTGCCCGGGAAGATAGTTGAGTTGGCTAAACGACTTAAAAACAAAAACATGGAGGAATTGCAGTACAACTTAAACCTAGAAAAGTCCAGCAGTAGTTTTTCTGACGGGTTTGCAATCTCTGTAGAAATACCTGACCCACCTTCTAAAGAACCCAAAAAGAAAAAACCTAAAAAATCAAAGAAAAAACTTAAAAAGAAAAACTCAAGCAAACCCAAAAAAACGCATTCTTCTAATTATTAACTAAATTCATTTTTGTACATGAAGCTTGAAAACTTCCAAGAGTTAGTTTCTTTGTCTTGGATTTCTGTTAGTTTGGACTCTTCGTAGTCAAGGGCTTCGTTGATTTGGTTGAGTCTGTCGATAGCTATGGTTTTTCTAGGTTGTTTTTCTTGTTTTGTTTCTACAAAGAACTCCTCGGATTCCTCAGTAACTAACTTCTCAAGGACAAACTTTAAAAATTCAGGTGTAAAGTACACAGGGAGTCCAGTAGCTTTGTAGACTTTGAAAAGGTGAGGGCTTGTAGGACTAGGAATAGAGCTAACAGTTGTTTCGGGCAAAGAAGGGTTAGGAACGTTTAAGGGCTTTAGAAAGTCACTGGCTTGCAAGAATTCCTGTGTTTCTTTTATGACGCAAGTAAATAAGGGCTTGAGCAAGTCGGGCAAGTTAGTTCTTAAAGAAACAATGTGTTCTTGCATGAACTTTTCTATGCGTAGCTTGTACTTAGTAAGGTTCCTTCTGAGGTTTGTGTTTTGAGTCATGACTTCGTGGACTTTTTCAGAGAGTTTTTGTTTTTCTTGGGAGGGTTGGTCTAGTTTTAAGTGCTGGTTTTTAATAATTAGGAGTTTTTGTTTGTGGTCTTTTTTGAGTTGGTTTATATACTCTATGTTGGCTTTTAGTTCGGCGTTCTGGGCTTTGAGGGTAGCTACTTTTAGTTCTAGTTCGTGGAGTTTTTCAATATTTTGGTTCTTTTTTGACTTGGTTTTTTTTCTTTCATAAAGCGTTTTGAATTTGTTGCGGGTAGTTTCAGTCTGTTCTATTAAGTTTTCTACTTTTAAAAAGGCTTTCCAGTGTTCTTCGCGTTTTTTTTCAATGCTTTGGGAGAGTTTGTCAATAACTCTATCGGTGTCGAGTGTTTTGACTTGGTAAGTGTTTTCTTTCTTGACAACTTCCATGCCGAACTTAGTCATTTGTTCTTGGGGTTTGAAGTTTTCTGTTAGTTTTTTAACTTCTTTGTGGGCGTTTTGGGTTTCTTTTGTTAAGTAGTCGAACAAAGGTTTGTTTTGGAGCGAAACCCCTAAGGAGTCAAGGATTCCTTTGATGTTTGAGGAGTTAAGTGAAGACTTGCTTCTGGAAATTAAGTAAGCGAGTCTTTCACTTACTTGATTTAATGAGTCTTGGCTTGGGAAAGAGCTTTCTTGCTTTTCTTGCTGCAAAGTGTAGTCTTCTAGCTTACCAGTAACCTTTGTGATTTTTTGGCTGTAAGCATTGATAAGTGATTTCCTTAGCTTTTTGATTTTAAGCTGTTTTTGGAGTCTGCCGATTTCTAGTTGGTTGCTAGAAATCTCTTGAAGTAGCTGCTCGTGAGAACTAGTGTTGACTTCTGGAATTTCAGTGGAAGAATTTGAGTGCACAAGTAAGTTCCCTCTAATAAACTCAGCTTCTTCTTGAGTTTTCCAGTTGTTGACTAGAAACTGAAAAATAGGCTTAGCTACTCCTTGCATGACTTGTGTAAATTCTTCCGAGTCCAAGCTGCCCTGGTAACCTTTGTCTTTTAGGTGGTTGCAAAAGGCTTCAGCCAAATCCATAATATGGCGCGTGAGTTAGCAGCACTTCAAGAACAAATTGTACTTTACCAAGAAACTCCTCAAGAGGAATTTAGACGTTTAGCACTAGTTCACTGTTTCACTGACTTTGCGAATTCTGTCCAACACGAATTAAGCAACTCAGAACTTGAAGCTCTGCAGAGTTTGTGCTTTGCTGGGAAAGAGTTTTTCCAGGAATCAGGTCCAGAGTTAGTTGAAGGAACCTTCAGACTGCAGTTAATAGTGGGAATGGTAATGCCTCCTCAACTAGAAAACTTAGCAAGTTACATAGCTAGGTACTCAAATCCACGTGAACTGCAACTTGAAATGAATGCTTTGCTGTCTTACTTAAAGTCAGACGAAAGCCTCCACCCTATAGAAAAAGTTAAGCAAGAGTTACTTGAAGACCAACCTGATGCCAAAGACATCTTTAAAAGTGCCTTATGCTTCTATGTTCCTGGGTTAATTGCTAACTTCAAAACCAAGCACTTAGCAAGGGGTTTAAAGGACCTGACTCCCTTTTTGGAGTACTTGGAAGAGGACTTAGATGAGTGTTATGCTGTTTTAGGAGGCATTGAAGTCAATGAGATCTTAGAACAGATTTGCAACAGAAAAATAGCAGTGAGGTACCATTGTTTCCACGAGTGTCTTTCCTTTTTGCTTTTCCTCATTGGGATTTACGAGGTTTCTAGCAAGTTCTCTGAAAAAAAGCTAGAAATTGCAGAGAGAATTAGCGAAATTTACAACTTCCAAGAAATCTTCCAACACTGGGTTAAAACATACCCAGGAACAGAAAAGTTCCAAAGAGGTTTGGCAGTGCTTAGTTGTTTTTCTTTGGAAAGCAAAGCCTTAGAACTGCCTTTAGTTTACTCTCCTTTGAAAAGACTCCAAATATACTTGCCAGTAGTTTCCCACTCAGCTAAGTTGTTCCCTGATCTGTTTCTAAAGACTCTAAGTCACTGCATTTACTACTTTGAAGGGAGCTTTAAGTCTCTTAAGTCACCAGTAGGAAAAACCAACAAGTTCAGCACACTTGAAATTTGCATTGCTTGCTTGGATGTTTCAGGAGGCAACTACTCTAAAGATACCAAACACAGAACCTTTTCTTTGTTCAAAGAGTTCATAAAGAAGTTCAAAGAAAGCCATAGAGCCAAACTAGTTAAAAACATTGTAGAAAACTACCACTGGGACAAAGCCATAAGTCTTTTAATAGACACTCTTTGTAGAAGCTTTGTGAAGACTAAAAGGTACTTTTACCAGTACACTCAAATACTGAAGTACACTCTGAACCTAAGGCCTCTACTTGACTACACAGAAACCTACCAGTCTTCCAGTAAGTTCCTTGAAAGCATCCTTAGGTACTCTTCAGTTAAGCCAAAGGAACTTCAAGCTCCGCTTAAAACGTTAACAGAAGAACTCCAAAAAGCTTTAGACCTTAAAACAGAAGAACACTCTTTAGCTTTGGTAGTTTGGAGCCTCCAAAGCGTGCAAGACCTAATGTTTTCTAAATGTTTTAGTGATTAGTCATGCACCTTTACCATTTGGGGTGCGCAAACTCAATTTGCTTGATACCTAAGTCGTGGCAAATCCTTTCGTACATGTAGTAGTTAGTTCGGCTTAGGTAACTCATCATTTTGCGTCTCTGGTCTAGTTTCTTCCTCAAAGTTAAAAAAGCAGACACGTCTTTGTTGTGAGTCCTTAAGTGTCTCGAAAGAGCAATGATGCGTTCTGTAAGGCACCCAACTTGCACAGCAGAGTTGCCTGTGTCATATGGGTCCTCGCCGTACCTTTGAATGATCTTTTGAAAACGTACTGCTTTGATGTCGTCCCAGCCTGAGTTTTCTAAGCTAAGAGCTTGGATAACTTCAGGGTTGCCCACTTCCTCAACTAGTTCTAAGTTGGACCTGTAAAGTCCTTTTAAAGGTCTATTGTCTAGCGGAATGGGTTTTGCTATTGACTTGCGAGCTAAAGGCGATACTTTTGGAAACTTAACCTGGGACGCTTGTTTTCGCATTTGCCTAGCTTTTCGAGTTCTTTCTTCACGTTTAGCTCTGGACATCGAAATAGAAACTTTGGGTATGTGGAAAAGTCCTTTTGTTAGGTATTTAGCCGCAAGCATTATAAATGGGTTGCTAAAATTAAATGGAAGGTTTACTGAGCCAAGCAGAGCTTCTGAAAGGCTTGACTTGGAACCAACAAGTCCTAACAGTCTTGATAAACACAGTTACTGGAACTGTAGCGGCAGGGCTAGTTATTTCCTTTTTTTACCCTTTAGAGTACTTAGAAACTATTCTTCAATTAGGGCTAACTAGGGATTCTTCCTACTTTTCTCTTGTGAAGTCCCAGTATTCTTTGGGAGGAGTATCTCAGTTTTACTGTGGAAGCATTGCTAGCATACTGGGGCACTCTTTTGCATGGGGTTTTTTTTTCCTGTGTTTTGAAACAGCTAAGCAAGTTGTGGGTATCAAAGACCCTAGAAGTTTAGTGGTGTTTTGCTCCTTGGTTGCTGGATTGGTTTATGTAACTGTTTATGTTCCTTTTGCCAACTTGAAAACTCGAGTTATTAGAGACAAAAGGTTTAACAACTCCATAAAAGGAGTTTTGGAAGAAGTGGTTGACTCTTCTTTGGTTTCAAGTCTGTACTCAGGTTACTTTGTGTCATTGCTGTACGTACTTGAAAGTGTAGCCCAGTTCATTGTTTACGAAGAAATGAAAACTTACTTTGTTAGGAGTTCAGGAGTAATTCTAAGTGGAGGTTCTTTGGGAGTTCTTTACTTAGTGATGGGGTTTAGTTCTAAGTTTATTGCAATTACAATTACTTACCCTTACAGAGTACTTCAAACCATTCTGCAATCAGGAACCACAACGCTACTGGTGAGTGTTCAAAAGTTACTTGAAGAAGACGGAGTTTTAGGGTTCTACAGAGGCTACAACGTTTGCCTTATGAGGAGTTTGCCGCCAGCTGGGTTCATGTTTATGCTGCTTGAACTTTTAAGGAACTTTTGCTTTTCTTTAATTGAATTTAATTAAAATGTCAGAGGAAACTGAAACTAAGAACGTGCACGACGCTATAGGAATTCCAGGGATCCTGAATGCCCAAGTGCCAGAGCTCGAAAAGAAAAAACTCCAAATCAGACAAGAAAACGAAAAGTACCTAAGGACACACCCTGAACTCTCTGTGATGATTCAGTTATTTATGAAAGAGGTTTTGGACGAGCACCCAGAAAACGTTTTGGAGTTCGCAGGCAGCTTCTTCGACAGAGAAGCTTTAAAGGACGAGGTAAACTTTGTAATGAACGCCCAAGGTTAATCTAAGAATATGAAATAAAATGCTAGGTTTGGTAAAGCTACCAGTGAGATTCATAAGACCCCGGTTTAAGTCCCCACGCTTGCGTGTGTTTTGCAACCCGCCTATTACACCTCCCCCTGGACTTGGCCTGCAGGCTCCTGAAGACTGGACTGTCCAGAAGTTCTTCAACAAGATCGGAGGCGACACAGAAGAGTACTCAGACAACTTTGAGTCTGTTCAAGAAGTACTGGACTCCAAAACTAAGTACTTGAAGGAGAAGGGGCTTCCTCCAAGACAAAGGAAGTACGTTTTAAGAATCAACGAGTACCTGAGAAGAGGAGTTCTTTCCTTCGAACTTCTTGAAAAAAGAACTGCGGTGCCTAAAGAATAACATGGAGTTACTTAGTAAAGAGGGTGCCCGATGTACTTAATGGCTTCTGGCCAAACTTCCAGCTTTAGTTTAGAAGAGTAGTATATTTCGCCGTCAATGTTGTACGCAAACTCTTTTTTGGGGACAATAGTGACTTTGTCAACCTTTTCGTAGTAAGTGTTTTGGTCGTTGGATTGTTCTTTGCCCTGGGCTCTTTCTAAAAAGTACTTAACGGCCTTGTACCTGCCCATGTTCACTAGCAAGGTCAGACCTAACTTTCCGTTGTTGATTCTTTCACTAGGACTAATCACTTCTGAACTCCTTGAGTCAGGAAGTCTGTGGTTGCCCACTAAGCACATCAAGAAGTTATCTTCTACTACGAACTTTTGGTCGTTTACTTTGTACTTCACTGTTCCTCTATAAAGTTTCCACCTTTGGAAAAACCGCTTGATTCCTAAAAGGTTATAACGAAAAGCCCCAAAAGCCCTGAATTCTTGCGATTCCTCCACAATAGAAGTTACAATTCCCCAGTTAACAGATGTAGTGGCCAAAAGTTTCCTTGAGTCTAACTCAACTTTAATTAAGTCTCCAGGAAAGTTGTAGTTCTTAACTATGTACAAAGCAGCTAAACAGGGTAACTTGCAGCCCAATTCTACAGCCAAAGAGTTCCTAGACCCAGCAGGAAAGATCCCCACTTTAATGTTGTCCAGCAACTCAGGTTGGAAGTACTGGAGGCACGTAAGTAACTGGTGGACAGTGCCGTCCCCACCTACACACACAAACTCTGTGAACCTAGACAAGTCAATGTAGCGGCACATGTCTGCAATAAAGTCGCCTGAGTTGGTTTCAAAAGTTTTGAAAGGAATAGGCGAGTACTTCAGAACAGGGTGCAGAACTTCTTGGTAGAGCCTAGCCCCCTTAGCTTCTCCCGAAATCGGGTTAAGTACCACACAAATGTTCCTTTCTGGACACTCGCAAGTTCTGGAGTAAACTTCCTGCGAGAGTTTTCTGAACTCTGGCAAAAAGAACCTTTGAAGACTGAACTTCTTTCCTTCAAGGTCAAAAAACATCAACTTGATTGTGCAGGGGTGCTTATTGCTAATTCTTGTTCCGACAACTAAGCTGAAAGGCACACTGTAGATTTTTTTAGAGGTAAACCACTCTACTGAGTTTTTGGTTATAAGTATCTCTGTTTCCTTGTCTTCGACTTTAGCTAAAAATTTACAATTCTCTTGCATTTATAGTAGAGTTATTAATTAAATGTAGTCGCAAAGTTCTTTCAAAAGAGGAGGGGGAGTTTTCCTAGGGTCTCTTTAGTGCTTCTGTCGTTCTTATACAAGAAAAGTAACGCTTTGTACTTTTTCCAAGCCCGGAAACCCACTAGTAGCTCCAGACACTTGGGTCCAACTTTGTAGTTTATGGTTACTTGAGGGTCTAAGTCTTTGATGTATTTTAGCATGCGTTCGAAAATGTCATCTCGGTCGTACAAGAAAACCAGACCTAGGTTAAGTTCCCAAACACAGTAATCCCAAATCAACTGTAAGGGCGCTTCTATTTCTAGAAGTACTGAGAGTTTCGGCAAGTTCCCTAACAAGTTATTTCTCAAAATCCAGTCAATTACTTCCCAGTTTCCAGCAGCGTAATGCAAAATAGTTCCTTTTTTACTGCAACGGACAATTGATTCTGGACTTGAAACCAAGTGCTGGAAAAGTTCCAGATTGCCACTCCAAGCAGCTAGATGCACACAAGACTCAAAGTTCCGAGTAAGAACTTCGCAGGAAGCTCCACTTTGTAACGCACTTTTCAAAAGTTCCAAGTTGCCATTTCTTGAAGCCCAATGAGTTACTCCCCAGTTTCTTTTGTCAACTTTTTTAATGTCTGCTCCTAGTTTGAGTAGCAACTCAAAAGTGATTTTCTGATTGTACTTAGCTGCAATCAAAACAGACGACCTACCTTTTTTATCAGCTTCATTGACATCCAAGCCGCACTTTGAAACCAGAAAGTTCACAAAGGCGACTTTTCCGTATTTTGCTGCGTAGTGAAGGGCTGTGGACCCAGACTTTACGCACTTTGTCTTTGGGTTGGCTTTTAATTTGTAAATGCAGTGCTTTATGAACTTAAGCCGGGATGAGTACTTTATAGCTACATGCAAAATAGATATTTTGGCTTTTCCGTAGCAAGCTCCTCTTTTTACTTTAAAAGATTTGAATTCTTCAAAGTCTTCACTCTTAAGTGCCTTTTTTATAGCTGTAGATAATTTAAGCGTCTCTTTCATTATGTTTATAAGCCCCAGCATTTTAACTGGAATATAACGTAATCTCTATAGTAAATTAATGCCATACTGCAACGGAACTTCTTGTTAATTACTTAAACCAACTAATTTAACAGCTGTGCCCAAACCGCACAGAGAAACGACAGGCACAACTTCTTCTTCAAAGTCATGAGTGTATATTTTTCTTTGGTTTTTGTAAAAGTTGATTTCTTGGGCTAAGAACTCAGCACTCATTACCTCGCCTTGGCTTGCTTTCCACAAAAACTGACTGTAAGAAAAGCTTCCAAACTGAGAGTGCACCAAGCCACTTGCATCGTAGGTGTAAACTCTTAGACCGCTTTCTTGATCGAGTTTCTTAGTTCCTATTCCCCTTAAGTCTTCTTTAGCCACTCCTCCTATAAATACCTTTTCCCCCTGTGTTATTTCTATTTGTAAGTATAACTTGTTGGTTACTCTTCCTTTAAAAACTAAGTGCAACCAGTCTTCTGAGTTTGTTTCGACTTGCAAAGAGTTCCCTAGCACTTTAACTTGTTTCGGAACTTCAAAATACTTTTTGGGGCTCAGTTTTGTTTCTGCAGATTCGTTTTTTACGTATAAACTTGCAATGCTTTTGTAGTTGGTATTTTTAGCTTCTTGGGATTTCTGAGGTTCTTGAGGTTTTTGGGGTTCCTGACTTTCAGGCACATGAGCTTCTTTTGCAGTTGTTTTTCCACAGCCCATTTATAAGTCACCAAACAAGCTTAAATTCTTGTTTAAACCCTTTATAGATATATTTACTAAATTACCACTAAAGCTTTAGTTTGGGCACTATAGACTTTTTGTCACTCCGTTTAGGTTTTTCTTCAGACTTAAGTTTGGGTTCTTTGGCGTTCATTAATTCTTTCACCAGCATGTTAAACTCTTCTCTTAAGTTTTCTACTGTTTTCTGTGTAGCGACTTTGAGACTTTCAGCGTTTTCAAGTTGAGTTTTAAGCATTTGTCTGAGTTTTCTGTTGTCTTCTTCAAGTTTCAATATTTTTTCAAGCTGAGGTTGGTTTGGAGAGCACAGTTGGCTGATTTGTTGGTTGTATGTATACAAAGACTCACTTGTTTTTTGAAGTTGTACTTGCAGTTGGTCCCTTTGGGTCAGTAGGTCTTCTATTGCGGACAATGACAAACTAGAAGTTTTGAGTTGCACAGCTACTTGACTTGGGTTCTTCACTTCTGACAAAGGCACCAATGCAAATAACTCTAGATCTCCAGTGCTGACTCCAAAGTTCTCTGCTGCTTCCTGGTGCAAGTTGTCTTCAACTCCAAAACTGAAAGCTGGCGTCAATAATGAGCAAAATACCATTTAAACTTTATGGCAGTTGTTAGATAAGAGGCATCCAGCCAATCCAAGTCCTTCCTAGAATGTTGGAGTCGGTTGAGTGTTCTATCAAAACGTCTACTTGTTGGTCTACGTTAAGCTTCTTTCCGTAAAGTTTCCTTCTTAGCGAGTCAGGGGGGCCTTGTATGGTTTGAATTAAGTTTTCAGTGTAGTTCTAAGTAAGTTTTACCTTTTTGGAGTGCTGAGTAGCTTGGAGTTCCTCCAGCATGATTTGGGCAGAATTGGTTCCATCTAGCTTTTTTCTGAGGATTTCTAGTTTTCTTTTGGGGAACCAAGAGTGCTCTTGAGAAACATAAGACTCTGAAGCTCCTATGTTTTGTTCCTTGTTTCTTGCGTACTTCATCCAGTCCAACAAGGGTTCTTTTATAAACACTTCACAGGAGTCCAGAATCAGGTTTTTGTGCTTCTGCAAAGCCTTTAGAGCGTGAATCATGGCATGTCTTAACTGACCTTCTGGGCCTTCAGGGTTCAGCACACTTACAAACTGTCTAGTGAGCCTAAAAGGCATCAGTTCGGGAACTCCTAAACCTACTCCACTCCCAAAAGCCACTCCAAAGTCAATTGAAAGTATCCCTCCGTCTTGTGTGTCCAGAAGTAAGTTTTCAAGGTGTCTGTCTCCTATTCCCAGAATGTAGCCTGCAATGCTGATGGCTGCAAGTGAAAGAGTGAACTGCTTTCTGATGTATAGGAAACTCTCAGGAGTTGAACTTAGTCCAAGCAGCGTTTGTCTAATCAAGTCCCAGGGAACTAGTTCTTGTTGGTTATTGAAGTCCAGTATTATTTGTTCAGGCGAAGCTTGGAGTGCTATAATGTGTTGCTGCTGAATATGGCTGCTGGCACTTTTTTTGCCTAAAGAACTCAGCCAAGACATTCTGCTTTTGTAGCCTTCTAAACTAGTGATGTTGTTGATTCTGTAGTGGCGTAAAAGTTCTTGGTTTAAAAGGTTCTTGATAGGTTCTGTGTTTTTGACCCACTCCAGAATTCCTAAGTGCTTAGTCATGGGAACTACATTGTAAGTTTTTAAGTTCAGTCCTAAACCCCCGCACACAGGGTCTGAGTGGAAGATTTCGTTCATTATTGCAAATATCTGCTGAATTCTTTGGTCAAGTCTCAAGTCTTCTCCTCCTTTTACTAAAACTAAGTATTCTTTTTCGTTTGAACCATGGATTCCCAGACGCTTAGGACGTCTGATGGAACCTAAAATTAGCAAGTTCTGGTTAAAAGACACCACGTTCACTTCAGAACCTTCGTATGGTTCGTTAATTCCAGACACCAAGCCTGGAATCTGAATAGGCTCACTCATATGGCTAGTGATGTCGTAGTCAGCAAGCCACTCGTTAAAAGTGTTTAGTTTTTCGTTGCCCTGAGACAAGTTTTGGAGTTGGGGTCTTAACTTCTTAAGTATAGAGTCTAGTCCTGAAACTATTTGGTTGCTCTCCATGTGCTCTAAGTTGTTTGCTTCTTCTCCAAAAACCTTGCTGATAACTCTGCTCCAGTCCTTAGCAAATTTTTTGTTGTAGCTTCCAATCAAGTTTCCTATCAGAGGACTCTCAGTACTTATAACGCTTCTGTGTAGTTCTTTTGCCAGAAAGGCCAAGTAGCCAGGAACTGCTTCGTTTTCTTTAATGGCTTCTTTAATGGACTCTATGCACTGCTGAAGTCTGTGTTCTGGGTGGGTTAAGTAGTTCAAAGCTTCTACGAAGCAGTTTAAGTTACTGAACTTCTGGCACTGGCTTTCTAAAACTAGCCAAGTTTGGGACCTGTTGGCATAATGCAACTTGTAAAACTCTGAGGCACTTCCAACACTCATAAAGCACTTGTAGGGATAAAACACTGTTTGGGGGTACTTTTGAACTAACTTGTGCACTGCCCCAGCTAGGGCATTACACTCTTCCTTGTCAATAATGGCTAGAATCTGTGAAATCCACCTTATAAACATCCAAGTAGGTACTTGTTCAATTCTTTCTGAAAACACTCCAGCAACTCCTTCGTACTTAAGTAGCTCTAGAAAGCGAGGAAACATGTTGTGCGCTCGTTTGCTGCCTAAAGCCATGCACTCAAGTCCACAAGAAACCAGGGTTTTAGCCAAGAGTTGGGGTTGAATTTTCATCTTGTTGAAGCAAACTCCCATAACCATTCTTTGTTCTTCGTTTTCACTTTCATGAACTCTCAACAACTGGTCACAGAACTTAGTAAGTTTAAGTTTGGAATTCAAAGTTGTTGAAGAAGAAAGGTGGTCGTAAGCAGCTTTAGCAGCTTCTGGAAGCAACTCTGAAACTTCCCTGCCGAGTTTGCTCAAGTACACCTGAGTGAGTTTTTGGTAAAGGTTGCCTTTTAGGTGCTGGAAAGCCTGGCCTTCTTCGACTTGCAAACTGTCGGCTGTTTTGATTATAGCTTGAAAAGTAGAGTTGATTTTGTCTACAGAGCACTTGTAGGAGTTCTTGAGTTCTTGTTTGGCCCTGAGTCTCAGCACACTTGAACTAAGTTCGAAGTGAGTGAATCCTGCTTCTTCCCTTAAGTTCAAACCTCTTCTTAAAAAGGTATCTGCTACGCTTAAGTACCCTAGTTTCAAAGGACACTCAGAAGTATCTGCATGCAAAACACTTCTGAAGTCCCTTAGTCGGGGGGACTCGAACTTGTGCTTGTTCCTTAACTTGTCGTAGAAAAGCACTCTAGCGTACAGCAGTTCTTCCCACACCTTAAGTTCGTCGTAGAACAAAGAAGGCTTTCTATTGCGCCAGCTCAAAAAACTCGACTCAAGTCTTCCTAGGAATTCTTCCTGAGTTTCTTCTTTGTTCAAGTTAAACACCTTCAGCACTTGTGTGCAGTCAAATATCTTCGAAACTTTCTGCACTAGTTTGTGCCTTGCTGAGTCAGACAAAGGGTGCAGGGATTGCCACTGCTCAACAAACCTAGCAAACTCTTCGTCTAAGTAGTACTTTGCCCTGTCAGAGTCGTCTTGGGTGATGCTGAGTACTGCCATTTCATAGGGGTAAATTTTGTACAGGTCTGAAGGGTTGAGGGTTTTCATAACGTTTTCTACCTGTTCGAATTCGTCTAGTCTTAGTAAAGCTTTGATGTGCAAAGGGTGGGTGCTAGGAGTGGCTTCTGCTACTTCCTTCCACTTACCAAGTGCACCTAGGGCTTCTAAGTACTCTTTTTGCACTTCTTTAGTGATCTCTGGGTCAGTTTCTTGCTTTTCTAGGATTTCTCTGAACATTTCTTTGGACTCTTTGATTTCGCCTCTTGTTTTACAATCAAAGGCTTGTATGACTTGTTCTGGGGCTACTTTCATCCAGAGTCCCTTCACAGAGTCAGTGTCTCCCATTTCTTCGTAGACTCTTGTGAGTGCTATCCACATCTTTTTGGTGTTTCCGTCGACTTTGGCATTTTCAGTTCCACTTTTAGCAGTGACTTTGCGTCTTTTGGACTTAACTGGAACTTCGTATCTAAGAATGCACTCTTGCAAAAGCATGATTGCACTTTGGTAACTCAGTCCCTTAACTCCGCTGTTTGCAATGTGTTCTGAGTGGAGTTCTTGGGCGAGTTGTCCGTTGTGTTTAACTATTTCACAAGCAGTTCTGTGTACACAGGAAATAACTGCAGGGTCATACCTTTCACTAGACTTAAGCACTCTGTCTAGGCCCTTCACTATTTGAATTTTGTTTGCTTGGTCAATGTTTTGCAAACAGAGTCCTGAACAAATAACTACCCACATGTGACTGGCAATTTCTGCATCTAGTCTGCAAAGCCAAATTAAAGGCCCTAGTAAGTCTGAAAGGGGAATTTGAATGTCAGGTAGTTCCCCCACTCTGTACCTACGCATCACTTCTACTTGTTTGGCTCTTTGTTCTTTGGCCCTTTCAGTTATTCTTTGTTGTTGTTGTTTTTTTAAGAGTTCTTTTTTTTGTGTTTGGGACGCCTGTGAGCCTTCTATGTGGTGCCTTATTCTGATTCTTTTAGGAATTGCAAAGTCTGAAGCCTGAGAAGGAGGCTCTTTGGAACGACTAGTGAGTTGGCTGGAATAACTTTGCGAAAACTGGGGAGTAAGTGGCATAGAACTCTGTGTGCTTGTTTTCATCTCTAGTTCTTCGAACTCGCACTCAGCTAGAGGCTGGTCAAACATGAGTCTGTTGTAGTCTGTGCTGAGTGAACTTAGTTTAAGGCACAAGTGAGAAGAAGCTAGCAACCAAAGTTCTTCTGAACCTTTTGAGTAGAGTTCTACCAAGCACTGAATAACTCTGTGCACAGGGTTGTGAGAGAGTCTTTCTTGTTGATGCCAAAACTCAGCAACCATGTCTGACAGCTCAGGCGAAGTGTCTCCTAAAGCCTTTAACAATACGTCCCTAGAGTGCATCCTGAGTTTGTTTTTGTCAGAAAAGTGCTTAGCTTGGTCAAATAGTTTCTGCATGAATTCGTACAAGCTTTTTCTGATTTCTTGGTTTGTAGTAAGACAGAACCTTTTTATCAATGGAGAAAACCCCCCAATAGCTTTTTCCACACTAGGATTCACACTTAAAGGAATAATAGTGTTCAGCAGTTTGAGTAATTCCAGTCTGTGGGTTTCTTCGTTGTCGTTGGCTATTTTTTCTCTGTCCCGGTATATATACTCAATGAGTTCTGGTAAGTTATAAAAGTCTTCACAGGTCTTTATGTACTCCGAGTACTTGCAAACGCTTTTGAGAATGCCTGCCCGGGACACTCCACTCAGAGTTCCAGTGAGTCCAGATAGTTTCAAAGCTACGTTTTTGCAGTCATAAATGCAGGGGTAGCCCTTTGTGACGTTTTCAAGAATAGCTACAGTTTTGGTGGTGTCTTTGTTTGAAAGGACGATTTCTTGGACTCTTTGCAGGAGTTCTGGGTTGTTGTGCAGTCGCTTGCCTAGGACTTCTGCAGCCATTCTTACGATTTGTCTTCGGTTGAAGTCCAAACAAGCTACAAGGGCTGAGTCAAGTTCGTGAGTTTTGGGTTGGAAGTTCTCTAAAACAGGAATTTGGTAGTCAACAGCAAGTCCATAAACAGCTATTCCCAAGATCTTCCAAGGAATCACTAGTTTTTCTTCGTTTTGCTTTTGTCTAGAAATCATTCCTTTCACGTACTTGTGCTCCAAAGTAACCAGACTTTTCCACAGTTTAAGAAAGTTGCCTATGATTTCTAAGTTGCTTTCTAATATAGCTTTAGTGGTGTCTGCACCTACTCTTATCAAGTAGTTAACGAAAACCGTTGCTGTTCTTTCTTTGCCGTTTGGAACCACTTCCCACTCATAAAGGAAAAGGGTGCACACATCTCTTAAAAAGTAGTGGAATCCAGTTCCTCCGTTACTGCCACTCATGACTCTTGCAATGGGTTCAAACCATTGGTCACTCCACTTTTTAAAAACTTCAGGTCTGTTAAGAACTACCTTGATGACCAGCAGTTTAACACTTAAACTGTTGCTGGGGTTGCAGATTTCGGAATGCAAGCACTGCATCCACTGAGGCATATCGAACCAACTTTCAGAAAATAACTGTTGGAGTCTGTCAACTGCACTGAGTAAAGGCCTCATAACTGTTAGTGAGTTGAATTCGTCTAATTCTAGTTCGTCTTCTGTTGTTTCTTCAGGAATTTCTTCTTTTGGGGGCTTGTAACTAAAGTCCTGAGAAAACAAAGAAGAACTTATAAAGTGGCTTGCTAACTTATTTTCTGGAGCAAGTTTAGGTTTGCTTGCAACTCTCAACAACTTAAAGTTAGTTTGTGGAGCAAATTCATAGAACTGTTTGTCTTCAACTAAGTAACCCCAAACTTGATCTTTGAACAAAAAGTTAGTGTAGACTTTTTCTTGGCTCTGAGTTTTTCTAATGCAAGTTAACAAACAGGTGTAGCAAGCACTGGCAAAGTCCCTTAAGCATTGCTCAAACCCTTGAATTCCGCCAATAACTTCGTGTCTTTCAGGTTTGGATTTTCTATATTTGTTGCAAAAAGAAATCAGTTGTTTAGTGAGCTCGTTGCCTTGGGAGTTCTCCCCAAAAAGCTTTTTGTGTGTGCTTTCTTTAAGTTCAGAAGAGGGTATTCTTGAGTAGCCTTTTTCAAAAAACAACAAAATGTAAACTTTTTCGTAAAGGTTAAAAAAATAGTCTTTAGAGTCACTTAACTCACTGAACTTAGAATTGTTGAGTTGATTCAAAAACTTATGTGTGTGGTCTACCACAAGTGCTTCTAAAAGCGACTCGTCACAACTATCCATCATGGGTAAAAGAAGCCTTTTCGCGATTCCCCACCTTAAGTTGTTTTTAATGCTAGTGTCAATTTTAGGGTTCAGAAACTGCTCAACTAAGTGCTTAAAGACTTCTTGGTAAGTTCTGGGTTCTTTGATTAGTAAAGAGTCAACTAAGTCACTTATAACAAAAGTAATTTCTTTTTCGTAGCCGGATTCTTCTTCTCTTAAAAGTGGGTAAATAAACTCAAGTGCCTCAAGGTCTCCAGAGGTCCTTACAAGTTCCAAAAAAGCTCTTACTAACTGGTCAAATTCATAACTTTCTTTGCTAGAAGGAATTCCCAAAGTAGAGGATAAAAAGTGCTTGGTTTTAGTTTTCTCAACTAAGTTCTTAATTTCTTCCCACCTGTGAGTTTCTTTGTAATTCCAACTAACAGCTAGGAGGTTCAAGCCTTGCTTTTTGATAGCTGCTTCTCTTTCTTCTCTCAGGAAGCTGCCGATAAGGTCCATCAAATGGTTTGTAAAGTCCTTTTTGCTTTTGACTAAGTCTACTCCTTCTTCAAACAAACTCAAACTTTTGCAGTAGTCCAAAAACACACAGTAAACTCTTACTATTCCTGAACACACTTCTTGGCTTGGCAGTAAACTCAGTGGTGCAATAACACTTGCTGAGTTCATAGTGAACCCCTCTACAAACTCGCCTAAACTCATTTCTTTGTTCTTAACTTTTTCAGAGCCACTTTGCAGCACTGCAATTAGTATGCTGAGCAAAGTTTCAGGCTTAGTGGCTAAGTTCCTAAGTAAAACGGGTATTGACTCTATCCAGTGACTAGTAATATAGGCAAGAGTTTCTTCAGTTGAGTTTTGGTAAAGAACTAAGTTTGTGAGTAAGCAGCCTAAAGTGTAAGGCTTTAAAGACAACTGGGTAAAGAACCTTAAAAGAGCCTTGCCCTTTCTTACTTGAGGAAGTGACTCTTGAGACAAAAACTCAATAATCAGTGGTTCAAGAACTTCAGATATCAGATTTCTAACCTCAGGGTAAGTGTTTCCAGATACTAACTTGGCCAAAGAGTCTAAACACAAGCACAGAACTCTTTCGTCCTTCAAAGAAACTTCGTTTAAAAACTCAGCGGTAACATACTGACAAAGGTTCAAAGGGGGCAGCACCTCTATAGCTAAGTCCCTTATGCTTTGGTAGAGTTCTGTCAGTTCTGGAGTCTCTACTTGAGGAACTAGTCCCCAGTTCTCAGGAGTTATGATCAGCCCTATCAGTAAGTCAGTGCTTATTGCCCTTGAACAGGTTTTGTGGAACCTAAAAACTACCTTGAATGCGTAAAGTCTATTTTGTATGTCCTCTTCAGTTACTTTAGCTTCTAAAAACTGCTGGATGCCAGGCTCGTAAGCACTGAAGTCCAAGGAAAGTCCATGCTCAGCGCACCAAACACACAAGTCCAAAACTCCTTCAAACTCCTCAAAGTTACTAAAGTTTTGGTTGACCGGCTTTACTGAACTCCAACTTGAAAAATTGTACCCTAAAAGTTCCAGTCCCTGAACTATTGCTTGCTGAGCTAACTCCCTGCAGTTTCTTTCACTTCTGCCACACATGGTCCATAACCAGTCCAAAAACTCATAAAAGTCAGAGTGGTAAGCTCTTTTTTGGTTGTTATTAACTAGCACTTCTAAGTGTTTAGGGAAATAGTTCAGGTACTCTTCAATAGCACCCACACAAACTTCTAAGTCGCTGTCTTTGTCGTAGTGAGACAACTTAGTAGTCATAAACAAAACATGCCCTGTTTCTAGGTAAAACCTGTCTACTAGTTCTTGGTTTAAGCTTAAACTATGTAGTATTTCTCTGATGCAAGCTACAGCTCCCATTCTCTTGTGAGTGTGTGGATGGTTTGCAAAGGTTTCAATTCTTCTTAGAATCGACTTAAAGTGCTGCACTACTTGGGGTTGGCTTAAAACTTCTTTAGCAAACTCTGCAATGCACGAAGCTGACATCTTCCTTAAAGCTGCGTTGGACTCTTCACACAGACCTTGCATAAGGGCATCTAACAAAGCAACTGTTTCAGGGTGTTCAGCACCTCTAGACCTTGCAAACCACCTTACAAGTTGTTTTCCCAGGGGTTCAAAAACCTGCTGGACTACAGGTTCTACTTCAGCTGCAAGTCTGTAAATTCCTGGAAATAGTTTTTGGTAAATTTTGGAGAAGGGCATGGAGTCTCTTTTCCGGCCAGCTTGGGCATTGTTGCCTATCATAAACAGTATCAAGGAGTGCAGCAACTCACAAGCTACCACCCTAATTCTTCTGTGAGTGGAGTGTTCAGCCAAGTACAAGATTCTAGGAATAAGTGGATCCAAGTAAGTGTCGAACTTAGAAGTATGCAATGGCAAAGCAACCTTAACTCTGGGTTCAGTGTCCCAAGACAAGTTCAAGTCTTTGTTTTTAGTTCCCACAATGTAGTGGGCCATTCCTCCCAGAGACCCTAAGAACTTAACTACTCTGTAAGCTACGGTTTTTCTTTTTTTACGGTCTTGCAACACTTGATCAGGTTCTCCTTGGAGTTCTTGAGAAACCTTATCGATGCTTAAGTAAGGAGACAGTTCAGGCAAGAGTTCAGGTAAGTATTTTTGGAGTTCCTCCATAGGAATCTCTTCAGTCCAAGAATTCAAGGTGTTAAGAGTCATGTGGGCTAAAGGCAAGTGAGAAAACCCCAAACAAAGTGCTTTTTGAATAACTGGCACCCACAAGTTCAGGTTGTTTTCTTCAGAGGAGTACACTATTGAAATGGGTGCTGACAGACAAGCTTCCAAACTACTTATTAAAAGGACTCCGTAAAAAGACTCCATTCTTTTCATAAGTTGTTTCAAAAGCTGAGTAAAGAACCTTTTAGTTACTTGATCGCCTACCACAGAGTCACTTATTTTCAGAACCACACCTAAAAGTTTGTAGAAGGACTCAACCATAGGCAAGTCCTGGGCCTTTTGGCTTAGTTCAGAAGCAATAGGCACAATCCAAGCACTGAAGTTTTCTTTGAAGCCCTTTAAAAACTTCTTAGCGAACTCAGTAGCTTCGAACAAAAGTTTTTGGTCATAAGGGTTGTTGGGCACAACTTCTTGGCCGGAAAAAGAGTACCTGAGGTCTAAGTTCTGAAGCATAACTAAGTAGAACCTTCCAATCTCGTCAATAACTACCTGGATCAACCCCTCAGTTAAGCACTCCATCTTGAGTATGCCTCTCCAAAGCTTATTAGCCATAAGTATCTTTTGACTGGAGTCCTCTGTTTCCGAAGTGCTTAAAACTTCTTGCATTGCTTTGTTGCAAAACAATCGAATCCAGGGCAAGAACTGGTCAAACTTAGTGTAAAGCGAAGCTAAGAGCTGCGCAAGTGAGTTGTAAATCATAAACCTGTACTTTCTGTAAATAGTCATGTTCTTTCTGAAGATTTCTAAGGCCACGCTTGAGAAGTGCAAAAGTGCCTGTTCTGGAATCACTGGAAGTGCCCTGGCAATGTCTGAGTAGGAAGCTATAAAAGACACTATGTGCTTCTGGCGCATTATAAGTGACTTGAAGTCAGCTTCGTCTTCTTCTGCAGTTAGGTACTGACTGCTTAAAGTCACAATTCTTTCCAAACACATTTTAAGGAAGTCTTCTCCTTTGAACTCCAAAATAGCCAAGGAAAACACTCCAATAGACCTTACGATACACGGAACTAAAGTTCCGGACTCAGGAGTGTGGAGTTGTTTCTCAAGCACAGCAATTATGTACTGAAAGGATCTTAAGTGCTCAGGGAACTGGGATGAAAGGGACTCAGCCAGCACTAAAAGCACCCCTTCAAGGGCTTCTTGCGCCAAGAATTTCATACTAGGAGGACCTTGCTGGACTAACTTGAACAAGTTAGTGAAAAGAGTGCTTGCATTCCTGACAGTGTGCTCTGCAAAGATTCCAGTGTTCATGCTAAGGGCTTTGAGTGCTGCTTTGGGAACAACATAGTTGCTTTCTGACAAAGGAACAATTAGGGTGCTTATGTAGTTGAACCACTCTTCTAGTTGGTTTTCTGTGTAGTTAAAAGCTTTTAAGGCAAACCCTAATCCTTTGAGCAAGCCAGCTATAGTTCTTTCGGAGTCTTTCTTTTTAGTTTCTTGTTTGAATTTAGCGTAGAGTAGTTCTTGCAACTCAGGAATTCTAGGTTCTAATTCAGTTTCAAAGTAAGAAACTAGGAGTCCAAGCATGCTGTAAATAGCCCCTTTCAGAATACTTCCCATTGTTTTTTCTTCAAACCTTATTTTGTTGTCTAGTAAAACTCCAAACAGGTTTTCAGGTTCGAGTGTGCTTTTGAGACGTGAAGGGTTAAAGTCTTCTAGGAGCTTAATGAGGGGTCTTAGTGCAGCCTCTTTGACCATATTAGACTTGGTGCTAGGGGCCAGCAACTGCATGCACGTTTCTTTTATGTCGTGTAAGTACTCACCCATGTAAGAAGACCTTACCTTGACGTACTCTGAAACTAAGTTAAGGGCGTTGGAAATGGTTTTCCAAATGAGTCGGTCTTGGTGAGTGCGGAACTTAGAGATGAAGTTCAACAGGGAAACGTCAGAATTCAGAAGTTTGGTAGAGCAGAAAGCTATTTGCGTAGCTGAAAGTGAAGGCCTCAAAACTAAGTTCTTAAGCTCTGCAATGATGCTTTCAGAGTCAGTAAAGGCTAACGAGTGTAAAGCATTCAACAGTTCGTCCACGCGTCTTTCCATAATTATGAAGCCCCGTTTACTCTACACGCAAAAATCTATCAAAAACAGAAACCGACTAGAGAAGTTCTTAACTACTTACATGAGGTGTTTTGAGCCCAAAGACACTCAAAAGATCATCCGGGCAAATAACCTCAACAAACTATTTGTTTCAATTGCAGCTGTTCCAGGTGCAGCACTGTGTGCACTTGCTGTGCCTTACTCAGTAGTTTACCCTAGCTTCAATGAGTTGCCTTACGTGTTCCAACTTCCTGGCTACGCAGCAGGGTTTTTGGTGTGTTCAGAAGTGTTTACAGCAACTGGGCTGTGGTGGAAGTACAGACTATGGAACAAGATGTACAAAAAGTACCACTCCCAAATGGACTTAACCAAAGAAGACATTGAAAGAATCGAAGCTGAAGAAGCCCAAACACCCAAAATTGAGTAACTAACTTTTAGACTCCATTAGGTTAATTAACTTCCTAAGTTTAGTTTCTAAGTTTTGAACCTTTTTGTGGACTTTTTTGATTTTTGTGAAGTGGTTTTCTGGAGGTTCCTTAGCTACTTTGGACTCTTCTTGATTGCTAACTTCAAAAGGAATGTTGAACCTTTGAATTAGTTCTTGTTTAGCTTGTTCGTTTTTAAGTGCCCTTTCTTGGGCTAGTTTCTCGAACTTTTGAGACTCAGTTGGAAACTCCGAAAGTAAGTAGTTGAACTGTTTCTTTTTTAGAGTCAAAAACTCAGTGTCCACAGCTGTAACTACGTTGTCTTTTCTGCGACTGCTAAAAATTATTTCGATTTCGCCAAAGTAAGACTTAACTACGTAGGTTCTGTACACGTACAACTGTTCACTTAGCACTAAGTTGACTCTTCCTTTTGTAATTAAGTAAACTTCGTCAGCAAAGTGGTCTTTTAAGTAAACAAACTTTCCTTCGTGGATCATCAAAGGCTTGAGAAGAGACATAGCACTTACTATAAAAGCCTGATCAGTTCCTTTGAAAAAAATTATACTTTCAGCAGCTTTTTCGTACATGTTCAAAGCTATGTCGTATCTCAGGTCTCTCGGCAGCTCACTTAGAATGGAGTCAATGCTTCCTCTGTTGATGATTGACTTTTCTTCGTTGTACTTAATGGACTGTCTGATTTTGGCTTTGATTTCTTTGGGTAGTCCTGTTTCTTTAGCAAATGCATTCACAGCTGCTATTTTAGAGTTGACTTCCCTTTCCCGAGACTTCAAGTCGCTTAAAAAAGAAGTAAAAGAACCTATCGTATAGGAGTAAAATCCTACTCCTGCCAGCATAGCTACCATTGAATAAATCATTTCAGCGTTAGTTTCGGGAGAAATGTCTCCGTAGCCCACTGTAGTCATGGTTGTGAGTGCCCAGTAAATTGCTCCTAAGTATAAAGTTCCTTTTTCTTTGTCAGCAAAGCCATAACGCACCACCCAGGTTTGGGGACTGTAATTCTCAGTCTTGGCTATAGCTACCCACAGGCACCCCAGCAAGTGGACAAAAAAAGCTACTGTCAAAATAAGCTTAATGAAATTATAAGTTCTGGTGTGGAAGTGAAACATTTCCTGGATGTGGTCCAAAATGCTAAACTTAGAGTAGTCCTTCACTATCTTTATCAGTTTGAAAATTCTAAGTAACTTGTAAATTCTCTGAACTTTAACTAGTCTGCTAAGAGTACTTGCATCCTTAAAGTCAGTTTCTTTTTCCAAGTAGTATCCTAGCAAAGTATAAGGCACTCCTGAAATCAGGTCTACCGCAAACCACCCTTTTAGGTACTTCTTAGCAATTCTTTTCAAGTCAGTGACTTGCCTGCCTGCTTTTTCATATGAAGTAAAAAAGTTAAGAACCAAGTCAGCTAAAAACACCAAGTCCACTATTAAGTCAAAGACTGTAAGGAAATCCCAGTACTCAGTTTCAACAAAAGCAATGCTATAAGGAGTTACTGTTGCAGTGTACAGAAGCAGCAAAATAATTAACAAGTTCCAAGAGTGCCTGAACTTTCCTTTGTAGTTAAAAACGTACCAAGGAATTTCTTTTTGAGACGAAATGTACCTTTGTTCAATGACCTCGTTTTCAAAGTTGACTTGGTCGTTAATGGTTTCTTTCTGAACTATGCCCTCTGACTTCCAAGAAGTTCCGAAAAGCAGAACTTCGTCCTTGACTCTTTCAGGTGGAAGTGAATTTTGCAGAGGAGAAAACTCTATTGAAGACAGGTAAGGCTTCAACTTACTACTATGCAACTTCAAAGACATCCTCCTGAACTTCTTACTCAGAACCTCCTTTCTGCTGGAATCTTGATTTTGCTCAGCAGCAATAAAACTTCTGCTCCTTCTGACCGAATTAGGATCCATTGCAATACTTTTAACACTTAAACACTAAAGATCTGAGCTAAGACTAATATTAGATAGGCGGTAAAAAATCAATTATAATCTGTAGCATGGCTCTAGCATTAGGCAAACGCTCCATCTTCGACGCATATGAAGAAGAAAAGCCACCTTCTATCGAAAAGAAGACCCGCCCAACACCCTGCAGCATACCCCCCACTCAGTGTTTCTTTGACTTTCATAGAAACCTTCACAAGCTATCCCTACTCTTCCCGACTATGGAACCTAACCAGCTAAACCAAGTACTTTCCAGCACTGAGAACAACCTAGAGGAGTCCATAAGGCTGCTCAACAACCTTTCTCTCAGTTCTGACGCCCCTTCGCGCTACGCGCAAGAACTAGTGACCCGCTTTCGTTCAGTCCACACAACTGAAGAAGCCATCCAAGTTGCTGAACACGCATTCCGCACTTTCCAACAAGAAACTCTTAACAAAACAAACACTGACCTAGCACTTGAAAACTCCGAACTGAGACAAGAAGTGCAAATGCTCAAAACCAGACTTGAGCAGGTTTTAGGGGACTCGGCCTTGCTCAAAAAAGCAATTCTGAAGCTCAAAGACCACGCAACTGAAGCTTCGAAAAAAGAAGAAGAAAACAAACAACTTAGAGAAGAATTAAACCAAGAGAAAATGAACAGCTACGCACTTAGAGTCCACTTAGAACAGGCCCTAGGAGCCAGAGGTCAAGAAAACAGAGGGTGGGATGTTTGTTAGGTGTAAGTTAAGAAAGGAACTTTTGTAGGATTTGAGCTTGCACGTTGCCTAGAGTTTTGTTTTGGACTTCTTTTTGGAGTTCTTCTTTGAGTTCTTGTGAGTCTAGTCTGTGAGCGCACCTCAAAGCTTGGAGGTACTTTTGTTTTTTCATGAAAATCGGGAAAATCAACCTGTTCAGTTCTGTGTCTGAGGAGTGGTACTTAGTAAGCAGCTTAGCAATCCCAAAAGCCTTTTCCAAAGAAAAGCTAGACTCGTCCGCCTTGTAGCACCTTATGAGTCCTTTTCCAGCCCTCAGTAACTTTTCGTTTGAAAATATTTTGTTTTCGAACTCCAGAAACTCTATGTAGCTGTTTAGGTTCATTTTCCTCATGCAATAAAAATGGAAGTCGCACTGGTCGTCGTACATGTCTCTGAAGTGTTTTTCTACATACTCAAACTCCTCAACAGCTTTGGAGTAGTTTCCAAGGCGTTCATAGGCTTCTGCAACGGCTAGTTCGTACCACATACTCTGCATTTCGTGCATGTTGAGTACTCCTCTTTCTCTGCTGAAGAGACCCATTATTTCTTCAGCTTCAGTTACTTGGTTGTTTTTCAGTAGGTATTTTGCATGCTTGTTGTTTAAGTACCTGTCGTTCAGATCTAGTTTCCTGGCTTCTTCTGTGAATTCAGTAGCCTGTGCAACTTTGTTTGTTTTCTTGAGAACTGAAGCTTTTGAAAGGTAAAGGTCAGGCACTGTAGGAGTGTGTTCAATTCCTTCTTCTGCGAGTTGCAGGGCTAAGTCATAGTTCTTAAGGCTGTTGTGAAGTTTACTTGCAAAAAGCAAAGCCCACAATAACACCTGGGGCTGCTCTTTGGTTTCTGAGGGCCCCCCAGTTAGGCTTTGGTAGTCAGTTACTGCTAAAAAGGCTGAGTTGTTTCTGAGTGAGTCCAGGTGGGCTGAAGTTAAGTTTTGAATTACTGTTGATTTTTCTGGGTTCTTAAGAAGTGGCTTTATGTCTGAAAATACAGATGGAATGCCTTTTATAAGCCGGGTCTTTAAGTAGTTGTCAAATGAACTTGCAAAGTTGTTAGTTTCTAGGTCCAGCTCAGCTCTAAAGGCCAAAGTAGACTTGGGGTACTTTTGTTGAAGGTCTAAGTAGTACTGGTGGAGTTGGTCGTCAGTTTTGATACTTAAGCACTCTTGAAGAAGCAAGTGGTACCTAGTGTTTTCAATATTGATGTCCAGGAGTTCCTTGATGACTTCTTCAGCTTCGGACTTTTCACTTAAACTCAACAAAGCTCTTGCATAAGCTTCTTTCCACTTAATGGAGTCTAAGACTTTAGGCTTCATCTCTTCCAGCCAGTTCTTCATCCTTGGAAACTCCTTCATCTCTTCTAGAATCTTAGCTTTAAATAGAACTACTTCAGAGATTTCGTTCTTAGTTAAGTGCTGCTCCATAGACCTCAAAAAGGAGTCTATGACCTGACAAGCCTTTTCTAAGTTGTTGCAAAGATACTCGCCTACTATAAAAGAAACCCAGTTCACAAACACAGTGGGGTTATTTGTTAAAATGACTTGTCTGGAATTCCTAAAAGCAGTGTAGTCCCTCATTTGCAGCTGCAAAAGACTCAAGTTCCTTTTGATTGTGGGGTTGTCTTCTCCTAAATCGTTAGCTTTTTGGGAAGCTTTGTAAGCTTCAGAATAATTGCGGTCAGCGTTATAGATCATGCTTAGAGAGTGCCAGCACAAAGGACTCTTGAGGTTCTTCATGAGGCCCTTCTTAGCAATTCCTCTAGCTTCTTCCAGCCTTCCAACCGTGTTCAGCATAGCTGCTTTGAGTGCAAGGGTCTCTCCGTCGTCTGGGCATTTTTCCAGCACTTTGTCTATTATTTTTAGTGCTTTTGTGAACTGCTTAGCTTCTGCCTGGCGCAAAGCTTGGCGGATTTGGCCTGCTTCTTTTGAAGGCAAAGTGGCTGACGCTGATCGAAAAGCTTCCATTAATTCTAAAATGGAATTTTTCAAGCCTCTGAACGTTTTCATCGACGGAATTGGAGCAACTTTCAAAAGCTCCAAAAAGCAGTTTGTTTGGAAGTTCGAACTGGACGAAGAGAACCACCAAGTGGAGCTAGAGTGCTCGTTTTTGACAAATAAAAGAAGGGTCTTTTTTGACAAGGAACTCAAGTTCAAGGGTTACAAGCCCTTTGGCGAAGCCTTTAGTCACAGGTTCTTCTACAACAAGCATATTATAACAGTTGAAAACAACGGAACTGACGCAGATATTATAATAGACAATTACTCTTTCAATGAAATATACGGGCGCAAGATTTGGGAGCGCATGTATGGAAGAGCAAAACCAGCACCTTCTGCAAGCAAGCAAGAAGAAGGTTCCCAACTCAGCAAACTCTGGAAAGAAGAACTAGCCCAGGCCAAACCTGCCAGGCCAATCTCAGATAATCTAGAAGCACCGCAACACGACTTACTCCAAGTTGACTCTAAAAAGGAACTTGAAGAAGACTTTCTGGAGTTAGGCCCAGAAATTCAGGACTCAGACTTCTTAGAACTCAGTGATAAAGAAGACCAAACAAACCAAGACCTACTTGACTTCGGCAGCCAAAGTGTATTTGAAGTGCCTAAAGTAGAAAACAAGCGCAGTGGAGTAAACTTGGACTGGATGACTTTTAACGAGGAACAGCCTAAACAAAAAGACAACACTTTTGATTTGCTTTTCTCTTAATATAATGACTCTCCTATGGTTATTCGTTTTTTACAAGCTTTTCCATTTTTATTAAGCGCGGATCCAGAAGCTATTTGTAGTTTACAGCTGCACAATATTGATTCATCCAATAAGTCCAGAACTGGTAGTAGTAATAAAACATCATAAAAGGGGGCAACTGCTGGGGGAACTGCTGGTAGTTAATTGGCGGCAAAGAGGGTGTTTCAGTATTATAAGCAACTTGCCTGTCTTTTGTGGTTTTAAATTTCTCTGCTTTTTTTATGATTCTGACTTTGTACTGGCCTCCAGGCGCGAACCTCTGGCTCCCTTTGATGCTTTTCCATTCTGAGTAACTCTTACTTTGTTTTGCTTCGTCGAAATAAGCGTACATGTACTTTTGTTTGACGTTCATTCCTAGGTTTTTCACAATCTTAGCTAACAACTGATTAGCGTTGAAAGAAGAGAAAGCACTAAATGAATGACTATTTTTTGTTTTTTTAAACCCACCTGTGGACTCTATTCTCACGGTCACACTAATATCGGGGTTGTAGTTTCTGGGCCTTTTGGGTTCTGGAATAAAGGGCTGAGGCTTCCTTCTTACCCTTCTTGAGTATCTGTTTTCAGAACTTTTCTCATCAGAAACTGAGAATTGCTCTCCTTCCATATTTTTAAAATTATAATTTCGTCCTTAGTAAGCAATACAGTTATGCCTGCTTCAATCCATTTATTATAAATACTGGTTAATTAAGTTCTTCGTTTCTAAGTAAGAGTTACTGGCTCGCACACGTGGTTGTATTTCTGAGCATGTGATAGTTTGTGCACTTGGGTTCTGCATTCGCGTCCGTACCAACAGTCCGGTCTTCTTTTAACGTTTTCAGGCAGTTCTCCTCCAATCATTTCTCTGAACCTGTAAAGCAACTCACTCCAAACTGCATCTGAGCACTCCTGACACACAAGAGTCCTTCTGTTGATTCTCATTTTCTTGCCAACTAAGTAAAGCTTACCTAAGTTTAGTTCCCACTGATTGTTTTCTGCTGAGTTCACTAAGTCGTCAGCAAGTCGAGTCATAGGAATGCTTTTTGACTGCAAGTAGCTTTCGAGCAAGTTCCTTTCAAAGCCATTTTTATTGATGGCGTTCTGGGGTATTGAAGCCCATGTGTTGATGTAGTTACCCACAGTTTCAACTCCGTTCCTGCACTTTCTGCCAGTTCTCCAGTACAAGTTACAGTAAGGCCGGTTGCACACTTCGCAGTTTTGGTTATCTCTTATAGGCATGAACTGGTTGCACTTCACGCACTTAGTGTGCTGTGTGTCCTGGCCGCATTGAAAGCCGTCGATTCTTTGAGAGCACTGCCTGCAGAGGTTTTGGTTCCGAGCTCTGGGTCTGGGCAAGTACTCTTCATCAGAACTTGCAGACCCGGCTGACTTAAGTTGTTCAGTTTCAAGTTTCATTCTGTCGACATTAAATTTGTTGGCTTTTTCGAGTTCTTTAAGTTCAGTTTGAGGGCGGTTTTTTTCAGGGTGGCTTTTTAGGAACAATTCAATGATGCTGTTGATCCAGTGGTTCTTTTTGGTTTCTGAAGGTTTGGTTCGGCAACTGGGGCATTCTTTGTGGTCTTTGCTGTACCACTCAGAAAAGCAGCCTCCACAGAAATTATGCAAGCAAGGGTACAAACTAATTGGTTGGTGCATGATTTCAAAACAGATTTTGCACCTTATTTCTTTTTCAAGTTGATCGTCTATTTTAGGGTTCTGTTGGAGTTCCTGGAGTTTTTGTTTTTTCTTGGCTTCTTCATGAGTAACCATTGACCTTTTGAGAGAAGGCTTTGCTATAGTGAAAGAAATCATTTCGTCACTTCCTACGTTTTCTTCTCGCAAAATGGTTACTTCGTCGCCAAACTCCGCTTTGACCTCTTGGTCTTTGCCAATCTAAGTTAAATTTACCAAGTTCCTGTTTAGGTAAGTTCCGTTGCTAGACTTATCAGTTACTTTGAACTGAGGTTCGTATTCAGTGGCTTCTATTGTTATTTGGCAGTGGATTTTGCTGCACCTTTTGTCTTGAACGACCATTGAGCACTCTTGACTGCGCCCTATTGTGACTTTTTTTAAACTCCAGTTCCAGTTGAAGCTAGGAATAGTTGTTTCATTTGCTGAGGTTAGTTTAGCTAGGAGCTTTTCTGACATTTCTTTTGTTTTCTGAGTTAAAAATGCTCAAAGCCATAACACGCAGACTCCATAACATACCAACTAAAGACAGGGCAATTCTAGAACCTTACTTAGACACTAAGCTAGAACTCGACCACCGCCGCTTGCACAAAATATATAAAGACCGCACAACTATAGACTTCGAAAACATTCCAGAGTTCTTCGGATGGACAAGGGAACCGCACCACACCCTACGCTACAACCGACAACACAAACTCGTTGCAGGCTTCATTAAAGCAAGGGACGAGTTCCCAGAAGTTAACTTAGTTCACAACTTAAAAGACGTCATGTCGATTCAAACCAACATAGGCGACAACTTTGGGTGGCCTGACCCCTACATTGTTAACATCGACGAAGACGAAGATGAAGCTAGGTGTGTTGTTGAAGACATAGTTTTCCACCAAATTTACAGAGACTGGCCCATGTGGGTAGTTTGGAACAGGTATGTTCCTGGCAGGCCCAACAGGATGCTTATGAAAGTAGTTATTGATGACTGGGAGAGCTCTGAGTGTAAGTGGAGAGGAGGCAGACTAGAACCTAGGAAAGACGTAGTCTGGGTCAACAGCTACAACGAAGAGTACCCCCGAGTTCTGATTGCTGATATCAAAGACAAGATTCCTGGGGAGTCCTACTTACTCAGGGACTTACAAAGGGACCTTCCAGATGGAATTGAGTTGTCTCCTGAGTACTCCAGACGTATGCACGAGCCTTTATTTATGTTCAGAAAAAGCATTAAGTCTTACATTTACAGGGAAATCATTAACAACTCTTTTGACATTAGTAGGATGGTGGACATTGAAATGGCTACGATTGGGCTTCCTATGGAGTCGAAGAAACCAACTGAAACAAGTGTTGAAACTAAGACCATTACTAAACAAGAAGAAGAAAAACTCAAAAAACTAGCCAAAATGCTCAACAAAGATTATGAAACCCTCAAAGAAGAAATGCTTGCTGCCAGAGAAAAGAAAGCCAAAGAAGCCAAAAAGAAAAAGTAACTTAAGATATGTTTTCAGAGTTTCTGTCTTCCATCCTGTACTCAATCAGGCGTTGATACCTTTTTCTGATTCTCCAAATGCACAAAACTAAGATTCCTACTCCCAAAAGCATCAAGCCCAGCACTCCAATTCCCAGCACGACAGGCCAGGTCTTCATAACTTCTTTCGTAACACTGCACTCTTCTTGCCAGCTAGTGAATTCTGTTAGCTTCTGAATGCAGTCTTCTCCTTCTGTAAGTGACACTGTTCTGTAGCCTCCTCTGCAAAGCCCTTTCACTTCTTGCAGAGTCTCTTCAGTGCACAACTTGCAAGCGTACCTGCTTCTCCACTCAAACACTATATTGCAAAGTGCCTGGCCTTTGTATTCGGGCCACCCTTCGCCAGCTACTTTGTCGCAAACGAAGTTTATTTCTGTCGAAAACCTTTTAGAGACTCCTTGGCAAGGATAACCTTCTGAGTAGTAAAGGGTGAACCCTTCGGAGTGTTCTTCAACCAAAGACAGTTTGGAGCCGGTGTTCAAAACTACTTTGGAAGAGTCCTCTATGCAAGTTTCAGAAGAATTTAAACTAGAATGATCAACCTTTTCTTTGTCAAACACTCCAAAGGCATAAGCTTGGGGGTCTGAGTTTGCTGGCGAGTAGTAAGAAGGCATTGAGATGCTTGAAGGGTTTCCAACTGAAAGGTAAAAGTAGTTTTCATCTCCATAAATAGGTCCGTAAAAGGTGTTATGACAGTACAAGGAAAGCTTTTCTCTTTGGCAAATACCTTCCCAGTAACCTGAGTAAAGTTCGGAGTCTTGCTGCTTTACTCCACTAAGCCTTTTGATGAAGTAAGTTCCATTGCTTAGTTTCGTCTCTTCTTCTAGTAAGCAAACAGTATGATTGCTGTCCGATAGGCTGTGCTCAGGGCATTTTTTGCAGTTGGTTCTTTCTCCGGAGTACTCTTTTTCACTGCACTCTAGGCACTCTGTTTTGTTCGAGTTACTTCCTTGTCCTGTACTGCACCAGTCACAGTAAGACTTAGGTTCAGAAGACATACTTCCACTAGGACACTCTAAGCACTTCCTTGCACCTCCTATGTTGCTTCCTTCCAAACTAATCCAGTCTATTATACAGTCCCCTTCTTGACATTTCCACTTTAACTGCGTTTGGCCTTCTTCAAGTGTTTGGTTAACTACTTTGCTTTCTGCAAAAGTTAAGTTTAGAGTGTCTCCTACAAAAAAGTAAAGGTGGCCTGAAAACACTTTGAAAGAAAAAGATATTTCAGCTGGGCCTTGGGGCACTGTTACTAAAATAGAAAGTGTGCTTGAGGCTAAGGGCTCCCTTGCTGAAGTTAAACCACTAACCGAAGACTCCCAGCCAGAGCTTACTTTGCAGGGGTCTCCACTTGGAAGTGTGCAGGAACTGTTGAAGTAACTAAGGTTGCTTTGCCACTCAGAAAAGTTTTTAAACTTAGGTACGAAGTGTCCACTAGGACAAGCTAAGCATGTGCCCTTTTGGTCTTTGTAAGTTCCTTCAGCACAGGGCAAGCATTCATACACCTGGCCTTGGTTTGTTTCAAACTCTCCTTCAGAACAATTCGGACATTCTTGGCTGTAAAGAGTACTGGGTTTCTGCACACCAGTTTGGTTATTGCAGATAAAGGGTTCTTTCCAATGGTACTCAATGTTTCTGGTATGGTTGATGCAGGGGGTGTATGTGTAGTAGTAATCTTTTTCAGTGCAAGGTTGTTTGTTTTTGCACTCACTTACAGAGTTGGCCTCTCCTAAAGAGTACTTGCCTTCCGGACAGGCTTTGCACAAGTTTAGGGACTTGTCATAGTAAGTGTTGACTGGACAGTGACTGCAGGAATCACTGCCTGCTTGACTAAACCCTGACTTGCAGGGCTCACAAACCAAAGCAGCGTACTCTGTGCCTCTAAGTTCGAAGTCCTTAATTTCAGCAAACTGTTCAGAAGAGTTTGAGTGAAGGTATGCATACCCGATCACTATTTTATGGAACCCTTCTAGTAGGTAAATGTCAGAGTATCTCCAGTCTTCGTCTCCGTTACTGGTGTCTTTTATGTAGTTTTCTGAGTCAACATTTAAGTAAAACTCTCCTTCTTGGTTATTCCGCAGCCTGTACCCTACTTTCAGTGACCCAGGCTTTTTGAGTTCAGCCAAGTAATGTAGCTCTGAGTCTACGTAAGTATCGGAGATTCCCTTCCCAGAAAGCACACTTCCCTCCTGGACAGTCCAGTTATTGCAGTTCGTGTTAGTTTGCCACCCAAACCACCCAAAAGACCAACAAGCTTTTCTAAACAATTCTAGCTTTTGTTCCCACTCTCCTTCGTGGACACTAACTCCTCCTCCGATGTTGTAGGTATTTGGAGGGCACTTTTCACACCCGAAAGACCTACCTTCTAGCAAAGCTAATTTGCTGCCAGCATTGCACTGAAAGTCACAAGGGAAGCCTCGAATGGGGTCGGGTAAAGTTTCCTGGCAGGAGTCTTTCCAGTAAAAAAGCACGTCCCTGCCTGTGTCCAAGCACTCAGAAAACTGGTAACCTAGCTCACAGCCTACAACTACTTTCAAAAGCAAGATTTCTAGCATTAAAATATTAAACATGCTTTAGAGTTTTTAGCTCTTCTTTCGAGTTTAGGCAGGTTGGGGTCGACTTCTTCCCTTGCTTTGGTATCCTCAGCAATCTTTCCGCCGAGGTCATTCTGGACTTTTTGAATAGCCAACTGAGCAATGTCATAGTTGCCAGCTTGTTCGTCGTGGTAAATTGGCATGTTCTGGCCTAGTTCTGGTTGGTTTAGGTACTTAAGACTTTCTTCATACTGTTTTTTCCAGAGTTCTTCTTTGATTTCGCGCCAAAGTTTAGGGTTGGACTGAGCTATTTCATAGAGTTTGCCAGAGAAGTCCAAATTTAAGTGTTTGTTCCTTAAGTACTGTTCTCTTTCAGCTTCGAGTCTCTGTTTGCGTTCTTGGGCGTTTGCAGCTCTTTCTTGTTCCATAGACAGGATCTTTTCGCGCCACTCGATGAGTTTGTTTTTTTCTTGGAGAGTGTTTTCTCCATTTTGTTTCTTTTTGCGAATTGCTGAAGCGAACTCGTGCAAATTCTCTGCTTCGCTGAGTGTAAATTACTTTTTTAAGGACTTTGAAAACTCATAAAAGTCGTCTTCTAGTTGCTGGATTTGTTTTTTCAGAATGCTTACAGCTGTGTTTTTGACTTGTTTTTCTTGTTCAATGGTTTTTTCAATAGCTTTTTCGGAGTTGGTAACTATTTGGTCTAGTTCGTAATCGTCGCCTGCTTCTTCCATAACGTTGCGGATGTAGTCTTTGACTATAAGTCCGTCTAGGTTTTTGATGTTTTGGAACTTTAGAACTCGAAATTTGTAAGTAGGGTCTCTAGCTAAGGGGTTGTTGAATAAAGAAAGTGTGCTTAGTTTAGGCAAGTGACCCAAAGTCACTATAACATCGTCTAAGTTCTGCAAGTTGTTGGAGTGGGCTTGGACAGTTTGTAGGGGAGCTGAACACAAACTTAGGTGGTTGATGTTTTCAATGAGGTTTTGCTCTACCCTTAACTCTTGTAACTTAGTGAGGTTGCTCATACCTTCTAGCAGAGTTATTTTGTTTCCGAAAAGGTACAAAGTCCTGAGTTTAGTGAGTGTTTGAAGTCCTTCAACCTTTTCTATGGCATTTAAGCTCAGGTCCAGAAAGTCCAGGTTGGTGTTGTTGTGCAGGTTAGAAATTCTGAGTATTCTGTTTTTAGAAAGTTTAAGAGTTTTAAGGTCTTTAAGACTTTCTAAACCTTGGATTTCTTGAATGAAGTTAGTTGACAAGTCCAAGTGGGATATTTTAGTGAGCAGTTGCAAGTGACTAGAGACTTCTTTAATCAGGTTGAAAGAAAGGTCTAGGCTTTCCAAAGACTTAGGAACAATTGACTCTAAACCTTCTATAGTAAAGACTTGCTTGCCTGACAAGTTTAGGGTTTTTCCTTTAAGTCCTTGTTTAACTTTCTCTGCACTAGGCATTTTTAAATGGAACTACCTCCCTTAGAAGACATATACGACTTCAACGAGGCCCAACTTAAGGAATGGCAGAACTCTATATCAGAGGCTTTTCCAAGCAACTCTGATGAAAAGTGGGTACTCAAGGCTAACCGAGTTCTTGAGTTAATTCAAACCGAACTAGACGAAAGAGTAAGCATTAACCAAATTTCTTTTTTCTGTATGAAAGAACTCACTTCAGACCTTTACCAAGAAGTAGTCAGTGAAGAAACCACTGCTTCTGAGGCCCCTGAAGAACCTGACTATGCCGAAAAGCTTTGGAACGCACGCAAGCTCCAAAAGTCCAAAAACTACAGGGAGTTCCTTAAGTCTACTCTTAAACAAACTTCTGTGGGGAAGGGCTTAGTTATTGGGTCTAGCAGTGTTTCTCAAGCTAAAAAGGAATTTCTAAAAACTGACTCTGGAAAACCTCCTAGAATAGCTAAAAAGACCAGTAGTGAACTTAAAGCCAAGTCTGTAGACAAACCTTTGAAAAGAAACACTACTCCTCAAAGGAACCCACAACAAATTCCAAGGGTCTCTTCAACTGCTAAAAAAAGAGTTATTGAACCCAAAAAAGCCAAGGAACTTCCTAAAGTTGACCTTACGCAAAACCTTCAAAAACCTACAAAAGCAACTCTTCCAGAAAGGACTCAAGAGCTCAGAGCTAAAAAGACCCAAGAGTCTAAAAAGCATATTGCAAGTGAAAAAAAGGCTGAAGAAATAAACAATAAAGTCCAAAAGTCAAAAGAAGAAACTGCGCAAAAGCATCAGGAGCCTATTAGAAACTATACTGAAGAGTCTCAGGTTGTACAGGAGTCTCTAGAGGAGTCAAAGGAATGTTGTGTTGAAAATACCATACTAGAAAAGCCTTGTATTCCACAAGAATCTTTTGAAGAGTTTTATGTCAGTCAAGAGCTCCCTATTTCACAGGAACATCAAATTCCACAACACCAAGTTATTCAAGAAACTCAAGTTCTAGAAGAGCCCGCTCAATACCAAGTGATTCAAGAACCTGAGATTCTACAGGAACCCACTCAAACCCAAATAACTCAAGCACTTGAGATTTTACAGTCACAAGTAATTCAAGAACCTGAGATTCTACAGGAACCCACTCAAACCCAAGTAATTCAAGAACCTGAGATTCCACAGCCACAAGTAATTCAAGAACCTGAGATTCCACAAACTCAAGTCATTGAAGAACCTGAGATTCCACAAACTCAAGTCATTGAAGAACCTGAGATTCCACAGAAACTCCAAAAATCTACCCAGCAAATAACCTCTGAAGAAACCGCTACAGAAAAACTTAACTTATCCGAACAGAAAAGCACTGCAGAACTCCAAATCCCACAACAACACCATAAACCTTCAGAAAATAAAACAGCACTTCCTAAACAAGAAATCATCCAAGAAAAACCTATTCTAATAACTCAAACCTTCACAGAACCCAAAAAGCAAGACTTTACCGAACTCGAAAGCATTCCAGAAGAACCCTCTAAGCAACTCCAAAACAAAAAACCCACTAAAAAGCCCCTGAAAAGACCAAACAAGTCCACTAAAGACAGCCAAGACTACTCGGACGTCTACACTAACTTCAACGAAATATTCAGTGGGTTCAGAGTTTCCAAAGACTTTAGTTTGAACTACGTTATAAAAGAAACAATATCTATCTTAAAAGAATTCCAGTCACTACTTAGCAGTCCTGAGTTTGAGTTCCAGCGCAAGTTCCGTTTGTCCTTAGCTCCTTTAGAATTGAACCCAAGAGACCTACTTAACGGAAACCAGCCTGACTTAACTAAACCTATAGGGTCTTCTGACCAAGAAAAGTACTACAGAGTGGTAAGGGCCCGTTCTGAAGTCTACGACATAGTAACTCGGTCCTTCAACAAAAAGAAGGGCTGGAGTGAACTTCCGCACGGACTCAACTTAAAAGCTTCCTGGAACATGATGTGGACTTGGTCTAAACCTAGACTTGAAATGTCTAAGTTACTTGCTTGGCAAAAAGTCAACCATTTCCCTGAAACTAGGAACTTTTCCAGAAAAGACTTACTTAAAAAGAACATAGAAAAAATCCAGAAGATCTCAGCAAAGTGCTGGCAAGCCTGGAATATCCTACCACCTACTTTTGCTTTGCCTAAAGAGTACCTAAACTTTGTAGACGCCTTTTCTAGTCAAGAGCAAAGCGACCCCCAAAGAAACATATGGATAATGAAACCTATAGGCAAAAGTAGAGGCAGAGGCATACAAGTAGTTAAGGACCTTAACCAAGTCACTTACGGAGAACCCATTATCATCCAAAAGTACATAACTGACCCAATCCTGCTTGACGGGTACAAGTTTGACCTCCGACTCTACGTGTTGATCACTAGCTTTTCGCCCTTAGAAGTTTTTCTGTACCACGAAGGGTTTGCCCGTATGAGCACAGTTAGGTTTACTTTAAACCCTGAAAAACTCAAAAACAAGTTTATTCACTTGACTAATTCTTCTATCCAAAAGCACTCACAGTCCTCTGGCGATCAAGTAGAGTCCTTTTTCGGAGGAACTAAAATTTCCCTGAAAACACTGAAAGAAAAACTAGGCAGGTCCTTTGACTGGGAAGGTGTTTGGGTCCAGGTCAAAGAAGTAGTTCTTAAAAGCTTGATAGCAGTTCAGAACGAAATCCCTTCTTACTCCTGCTGCTTTGACTTAGTTGGCTACGACATGATCATAGACACTGCTGGTAAAGTATGGCTTATAGAAATCAACTCTTCTCCAAGCTTAGCTAGAGACAACCTGCTCGACGACATGATTAAGCAGCAATTAATAGATGACACCCTTGAAATCGTAGAACCAATTTACTACAACAAACAAGAACTTCTCAAAGTACTTGAAAGAAGAATATCCGAACTCAACAAAGGCCAAAACTTCAACTCAGTTGCTCAAATGAACGAAGACCTCAGCAAGATCCTAGAAGGCAGAAAACCTCGGAAGCTAGGAGAGCTTCCAGAAAGCATAGGGAACTACGAACTAATAGCTCCTTCGCAAATGCTTGACAGACTTTACAAGCAAGCAAATCCTAGAAGTGTAAAATAAATGGGTTGTTTTCATATTTATAACAGTTATGCTGGAGCGTAAAGGTCACTTACCTGGTTACACAGGGTACATACCTAGCATGGACAAGCTAGAAGAAGAAGCAGCTAACAACGGTCCTAGGCCCCATATTCCTAACTACCAAGGGTTCGTCCCGGGAATTAGATCTGAGAACCTTTTTGGGAAGACTTTTGGAAACATCACAGAAGATTCCTCTTTGAAGAAGTACAACAAAGGAATTGACCTGCCCATCCAAGACAAATACAAGTCCGTTACCACTGAGTGCTTCACTAACCAAACAAGAATTCCAGTAATGCCTTTGAAACCCAAAGAGTACCCCGAAGTACCACGCGACCCTTCTGAGTCCATTCCTAAAGAAAGCATGTACAAGTTCTTTGGAGTAAGAGGCGCACCTGAACCTGAAGAGATGGAACAGAGCCTGTGCGAGTTCTACGGAGGACTAGGAGGAATTAGGAACCAAGAAGGCCCCCAAGAAGACATGGCTACTGCCTACGCCAAGTTTTATGACGAAAACGAAGTCCAAGACCCCACTAGGGTGCCTAAGTTGAGTTACGAAGAGGCCAGACAGTTAGCTTCAGAAAATAAACCTAAGTGATTAGTAATGGGATATAAATGGAAGATTCTAACAGCGCTCCTGCCAAAAACGTTGTCAAAGTGCTGGCAGTGGTTGACTTCGAGATTTTTGATGTGAGTCTTTACAATTTTATCAAAGAAGTCAAAAGCCAGTTCAACAAAGTGCATTTGACCGCGGGGCTTGTAAAAAACACCAAGTTTTCGATTCTCAAGAAAAAGGAAAAGCTACAGCTGCTACGGAGAGTCAAAGAAATTAACGAAATCAAGATACTGAAAGGTCCGGTTACAGACCAGATGATGGTAGGTTTAGGGATGGACTACGTAGTTAACGGACCCTACGTAAATGTGTCTCAGAAACCAAAGCTCTTAGAAGTAGCCTTCGAAGAACCTTTTGACGTCAAAGAAGTTATTAGAAGGATCATTGTGAACAAAGAAAAGTTCCAAGAAATGCTAATACTCGAAAACTACACCCCAGAGTCTCTAGGAGTTTCCCGCGCTACTGCTTACACTGTAAAACTCAACTGGAAACTCAAGAACATTTGCGAAAGCTTCAGCACAGGTTTTGAACAGCGCTTAGACAACCTTTTGGACTTTGTTGACGACACCAGAAACACCATTAGGACATCTTCAGGTTCTTACTTGTATAAGTGCGAAAAAACCTTTAAAAAGTGGCTTACGGCTAAGGCTAAAACTATAGGGGTTAGTAAAAATAAAAAAGCCAAGTAATTAACTATTTATAAAAATGCTAATATTGCTTTTGTCAGTAGTGCATGGTTTCTATTTGCCGGGAGTTGCACCTCGCGACTACAAACAAGAGGAAAGCTTAGACTTGTATGTAGTCAACTTGGACTCGTCTGCAACACAGTTGCCATTTAGTTACTACTTCTTGAATTTCTGCAAGCCAAAGGATTCCAGTGCTCAGTCAGAGAACCTAGGACAAATACTCACAGGTGAAAGGATTGAAAAGTCAGCTTACCAACTCCAAATGGGACAACAAAAAAGGTGTGAAGTTTTGTGCACAAAACAAAACACTCCTAAAGAAAGAAAAAACTTTAAATGGATGATTGACAACAAGTATCGAGCATCCTGGGTACTAGACAACCTTCCATCAGGCTTCAGAATTACTAGTTTTGACGGAGAAGGTGCTTCTAAGTACTCTTACTATCAAGATGGGTTCCCTATTGGGTTTAAACTTGAAGGTGGGTACTATGTCAACAACCACGTAAACATCGTAGTTCAAGTTCACCAAACTAACAACTTTGAGGAACCAACTTGGAGAGTGGTAGGTTTCCTAGTGGAGCCACTAAGCATGCTTAACTCCTACGACTCCTTAAGTTGCAACTCTGAAACTTACAAAAACTTTTTTGAACAAGAGTACAACGAAGAAGTGCTTCTTAAACCTGATGAAATCACAGAAGAATTTCAGTTCACTTATTTAGACAAGAATCCTCCACAGCCTTTAGGCCCAGAAATTATCTACACTTACAGTGTGACTTTCGAAGACTCCCCTAACAAGTGGGCTTCCAGGTGGGACTACTACCTGTATTCCTCTTCTGGGGACGAAGTTCACTGGCTCGGCATAATCAATTCCTTTGCAATGGTTTTGTTTTTGTCAGGAATGGTAGCCCACATCATTAAAAGGTCACTCAACAGAGATGTAAATGCTTACAACGAAAACATAGACTCCGAAAACGACTCAGGCTGGAAACAAATTAGAGGCGACGTCTTCAGAGCTCCACAGTTCAGTGGAATATTTGCAGTGATCATAGGTAACGGAGTGCAAACCACAGCTATGCTTCTGTTTACAATAGTGTTTGCTTGTTTAGGGTTTTTGTCACCCACGCACAGAGGAGCTCTTTTAACAGCGATGCTGTGGTCCTATGTGCTGATGGGGATTTTCGGAGGGTATTCTTCTGCAAGGCTTTATAAAAGTTTTGGAGGAGAACTTTGGAAACGCTGTGCCTTGGCAACTTCTATAGTGTTTCCAGGGCTGTGCTTTGGAGTGTTTTTTGTGATAAACCTTTTTAGCTGGATGGAGAGTAGCTCAGGAGCAGTTCCTTTTGTGTACTTGTTGGTGCTTTTGTTATTGTGGTTTGGAGTGTCTATGCCCCTGGTGTTCTTAGGTGCAAGCTTGGGATTCAAAAAGCCTTCCATACAGTACCCTTGTTTGGTGAACAAGATTCCTAAACCACTTACTGAAAATGCTTCTAACAGTAAGTTGAAGTCTTTAAGTGTGTTGGCGGGGTCCTTGCCCTTTGGGTGCATGTTTATTGAGCTGAGCTACGTTATGAAGAGTTTGTGGCATCATACCTTGTTTTACTATTTGTTTGGGTTTTTGTTTCTGTGCTTCATAGTGCTGATTATTACTTCTGCAGAGGTTTCAGTGCTAATGACTTACATTCTGCTGTGCAAGGAGGACTACAGGTGGTGGTGGCTGAGCTTTGCAGTAGCAGGTTCTTCAGGTTTATACTTGTTTGGTTACTCTGTGCTGTACTACTTGCTGGAACTCAACATTGTTAGGTTGTCTTCGATTGTGCTTTACTTTGGGTATATGTTTTTGGCTAGTTGTGGGTATGCACTTGTAACTGGGACTGTTGGGTTTTTAGCTACGTTTGCTTTCGTCAGAAACATGTACTCTTTAATAAAACTAGACTAAAACTTTAGCTCCGCTGTTAAGTAACCAATTAAGTCAACTTAATAAATATATGCAGAGACTCTACTACGCTGTAAGGAAAGGAAGAAAGCTGGGGATCTTTCATTCGTGGGCTGAGTGCCAAAAAAGCGTTAAGGGTTACTCAGGCGCGGAATTTAAAAAGTTTGAGTCTAAGTCAGAGGCCTTAGAGTTCTTAAGCCACCCTTTGAAAGAGTCCTTTAGCGAGTTACCAGTAGCTTTTGCTGACGGAGGCTCAAGAAAGAACCCTGGGATTGCAGGGTGCGGAGCTGTGTTGTATGATGAACACAACCAAAAACTAGACGAAAGTCACAAGTATTTGGGACTCTGCACCAACAACCAAGCTGAGTACCACTCTTTACTACTAGCAATTGAACTGGCAAGTTCCCACAAACTCAAAAGTCTAGAAGTAAGGATGGACTCTAAGTTAGTAGTTAACCAAATGGTGGGGAACTGGAGGGTGAACCACGAAAACTTAAAAGAACTCTATGAAAAAGCCAAAGAAGAAGCAAAAGTGTTTTCTGAATTCAAGCTAACTTACATCCCTAGAGAGCTAAACTCCGAAGCTGACCAACTAGCTAACATTGCTATGGACCTTTCAGAGAAACTCCTAGTAAAATAAGTATTTAGAACAAGTGGAGGCCTAAACTCCAACAAGACTCTATAGTGTAATGGTTAGCACGTATGCCTACGGAGCATGAAGTTGGGGTTCGAATCCCTGTAGAGTCGTTTTTACTTTTTATTGCGTTTAGAAGGTTTATTAGGTTTGTTGGTAGAAGAGCGGGTGAGTTTCCAGTTCTGCAGGGTTCTTTCAGCGCGGGCTCGGAGTTCGTCAACAGGCAGAGGAATTTCTTCGTCGTCTACGTCCATTCCGTCATCTTCTTCATCTTGCAACACAGGCAAAGGAATAGTGATTGGGGCAGTGTTTCCCATAGTTTGGGACCCTAAAGCCATTACGTTGTTGAGAGCAGCAATGTTGCTTTTGTGGAGTTCGGGGTCTTCTTTCATCATAGCTTCAGTTTGGAGTTTTTGAGCTTGAATCAAGGCGTAGCTTTGGATTATTTTGTTAGCGCGTTGTTCTACTTCAGCTAAGTACTTCATCATGTTGGGTTCAGTCAAGGCTTCTTCCTCCATTTCTTTGAGGATGGGGTCCTCTGGGTCTAGGGTCTGCAAAAAGCTTTTTAGTTGTTCTTTGATGAAAGCTATGGTTTTCATAGACTCTTTGTACCTTTGTTCGTTTATGTTGTTCCTGAACTCCATGCTGGCTAGTTTCTCCTCCATCTTCTGAAGTACCTTCTTTTTGGAGGTGTCTGTCATAGCCCCCATTTGCTTGTACCTGCTGATTTCAGCTTTGATGTCTTCTATTTGTTTTTCTAGCTGCTCGATTTCGCCAGTGAGCTCATTTACGAAGTTAAGTAAACTGGAGTTTTTTTCTTCGTACCTTAGAAAAGCATCTACTAGTTCCTGCAAGGACTCTACGCCTGTTTCAGCTTTTATTTTTTCTATGGCTTCTTCGTAGCTTTTGACTAGTTGGAGACTTTCGTTAGTTGACTGTTTTTCGGCTTCGGACAAGTTAGCTAGGCTTTTGATTTTGGCTTCGTCTTCAGGGTCGATCTCGGCTATTGTGTTTTCCTGGAGTTTTTCTTTTTCGCGTTGTTGGATGAATTCTTTCCTTTTCTTTTCTTGTTCGATTTGGTTCATGAGTTCGTTCCATTCTTTTTCGTACTGTTTTTGTTCTTCTTCGTTTTGTTGTTTGAGTTCTTCTAAGTGCTGGAGGGCTTTTTCTCGGTTTTTGTAAGCCAACTCGGCTGAGGATATTGCTTCGGCCATTTCAGTCCTTTTGTCTTCTAGGTCTTTTTGGAGCTTTTTAAAGGTGCTTTCGTAGATGTTTTTGTCTTTGCGCAACTTGTCAATTTCGCCTCTGAGTTTTTTGTTGTTGGAGACTGTTTGGTTGTACTTCTGCATAGCTTTGTCAAGTCGGTTTTCAAGGGTCTTGATTTCACGGGTCATTTGTTTTTGTTTGTCGGAGGTGGAATAGACTCCTCCTAGGTTCTTTCGGAGTTCGTTGACTTTTTCTTGGTAGTTGGAGATCTGTTCATCCAGTTCAGCTGACTTTTTCCTTTCTTCTTCAATGCGATGTTTGATTTTCTCTGGCATGTCCAGACTCATACGTGAAGTAGTAGTTAAGTAGGGGCTTTGCACACTGTTCATGAAAGTAGAGTCTTTTTGCTTGGACCGTTTGGACTTCGGTGGGTTTTCTAGGTATTTCTTTTTGAGCTCTGCAAGCTCTTCTTCATCTGCTTAAGAAGTTACAATTAATGTGCTCGACCATTTTATTTTAGCTTTTTATGAGTGTTTTTTGAAATCAAACTAGCTGCAAGGAGCTTTATGCTTATTCCAAACACGTAGAGTATCAAGTAAAACACCCCTAACTGCAGAGTGCTGAAGTCGTCCAAGAAGTTGTACACAGGTATTCCAGTGATGCTTCGGGAAACTCTTTGCAGGGTTGAGTAAGCTACACAAAAGCACAACTCAAAGGTCAAGAAAAACTTGTTACTAGGACACACAAAGTCCTTTAAAGAATAACCTTCCATAATCACTAACACCAAGTTCCCGCCATGCAAGAAAAGGTTACATAAGTAATCAAAGTCCCAACCATTGTACAAGTGCCTGTCTACCAACAAAGGGTTCTTTAGGTAAAGACCCCAGTAAGCAGCCACCACTACACAAGACAAAGTTAAACAAACTAAATAACTAATGCTCATTAGAGCAGAAGATATTTTGGTGACTCTAGCGTGGTTCAAAACTCTCATTGAAAAGTAAACTATTGTAAAGATCATGCACAACCAAGTTAAAGTTGAAAGTTTCCACACAAAGTAATGAAGTCCTCTGTCTATTCTGTGCCAAAGCATCTCGTAAAGCGTGAGTCCCAAGAAAGCCGGAAGGAAGTACTTTGCAAGCACCATCTTTATTAGTTAATCCATTCTAGAATCTGAGGTGCGAAGTAAGTTATGATGATTTGGCAGCCTGCCCTCAAAAACCCGTTCATGGACTCCATAACTGACTTCTTCAAGTCAATAGCTCCTGCCTGGGCTGCAAAGTAAATCATAGCATACTCCCCTGAAACTTGATAACAAGCAATAGGCACCCTCACTTCGTTCTTCAAGTCTCTAATTATATCCAAGTAAGGCATTCCTGGCTTAACCATTACGAAGTCAGCTCCTTCAGCAATGTCTCTTTTAGCTGCACGTATAGCAAGTTCCCTAGCGTTTGGGGGAAGTTGGTACCCTCCTCTATCTCCAAAAGAAGGCGCTGAGTGAGCAGCGTCCCTAAAAGGACCGTAAAAACAAGAATGGAACTTGCTTGAGTAAGACAGAATAGGAGTAAACAACTTATGTTCTAGCAGCAGTTCTTTTATGTAGTAAATCCTTCCGTCCATCATGTCCGAGGGACAAATCACGTCTGCACCTGCTTCAGCAAACTTAAGTGACATCTGGGCAAGTTGGTGCTGCGACCTAAGTAAGTCTAAGGTGCCGTCTTCTTTAACTATTCCGCAGTGGCCGTAAGAAGTGTACCCACACAAACAGATGTCAACACACAAAAGCAAGTCAGACCCGTAAGCCAGCTTAAGGTTCCTGAGTGCCTGGATGACAGGGGAGTCGGCAAAAGAGTTCCCTTCTTCATCCTTGTCCTCAGAGTTCATGACTCCAAAAAGCATAATGGCTCTGAGCCTGGGGCCCTCTCTTCTGATTAAAGGACGCAGTTCTTCAACTACGTTTAAGTAGCCGTACCTGTAGTTTCCAGGCATGCTAGAAATTTCTGTTTTCTCTTCTTCTTGGTTAGATACAAACACTGGGTACACTAAGTTGAAGTCCCTGAGTAAGTGAGTAGAGTGCCACTCCCTGCAAATAGGGTGGCGATAAGAGTTGTGGAAATAGTGCTGTGCGTCCATATTAATTTATGAAGGCGCTGTGGTGGTTAGCGAATATCTTAGGCTTAGGGTTTTTGTCCTGGTACAACTTGGTGAAGTCCAAAGGGATTTCCCAGAACCAAATGATACTTAAGCTGTCTTCTTTGGACGTGGTGTCTTTGTTTTTGCTGCTTTCTTATTTTTTCTGTGCGGTTATTCGCTCAGTTAAGTCCAGTTTTTTGAAGGAGAAGTTTGTTTTGTCCTCTTACTTAGTAGCTGCTTCTTTCACTATCACAACTACTTTGGTGAATTTGGTTTTCCAGCCTTTTGAGGACGTTTTTGAAACTGACTTGGACAAAGTTCTGAAATTGGTTCCTTTTAACGGAGGACTTTTGGTTGTTGCTTTATTGGAAAGCAGGAACTTAGCAGGTTTGGAAGTTCCTAGTTTGAAGTTACTGGGAGTGTTTGAAGTTTACTTAGGCTTGTGGTATGGGTTCATTCAATACACAGTGCACAAAAAGACAGAAAGCTTCTCTTACGAAATACTCAACAACTTAACATTTGAGCAACAGCTGCTTTGCATGCTAGGGTTTATTGCTGCCAACATGTTTTTTAAGTATTTGCTTATTGAATCAGTCATACCCAAGGTCAAAGTTAAAAAAGCTTAGTTAATTAAAGCTAACTCCAAACAGAAAAGCCAATAAAACATTGAAAGCACCTATTAAGTGCAGTTTGATCAATACTGAGTAAGACTGTCCTTCCAGTTTGGTTTCAAAAGTTTCTTCAAAGTAGTTTATTCTTAAGTCAGGAGTGGAAGGCAGGAAGTAACTTGAAGTTCCAAACACTCTAGTTATTGTTTCTCCAAAGCTCAACTGCTTGCCTATTAGTTTTTTAAGTTTTTCTATATAAGTCATGTTCGTAATCACTCTAGTCCATATGTCAATAGAGACACTTGTAGACAGAAGAAACCCGACCAGTGAAAACAGGATTCCTAATACTCCTAAACCGAGGCTTAAGCAACTGAGTTCCCTTTGGGCTTTCCACTTCGAAGCAAACACAAACGTCAGAAAAGATAAAGCGTATAAACTCCCAAGCCCCATGTAACCTGTGAATTGCAAGTGGAACTTCAGGTTGTTTGCTCCAATGCAGTTGTTCATGTAGTGGCAGTGGTGGTCCATCTTAAAAACACACCTTCCACAATTTGAACAGTGGTATGCCCTAGGAGGCTTAGTTTGCTTGCAAGTTCCGCACCACTTCCAGTTTTTTTGGTGTTTTAAATTCTTTATAAAGCCAGGGTCACTAAAAATGCATCTTAAGTAGCAGGCTAGGATCATTACACTCAAAGGTACAGTAAAAACTGCACTTAAGTAAACGTAAGTCTTTTTTATTTGAAGCAGTTCTTCCCAAAGTAAATAGTGACCAACTATTATAACGTACAGAGTTCCAAAAATAGACTGCTTATTGCATTACGGCATAAAAAACTGGGTTACCTTTTGGGAAATATATCATCTTAGTTATTACTTATTTGTAATCTTGTGAATAACTTTATAAATGGTGGATTCTGGCCAGAACACCTAGCATTCTAAATTAGTTTTTGGAGAGCTAGAAGGCATATCCCACCAATTTCCATTAAATCTAAACTAACTGAACTTAAATTCCAGCCCTAGAACAGACTAAATATGAAAAAAAGCTTATTCCCCAAAATACTGCTTATAACTCTTGGAGTTCTAGCAATAACAGGAACCCTACTAGTAGTATTTAACCCTTGGTCCAGTGAAGGAGAAGAAGTGGTGTGGGAAGCTGGAGACCAAATTAGCTTCACTACTAAAACTTCAACAAGAGTCATCAAAACTGACGAGCAAGGCCGCAGACTCTCCCAAGAAGAAACCACCGACGAAGAATTCACTTCTTCTTACGTGGTCGATTCTTCTCCAGAGAAGATCGAGTTCATAGTGACTTACGGAAACGTTACTATTGGAGAGCAGGGTCGAAGGATGCTTAGGGACTCAACTGGAGAAAAAATAGACGAAGTTCCAGCTTGCAAAGTCAAAGCTAACCCAAAAGATGGTAGCATCTTAGAACTTAAGTGCCCTAAGAACATAGACAAAAAAGCCAAAGACGCTGTTGAGTACACTGCTTCTACGCAAGTTACTACTATTGAAGAAAACCGCTATGCAAACAAAAACTCCAGATCAGTAAGTAGCTCTGGACCTTGTAGGTACAGCGAAAAAGTAGGGTCAAACACAGTTTGTCCTGAGTACCAAAAAGAAGAAACCCCTGAATTTAAGGTTTACCGTAAACACATTACTACTTCTGACGTGTTTAAGTTCAGCAAAAAGTCTGAGGAGAAAGGGACCTACGAAGATAACAACGAAATCAACATGGACTTCAACAGAGAAACTTACGTGAACAAAACTACTAAGAAGCCTGCTAAGAACTTTGACTCTGCTGAGTTCTTCTACGAACTAGACCGCAACCAGAACTCAACTGTGAAGGTTGAAAAAGAAACTAACTTTCAAGTTCAAAAACTTAGTTACTCAAAAAAGGAACTTGATGAGTTTTCAAGAGAGTTCGAAAGCCAACTAGATTTGGAGGACAAACTTAAAGCTGACGAAGAAACTGAAGGTGAAAGGCGCCTTTATGCACACGGAGGCGAAAAAATATGGGAAATGGTTCTTCATAAAGACTCCTTACTAAACAACGAGTTTACTGTCAAATACGAGCTGTACAAGTTAGACGGTCAACTCAACTTGAAGACATGGCTTGAAGGAAAGTATATAGGGAGCAGACTGATCTCAAACCAGCACTTTTCAAAGGAACTTATTCTGAAAGCAAGAAGGGCTCAAGCTTACAAAGAGTTAATGAACCAAAAGTTCAGAGAAGCTAAGTCAGAACTTAATTCAATTGTAGAGCAGTTTACTCAGAACTTAGAGTCCAGTGGAGGAGTTGTGAGCATCCAACTCGTATCTGCAAAAATCAATGAAGTAACTGGGCATTTAAACAGGAGACTCCAAGAGGTTATTGAGCAATACAGAAACACTGAGTTAGACGACCCAGAGATCTTAACTAGTGTTCTTAAAGAAGCTTCAGACATGTTCAATGACTATGTAAAAACTCTAGGTGGATCTAATTCGCAGTACTCCGAACTAGAGCAAAGCCTGACTGATTTCAAGCAAAGAAGTTCAGAGATTGCTTCGCCAGGATTCGACATAGACACTCTAGAGCCTTCAGATGAACTAGAAACTGCTGTAAACGACTTTTCTGAACTAGAGTCAGTAATTCTAGAGATCAGCTCTATTTCTAGCACTAGCTATACGCAAGTCTGTCAGGGTTCTTTAAGTCAACAAGAGATTGACCAAGTGCGTTCTTTCTTCGAGCTGTCTAACTGGGACCAGTCATTTGATGCTGCCTGCGAAACTATTACAGAAAACCAGCAAAGTATAGGGTCTCAGACTCTACCAGTTTGTTTGGATAAACAAACTATTTCTGAAACTCACGATGAGTGCGTCAAGAAATTGCAAACCTCAGCATGCGGAGTGAATGAAGAAGTCTTTGACATGAGTTATTTAAATGATGCTCGACCAATTATTGAAGCTAACATCCAAAGTGGGTTTGGTGATTTACTAGACAACTCAGACATCGAACCAGAAGAAAAAACCGTTTACTTCTTTATGAGGATTTGCACTCCAATTGGTGCTATTTACCGATATGTAGAGTTCCTAAACACTGTAACTCCTAACGAGTATTACACTCCCAGCCAAGAGAGTTTTGAACTGAATAGATACCAAACTTACACCCTAGAAGGCAGTGTAGGAGATACAGTTAGTCTGTATAGAGGCGAAATAACGTTTGCAGCAGGGATCCTTGTGACTATGATTACTCCAATAGTGCTTTCCTTGAACTTTTCGTTGAAGAAACTTCCTTTGTCTGTTAAGCTTGAAGAAAAGCACTGCTCTAAGAACGAACTCATAAAAACTAACAAGTACGTAATTGAGTACGAAAAGAAGTGCAAAGGATCAGGAAAAAGCAAGGTATGCTGGTACCAAAAAGTTAGAAAACCAGAGGGCTACAAAACCCAAATGGACAACCAAGAACAATACTCAATCACTGAGTCAGAAACACTCTATTCTAAAGAGCAGGACTTCTAACTAACTCTTATTAATTAATTGGGTAGTAATTTCCAGAACTAGAAACAGCTTTGACGAACACCTTCATTTCTCCATACTGCATACCAAGTAACTTGAGTATGCGGCACTGTGCAGGAGTTAACTGTTGGCCAGCTTTACAAACTACAAAGTCTTCAAGGATTTCTACTTCTCCAGAGTCCAGTCTAGTTGGTAGTCCGAGCTTCCTCAAGTAAGGTTCTATTGTGTGAGAGTGCTTTTTAAAGCTGCCTTTTCCTTGAGGAACTAGCACTGTTTCAGAGGCTTCTTGGCCAGGATTGAGCTTAGTTTCTACTTTCCAGTCCTTAAAGAAGTTAACTAGTTCCTGAGGGTCTCCTTTTGTGAAGATGAGGCCACAGTTGCCTGCAAGGTGGTCAGACAGTTTGCTGTGCGGGGTTTCTTCAAGTGCCTTTTTGAGGACTGAAGCCTTTCCAAGCAAAAACTTAGAGTCAGTGAAGTGTTCGCGGACTTGCTGGAAAGGCTGGGTCTTGAAGTTTTGGAACTGGAACACTAGAACGTTGGGGAAAGACTCTAAAAGTTCGTGGGTTTTGTCGACGAGTTTTTGTTTGTGTTCTTTGCCTTTAGGTTTGACTTTGGTGAGGGAAACTAACTTGTTCCTCTTTGAAGTTTTGCCCATTTATATAATCAAACCAGAGTCACACAGATAACATTTAAGTTAAAACACAATTTCTTCTTCGTGGTAAGAAGACTCTTCTCCGTAGCACTCAGGGGGTCCTTTTTTCCACCTGCGGTCTAGGTCTTTAATTCTGCAGGGGAACTCTTGCTTTCCTGAGTCTTGGTTAAACACATTGTGGACCTTGCACAGCCAAATGCATAAAGCTTCTCTAGAGTGCAGTTGAGGAGGGTACTGTTTAACGAGTTCTTGGAACTTCAAAGCTTTTTGGCGATCTGGATAAATCTTTCCAAAGGTTTCGAAAAAGTCCAAGTAGCCTTTTTGGTACTTCTCTGTGGGGTTCTTGGGGAAGTGCGCAGCTACGCTGTGTAGGAGACTCCAAGTAGAGTGGAAGAGTTCTTGGGAACTAAGGGGTCTGTCTGTCATATTAATATGTCCAAAATAAAGAACCAACTTCCTGCCAAAAGACCACTGCTGTCTTTTTCTGACGAAGAAGAAGAAAGTTTCCCCGCCAAAAAGCAATTTGGTAGAGACCCTGTAGCTGACTCACTTACAGCAATGAAGTCTTCGCAAAGGATGGAGTCCGAAAACTTACCAGAACTAAAGTCTCAAAAAATCACAGTTAACTTCCGCTTTTGGGACGGAACCAACAACAACTACACAATGCAAGTTACGAAAGGCACTAAAATAGGGGACTTTTTAGTTAAAGCCAAAGAAGTTCTTCAAAAAGACTTTCCGCAGCTCAGAAAAGTCCACTCAGCTGGTTTAATTTACGTCAAAGAAAAGAAAATAGTTCCTCACGACTACAAGTTTTACGAAGTTATGAGTTTGTTCGAAATGAAGTTTGAACAAGACAAAGAAGTAGATAACGGATGCCCGGGGAAGATACTAGAAAGGAAGTGGTACGAAAAAAACAAGCACATCTTTCCGGCAAGTTGCTGGGAGATCTACGAAAAAGCTTAATCATTACATACTTTAGAACCTTCAGCAAACTTAGCTTCAAAGATACTTTTACCTGCTTTAATGAGCATAGACTCCACTATTTCCATTTCTTCTGAAGCAAAGATCCAAGTTCCGTTAGTGCTTCTTTTCTCCTTGTTTCCGTCATAAAGCACCCAGTTGTTGCCTTCAAAAGTTACTCTGCACTGGTACCGCGAAACGTTGTCTCCTTCAAAAACTATGCTGCAGTCACTCACTCGTCCAATTTGTATGGACTTGGATTCTTTAGTAAACCTAAAGACTTGCCCCTTTTTGGGACCTTCTAAGAATTTAAGAGCAATCCCGTTTTCCTCGATTAAGTGGACTCCCATATGAGTGTTACTGAAGGATATCAAATAAGAGTCCTTTAAAACCACACATTTTTCAATGCTCAAAAATGTGCCAGAGCCTTCTCCTAAGTCTTTAACGTAGTATCTGTTGGTTTCTGGCTTGAAAATAACTACAAAGTGCTTTCTGCCCATAGTTTCGTCTTCTTGTACAACATAGTCGTTAACTACTTGGTCGTCTTCTCTAGAAACAGAGCCAAAGTAGGTGCAGTGGTCATTCCTTTGCCTGAGGGAACCTTGCAGTCCTCTAGGAGTTATTTTGATTTCTGACTCTTGGGAAGAAATAGGCGAATCCTTTAGTAAGAGTTGGAGCACTGGAACATTCTGCATGTCGTTTTCAGTTGGATTAGGTTGTGAACTGTAGTGTAGTTCAAACGATGCTGAAGCATGAGGAGACTCTAGTCCTGCTCCCAACAAGTTACTAGGTGACTTGAAATGCCTTTGAGAAGGAGCCTCTTCTGAAGGGACTCTTTGTTCACAACAGAAATTGTAAATGCACTTAAAAAGCATTTATAGGTTAACTAATTTTCTGGAAACTACACCTCTATAAACAAATATAAATGCTATCAAGAGTTTTTTCAAGAGGAATTGCTTGTGTAGCGGAAGTTCCAGCCTTTACACCCAACACTATGTCTGACAACCCTGGAGCACGCAAAGCTAGGAAGCGCGTAGGCAGAGGCCCAGGCTCAGGTCTTGGGAAAACTTGCGGCAGAGGAATGAATGGGCAAAACGCCAGGTCAGGAGGAGGCACGCGGCCTAACTTTGAAGGAGGCCAAACTCCCCTTACCAAAAGGATTCCTAAGTGGGGGTTCAACCAAGCTCCTTTCAGTAAGCCCTTGAACATGCTAAGTGTGGGGAAGCTTTTTTACTATATTGAAAAAGGAAGAATAGACACCTCTAAACCTATTACTATGAAAGAACTCTTTGAAGCTGGGGTGTTTTCTAAGATTGAGTGGGGAGTTAAACTCCTAGCAGGAGGTGCTCAAAAGATCGACAGACCCCTGCACTTAGAAGTCAGTGACGCCACTGAAAGTGCTATCCAAGTTATTAAAAACAAAGGAGGCTCTGTTAAGTGTATTTACAAAACAAAGAAGCAAGTGGAGTACACAGTCAAGCCCTACAAGTTCGACCTCCCCATGAAAAGCACCACAATGCCTTCGCCCTACGAAGCTATTAAAATGCAGAAGCTCCAACAAAAAGGTGCAGAAGTCGAGTTCATCAAACCAGACTGGCTTGACTCCTGGAAAGAACCCCAGTTCACTCCTCTTCCTCCAAACGAGAAAAAACCCAAACCCACTTTGGTCCGTTATGTTGAACTTACTCCTAAATAACTACTTTAGAGCGTTAATAGGAATCTTGAGGTAAGCAAACCCGTTGTCTTCAGGTTCAGGCAACTTACCGTTGAACAGGTTCACTTGCAGACTCTGCGTGATGAGTCTAGGAAGGTTAAGTCCTGAGTCTCTATTGGTTCTCCAGTCCACAAATTCTTGCTTAGGAGTTGAAGCGTTCAGTTGCTTGTTGGAGGCCTTTTCTTCTCCAATAGTAGTTTCCCAACGGATTTCTTTTCTGGACTCGCTTACGTAGTCGTGGCCTACGAACAACCTGCACTCGTCAGGCAAGGAGTATATCTTCATAATTGAGTCGTACAACTGTTCTGCCGAGCCACCTGGAAAGTCGCACCTTGAGGTTCCATAGTCAGGCATAAAAATAGTATCGCCTGAAAACACTGCGTCGCCCATGATGTAGGTCATGCAAGCAGGAGTGTGCCCAGGGGTATGCATGGCTTTGCACTTAACGTTTCCAAGTTGGAACTCTTCTCCGTCCTGAATTAATTTCCCAAACTGCGAGCCGTCAGTGGCCATGTCTTTAAAGTTGAAAATGTTCGCAAAGGTCTTTTGGACCTGAGTGATGTTAAAGCCTATAGCAGTAAGGCAGTTAGGGAAGTACCGGAGCAAAAGCTGTGCTCCAGTAAGGTGGTCAGCGTGAACGTGGGTTTCTAGAATGTAAATAGGGTCCAAAGAGTTCGAAGTTATATACTCGCAAACTTTATCCACATGTTCACCCGAAGTCTTTAAGTTTACAGAGTCGAAGTCCATAATGGGGTCGATTACGGCGCACTTCTTGGTTTCGGGACAAGAAACAACGTAACAAGCAGTATTAGTTCCTTCGTGGAACAAACAGTGAACGTTTGGTTTGGGGCCTTCCATTTATTTTAAGGTCATTACTTAAATACCCAGCCTTCAGTTGTTTTTTGGGCTTTTTTAGATAAAGACTCAGTTATCTTAAAGAAGGGCACAGAAACAGAGTCAAAAACTCCGATGAACAAGTTAGACATTGAGTTGTGGACTCCCACTACTTGGCCCTTTCGGTTCACTACAGCACCCCCAGAGTACCCAGGACCTCCCTTACAGGAACTCCGCAAACAGCCTTCTTTTACGTACTTTAAGTAAGGGTAGTCTTTTTCTAAAAGGTAACCTGGTTCTAAAGTCACATGCAAACTAGGGTTTATGCCTAAAAGAACAACTTCTTCGCCTAACCTAGGCAGTTCTTCAGCAAACCTCAGAAAAGGGTTATCTTTTAAGTGGTCAGCCTTCACTACAATAAAGTCTAAGTTTTTGTCTTTGTAAACCACTTGTGCCGGGTAGTCTTTTCCATTGTAGTGGATGTAAAGGTGCTTGGTGTTGTGTTTGATGTAGTCCAAAAAGTGGTGCACGCTTACGCCGTAGCCTTGGGAGTTTATGAAGAACCCAGAAGTGACATTTGCTTCGCCAGAAGGAGGACTGCTTTTCAAGTAAAAGATTGCTGGCGCCGTTTCTGTGTAGGGAGTCTTCCAGTCTTCTTGGCACCAAACGTGCCTGGTTGCAGGAAGCAGCACTCTGAACATTGCTGTTTAATTATTTAAGAATCCATAGTAACTACTCCATGTTAAAAGGCCAGTTACACAGGTTATGAAGAATGGAGGCATATTAATCTAACGATATTTTCAAATATAAAAATGAACTTTGCTCAGTTCCAAAAGGAGAACAGCATCAACCAAGTCGAAAAAAGAGCCCGCTCAGTAACCCGGCTAGGAATTAGACAGCCTTTGAAAGCCCTGTCCCCCATAAGTCTCAAACCCCAACTAGACTCTATTGACCAGAAAGACTCTACTGACCCCCAAAGAATTGGTTACTTAGCCACTGAAATATTTGGCAGCTTACTATCAGAAGAGCCCTCAAGCACTCCTTCACCTAACTACATGTCATTCCAGCCTTCAATCAACTACAAAATGCGAGCGATACTTATAGACTGGCTCATAAGTGTCCACTTGAAGTTTCGCATGATGCCCGAAACATTGTACCTGACCGTCAATATTATAGACAGGTACTTGGAAAAGAAAGCTGTTGAAAAGAAAGTTCTCCAGTTGGTAGGAGTGAGCGCACTGTTAGTTGCAGCTAAGTACGAGGAAATCTACCCTCCCCGGCTAAGGGACTTGATTTACATAACAGACAAAGCTTACTCCAAACAGCAAATCCTCAAGATGGAAAGTGATATTTTGAAGGCTTTGGCCTTCAATGTGACAGTTCCTTCGTCTTGGCGCTTCTTAGAGAGGTTTTCTAGACTTGCTGAACTGGACGAAAGAGGGTTTAGCTTAGGGAGGTATTTATGTGAACTAGCACTTGTAGAATACCACATGCTTAGGCATAAGCCTAGTTGCATAGCTGCTGCTTCTGTATATATTTCTTTAAAGCTGTCTAAAGCCAAGAACCCCTGGCCCAGCCACCTAGTCGACCATTCCAAGTACTCCGAAGAGAGTATCAAAGAGTGTGCTAAAGACCTATTTGTTCTTTTCCAAGCTGCACACAAGCACACGCTCACTGCTGTAGTCTCCAAGTTCTCTAAAAAGGAGTTTTATGTAGTTGCTAACATTACAATTAGTTAACTCAATTAGTTAATATTAACAGTTCTCCGTCAAGGAAAGGCTTGATAGTTAGTTTGGAAATGAGTTCTTCTACTTGTTTTTGGAACTCTTGTGAGTACTTAACAGGTGAGTGAGTGAGTTTCAAAGAAAGTGTTTTCTTGGAACCAGATTCAGTAGCTGAAAGCACTGCTCCTTTGGACTTATTTTCTACGAGCACAGTGAAGAGACGTGAAGATATTTTGTGTGACTTTTTGTAGAGGATCTGAGAAGTACTGATCCCTAGAGTGAGGTTCCCTGCTGCTGACTTTTTTAAGTAGAGTTTACTTAGAATTTGGGAGCAGAACAAGTCTAGTTTTTCGTGGGTTGCTTGTTGTTCTTTGATGTTGAGAATAGTAGTTGTGAGTTTGGTTCCTTGGGACTTGCTTTTGGCTTCGATTATAAGGTTGGTGTCTTCTATGAAAAAAGAAACTACATAATGAATTCCAGAAATGTTAGTTCCAGTGCGCATAAACAACTTCCAGGACTCGATTTCTGAAGACAAACTCACTTCTAAGTTAGAGGGTTCTTGGGGTGCCAAAAGGTCCTTAGAGGTTTCTTTGCGGTCCAAAGAGTCCAGAGTCAGGATTTTCTTGTTCTTTCCGTGGTTTTCTAAGTTGAGTTTAGGAACTCTAGGTTCTTTGGGAGGACTTTTGGAACTTTGGGGTTCCAAGCACAGCTTTTTAACTTCGTTTTTTTCGAGTATGTACAGTTTAGGAATAACTACTTCTTCTAGCACCTCTTTGAAGCTGGATTTCTGTGAAAGTTTTGAAATGTAGCTGTTGTCCAGGTGCAGAACTAACTGTTCTTTGCCAGACGCAGCTTCGATTTTAACTTGTTCAGGAAGCATGTAAGCGTAAATTAGGTATTCTTTCCCAGCCATGATTCTTTTTTTGGCAGTAACTAAGCTGGAGCCACTTCTTTCTCTAAGACCTACTTGCTTTCTAGCAATTAACCCTCTGACTTTGGCTTGGATTTTAGTAACATGCATCTCTAAGTCGACTTTTGGAACGTTTTGTTTAAAACTGAGTTTTTGGGGGTGGATTTCTAGTGCTTCTTTTATGATGAAGTTGCCTATTGGTAGTAAAAAGTCTTTAGGGAGTCCTGAGAGTTCAGCTGCCGCTTTTAAACTAATTGAAATCGTTTTTCTGTTGTAAGAGTCTGAAAACACTTCAAAAACCAAAAAACTGTTGTCGTCCAGGGGATCAGAAGTGGTTTTGTGTTTAAGGTGCATCACTACATTGTAAAGTTTGTCCCCTAAGTGCTTGCTAGACCTGCAAATGATCCTTTCTTGTTCCTCTGCTTGTTTAAATATAAGCAACTTCCCTGTTTCAGCTATTGCCAGAGGAGCTGAGTTCCTTGAACTTTTAAGCACCACTTCGTAGTTGTTTACTTCTACGTTTTTAAACAGAAATTCTGCTGAAATGTTTTTTCCAAACTTTTTTTGCAGTTCTTCGTTGGTGAAGCGCATGGAGTAGTGTTCGGAAGAGTTCATTAGTTCTATAAAGTAAGAGTAAGGCTCTTGGAATACCTTCACAGTGTAAGTTTTGTTACAAAAAGTTTTGGTTCTGCATAGAGTAGGTCTTTCTGAGTGATCGGGACTGCTGTTTGAGGAGTCTGAGTCTAGAGAAGAGTCCGAAAACTCCACTTCGTTCCTGATAACTATGCTTCCGTTTTGGTATTCTAAGGAGTCAAGTGCTTCTTGAGGGTCAGTTAGTTGTGTTTGGTGTTTTTGGATTTCAAGGGACTCCGGGTCAAACACTTCTAGTAAGAGTCCTGAGGTAGTTTGGTAAATGCTTACCACCTTTGTTTTGTCTTGGAACTCTTTAGGAGCCTTTAGCACCAGTTCGCCTTTAGGCTTGCGGCTAGCAACTTCTAAGTACTTCTTTCTGAAGCGCATCATTCTAAAGTTTCTTTGGATAAGCAAAGCCGAAGAGTTTTCGTCAGGTTGCTTCTTAAAAGTAAACTTAAGTTTCGGCTTGGGAATGTCTATTTGGGACTCAAGGCCAATAGGCACTTCTTCAGGTTCGTTAAGTGCAAAGTTAATGTTGATTCCAGGGGAGTCTTGTTTAGGTTTTCTTTTAGCAATGTTGAGTTCCTGGCCTTGTTCTATAAAAACCATGTCAGCTACCTTGTCTAGGTGGTTTTCAAAAGACTCTTCTGGAACGCCACACACCTGACAAAGTTCTGAGCGACTGATGTTTAGGTGCTTGGTTATCTGGGGTGCGTTTTTTTGAGGAATGGCTTCTATGAAGACTTCTTGGCTGGGGTCAGTTTTCTTAGAGTAGAAGTTAAGAGTGTAGTGAAAATAGTTGTTGAGTTGCTTAGTAACTGAATAGAGTAAAGGCGGAGTGGCTTTTTTGAAAACTACTGTTTCGTTTTCAACTTCTACGTGTCTCACGAGTGACTGTGGGTTAGCTAGTAACTTCTCTAGGTGGGGCTCTTCTAAAGTCCTTAAAACTTCTGTGAGCTCAAACACTGAGCTTTGGTAAATCAAGTCCATTGAGTAAGAAAATACTTCTACCCTAAGAGTGTTTTCTTCTTTGTAAATAGAAACTGCGCACCTGTTCCCTTGAATAACTTTTTCGCCAAACACCAAAAGGTTGGCTTGTTTGGGTTTTCCAGAAAGAGTTCTTCTTTTAGGTTTTTTGGGAGCTTTTATGAGGAGTTGGTTTTCTTTTACTGATAGCTCTAAGTTATTGGTGTAGTCTTCTAGTTCTCGAGAAGTTTTTTGTTTGAGTTCAAACACTTCAAAAGTTTCTAAGTTAACTGCGTGTATGTGCACAGTGCTTTCTGCTTTAGTAAGTGTAAGTTCAAATTCCACTGAGTCAACAGAAGACTTAAACTTTATTTTTTGGTTTTCTTTGATGCACAGACCTAAGTTTTGAGTGAAACTCACTTTGGGGTAGTCTTCTAAAGAGTCAAGCATTAAGTAGTAGTCTTTTTGTGTTTGGATGTTTTTGGCTTTCACACAGAATCTTTCTTCATACTTAGACACAATAACTCTAAAGAGTTCACTGTTGAATTCTTTATACTCACTTTTCACAATGTACTTTTGGTGAGTTTTAAGTTGGTTCTTGGCTAGCAAAGTCCTTATCCAAGTTTGGATTTTTACAAGGTTTGCTTCGTACTTGCTTTCCCTTTCTGTGACCTGAACAGACTCACTGCTGGTTCTTGGTTTCTTGATGGTTCTGCTGTTGCTGAACAGGTTTTTACGGGCTAAGCTGCCTCGGCAAACAGCTTGGATTTTAGTGATCTTTTGAAGGTCTTGTTGTGTATAAGCAGTCTGAGTGAATTCTTTCTTGGGACCTACAGGAGTTTCGGCGTTTTCAAAGCTTTGGACAGGTTGGGGGCTTTTAGCCTTTCTGAAGTTGCGCTGAATAATTAGAGCTGCAGCTTCTTCGCGGGACTTTTCAAGGTTCCTTCTTTTGCTGGAAGTTCTTGAGTAGTTTAAAAGGCCCAGTTTTTCTAAGTCTTTAACGTCGTTATCAGTTCCAGAGTCCAGTAAAGAACTACTTAAGTTCTGAATGTAAGACCCCTTTGAAGTCCTAGGTGTTTTCATTTCGCCCATTCTGATTCTCCGAATACTGTTGTTTCTTTTGATTTCTTCTTTGTTTTCTGAGTCGCTTTCGAACTTTTTGCTGCGTATGCTTCTAGCTAAGAGGCTTTGGCTGCTTCTCAAGTTAGGTTTGTAGTGCTTAAGGGCTTCTCCTAGAGAGGACTTGAACTCGTTTAAGAGTTGCTGGCTGACGTTGTGTTCTTCAAGCAGTTTCACAGACTTTTTGAACCACTCAATAGCTTGTGAGTAGTGTCCTAGTTGTTCTTCTTCAACGCCTGCGTTGTGGTAAGCTATAGATAGCACTGTTACTTTTTGGTTGTACTTTTTAGTGGAGTTGCTCAGTTTTAAACTTACAAGTTCTTCTTGGATGCACTGGATGGCTACTTTGCAGTACTGAGAAGCCTGCTTGTGCTTCTGCAGGTGAGACATAATAGTGCAGAGGTTCAAGTAGACTTGGGCTTTGTTTAGGTCTTCTTCAGGGTGGTTGTCAATTATTTTCAAAGCTTTTTCGGCGTAAGAGTGCGAAACCTTAAGTTTGCCTCTGTTGCGGTAAGCAATTGAAAGGCTGTTGAATATATCGAGTTTCTGGGGAATCAAGCGGTAAGTATCAGTTAACAAACTAACTTCTTTTAAAATAGGAATCAATTGTTTAGGGTTGGTTTCTTCAATAAGGCTGTAACTGGAACTAATCATAAGGTTAGCACTTCGGGTAGCATAACTAATTACTTTTTGACTGCCTTCGCCAAACAAAGTTTTCCTGAGTGCAATAGCTTGTTGGATGTAGTTCCAGCCTTTAGCAAGTGACTTCTGTCTAATTAGGTTCTCTGCTGCTTTTTCCAGTCCTTTGAGGAACTCGTACTCATGGTTGGACAGACCTGAACGTCTTTTTAGCTTGTAAAAGCTTGGTTCCATACTTATAATAACTTAACACTTATATGTCACTTATTTCGCTAAGTAGTTCGTCAAAGAGTTCATCCTTGTCGTTGTGAACTTTGAAGTCTCCGTAGTCTTTGGCTTCGTTAAACTCTTCTTCTTCTAAAAACGAGAAGTCGAACTTAGGCATTTCAGGTTTGAACCTAGGCTTGATAGGAGGCAAACTAGAAGGAGGGTTGGGTTTTTTCTCGTGGACAGGGGGAAGGTTTTCTCGGTTGCTTTGGAGAGTTTTTGAATTGATGTTGTTTTCAATGGGGACTTGTTTAGGAGGCTGGGGGGGTTTGGAAGGTCCTCGAACTTGTTTAGTAGGTTGTTGCTCAGGTATTACGGGTTGTTTGGGTTCTTCAACGTTAGGGTCTTTAGGAGGAAGTTTGAATTCTTGGTCTTTGGGTTTAGGTGGCTTTGCAGGAGCAACGACTTCAGCAACCTCGTCTTCACCTTCTAGTCCGAACTCCTCTTTAGGGGGTCCCGGTGTTTGTTGGTTTAGAGAGTTGTTGCTTTTTACAACTGGCGAAGAACTGCTTTTAGAATTTCCACAGCCCATTTATGATGTATGGTTACATTAATTTACACCTTTCTATAGCGCTTAGGTTCGTAGTTTTGGGGGTAAGAAGGGTCTAGTATTGCCAGGGCTCTGTAAAGTCTGGACTTGCGAGTTTTCAAGTTCACAAAGAGAAAGGACTCCTGGAACTCTTCAGGGTGTTCTGTGTCTCCAAGCAAATTCTTAAACATTTGCTTTATGCCTTTAGACTGTAAGTGCTCGTAACTCAGCTCAAAGGCCCTTTTAATGCTTTGGAACTCAAAGAAAGACACACTCCTGCCTAGGTTGTTAGTGGAGTTAAAGGGGTCTGCAATGTTAATGAACTTAGAGTGAGGCATCAAGGCTGCCTCTGATTGTCCTAAGTCGCTTCTGTACTTGTTTAGTAACTGAGGACTTAGAAATAACTGACTATGAGCTTTAGCTGCAGTTTGTTCGGGAGCTTCTCCCAAGCCTAGGCACAGACTGTACCTACAAGCTGACAAAGCTCCACAACAAGTCACCACTTTGTTTTCCCAGTCAAACTCTGCAAAGTGCTCTATTAACTTTTCAACTACTTTAAAGGGGTCTTTTCTGGTTTCTGAAAAAGTGTTCAGAGTGTAAAGCACCAGAATTTCAAGGGCTACTGTAGTGAGACGTCCATGCATAGACCCCAAGACTTTTGAGTAGTAACACCCCCAGATTTTAGCTAGTATTATACTGCGCTTATATACATGTTCAGGGAGTAGTCTGTTTACTTGCTCCAAAAAGCACAAAGTACGCACTCCACCAACTTGGTTCACAGTGATGTCAGTAGAAATGCCCATAACAGAGCACTTCACCAAAGGAATCTTGGCGTGAATTTCTTGGATGTCTTGGATTTTGTAGTCTGGCTTTATAGAAGCTAGGAACTCAAACTGCAGTTTGACTCTTTGAAGAAGATAAAGTTCGAATCCAGGTACGGGGAGGGGATAAGTTATTATAGTTACGTCTATGTCCCCTTGTGGCAAGTAAGTTTTTAAAGGAAGTGAGCCATACTCCTCTACTTGCACCACTAAGTCCGAAAGGGCTTTGTGTATTGTGCGCTTTAAAATCCTCAAGACTTTCAGTCTGTGTTGTGTGGACGTTTTGTTTGCAGCAAAGGCTGAGAAGAGCTGCTGCTCTAAACTATCTCCCATTATTATTATCTGTTACAAACGCGACTTACTTCAGAATTACGTTAAGTTTACTCAAGAACAAATTTGTATTCTAGAGTGTTTAGTATCTTCTCAAGTCTGTTTGTGCCAATGAAAATTTATCATTAGTTAAGTGCATTCATTAAGAACTTATTAAAAAAACAAAGATACTAACTTACATGTTTTAAGTGGTTGGGCGAGTTCTGGAACCACGAAAAGTATAAGTAAGCCCTTGAAAGAACCTCTTCAAGTTCTCTTTCTGTCCAAGCTTTCGTGTTTAAAGTCTGTAAAAACATAACTAGTTCGTTAAAGTCTTTTTTCTTAAGTTCTGGTGCCCACTTAAGCACCATTGCAGACCCCACGTACACACTCAAAGTTCCTATTCCGTCTGACATAGACAACAAGGAGTCCCACAGTCTAAAAACCAACTCTAAAGGAAACTCCCTTACAAACATGCAGTTCAGCCACCTAAAGCAAAAGTGAATCATTTCTAAGTTCTGAGTTTTAAAGTGCTCTGCAAGGTCACTGTCCACTCGAGCTACTATGTAAAGTATGTAACTAAGGGCTCTTTGGATCCCTGGAGACTGAGGAAAGAAGTAATCTTGGATAGAGTCCATTATGATGGTTAGGCACCAAAACACGTCAGCTTCTATTTCATTGACGTTGTCTGGCAACCCCCCCTCTTCACTAGTAACTCTGTAACTGCAAAAAGGCTGCATGAACACCAACAAAAACACCGAGCACAAGTCATTGATCCCTTGCACATACCCACTTGCAGGGTGCCTTACGGACCAAATGTACAAAAGCCGCCTTAGAATGGTTCTCAGGGGTTCTGTTCTGAATAGCGGAATTTGGGACTGGGTCCTAGGGATGTCGTCTTCTATTTGTTTGAGGTCTTTAATGTGCTTTTCTGTTTGGTGGTCTTGTCTTGCCTCAAAAATCAGAGCTATGTGCTGGAAGTACTCACTGCGCTTCCTTTCTAGGGTTTCTTGGCGGCGTTTGTTAGACTGAGGAAGGTAGCCTAAAAGCAGCTGCCACACTGTAGGCCTCAAGTCGTAGGGGACTCCGTGCCAAGCCAAAGCCCTTAGTTTAGGAATGTCGCATTCTTCACTGTATATTTCAGACAGAACCTGCTGGTGCCTTCTTGACGCCTGAGTTGTGAAAACAATTTTGTTTTCTTCATGCATTTTAAATATTAGATGCAAATAACCTTTATTAAAATTCTATCTACACGTGTACATTTGGACATGTTTGTGTTTATCTGTAGAAAAGGGTCATACCCTGTGTAGGAGATTCTCTCAGTTTATTGTAACCAGTGCCCTGAAACACAGACCAGAATCTTAAAGTTTCGTCTCCACTAGCTGACACAACTACTTTGCCTTCTGGGTTCTGGGCTAAACTAAGCACTCTCGCAGTGTGTCCGCTAAGGTCGCCCACTTTAGTCATGTCAGGGTACTTCCAAAGGGACAAGTTGTTTTCGGGGTAGCCGTGGGCACTCAGCAGTTCTTTGTCATGCTTGTTCCACTCAAGTGCTGAAACTTGGGCACTAGTAGGAACCGACTTGACACAAGCTCCTGTGTTGGAGTTCCATAATTTGATGGTTCTGTCTGCAGAACCTCCTCCTGAAGCCAACAAAGAAGACTGCCAAGGGCACCAAGCTAAGGCTTTGACTGCTGCTGCATGCGAGCTCATGGTTTGCTGGGGTGTGGAAGACCTAAGTTCCCAGATGCACACTTTGTTATCATTGCCTCCTGAAGCTAACTGTGTGCCTTCGTGGTTCCACCTAAGGCCACAAACTTCTTGCTCGTGTGCTTGGAACCTTACAAAGTAGTCTTTTACTCTTAAGTCGTGCTGGACTATTGAGGCGTCTCTGCTTCCGGAACTCAGCACTACTCCGTTCCAAGCAAGAGAAGTTACTCTGTCAGAGTGAACTTGCATGTTGCGGATCATCATGCTTCTTTCAATGTCGTACACACGGATTCCGTGATTGGAGTCCCCCACAGCAAGGCACTCGCCGCCGCCCATCCACCTTACACTAGTTACTATTTCGTCCCCATATTCTTGGATCTGACTAACGGACCCTGTGGCAGAATTCCAAAGGTAAACTTTGTTTCGCAAAGCAACTGCAAGCACATCGTTGTGTCCCCAGTCTATAAGGTTGAGGTAGTAGTCATCCACAATGTCGGGGGCGTCAAGTATTTTGTCAGCTTGAGTAGGCAAAGGTCTGTTTGTGGTAGGAGCTGAGGAGTATATTGGCAAGTCTAAGCACGAAGGAACCAAACCAATTTTGGGGTTTTTGAGGGTGTTGTAGAGGGGTTGTTGTTGGTGAGACTCGTATGTTAGGTCAAATCCAGGAACGTGCTCAACCTTGCGGGAGGTGAGATACCGGTTAAACTGAGTAGTAGTTACCTTAGGGTGTTTGTGAGTAGAGTTGTGTTTACTCAGGGCTGGCACAGAAGGGTTTGGAGTGTTTTTTACTGAAGATATATCGCAACGCACTTTTTGCATTTTTATCGTTAGACACTTTTGAAATATATGGAGTTCGCGCAAAAGTTATATACTTTATTGGAACTAAAACTTAAAGTTTCACTTCGAAACTATTTAGGGCAGAAGACTTTTAGTTATTAATTTCAATATTCGTTTAAAGATGTATTGGCTAGTTCTAGTATACGCAGTTGAAGCTGGTACAACAAGCATTTCTGGGAATTTTAAGGTTGACGGCCAAGTTACTTGTGAAGAAGTCTCAGCAGACCAACTCCAAGCTTCAGACTTGGTTTCTTTTGGAGACTACATAAACGCAAACTCAATAAGCTCCCAAAGCATCACTGCTGAAAAGGTTTACGTGGACACAATAACTTCTCCCACAGGAAAGATTACAGTATACTCTGACGTTAAAATAGGTTCAGAAGCAACTACTTCTTTCCTGGAAAAGCCACACTACTTACTAGAACACAACTCTTTTGAAGAGTCAAGTCACAACTGGACAGGTGGCAATGTTACAGCTTGCCAAGGAGACCACTTTTTAAAGGTGACTTGCTCAACTAAACAAGCAGTGAAGAAACAAGTAGTAGGAATCCACCAAGCAGTAAGAGTCAGTGGGACTTTCCACATGCTGGGCTGGTGGAGTGGCCAAAAAGGCTTTTTAAAGGTAGACAACACTACTGTTTGGAGCCAAGAAGGCCATACTTCTGCTGAGTCACTTAGCTTGTGTGGGGAGTCTCCCAGACGCAAGAGTAGGCATTCACTTTGACTTAGTGGTGCCCCACACCCAAGAACTACTTGAGTTGACTCTAGGGTCTACTTTGGAGTCTTGCGGTGCTAGTTTTGGAGTTGACGACGTCATGATTTATATAAGTTAGGCTTAAATGCCCTGCATGGCACTTGTTAGTTAATAAATGGCAGAAACACAGCCTAGAAAGAGACAATTCAGAAGGTACTCCTACAGAGGAATTGACTTGGAAGAACTAGTGAAGATGGAACGCGACGAAGTAATTCCACTTTTCGGCTGCAGACAAAGACGCCGCTTATTGCAGCGCGAAGTGCCTCAAAAGTACATGCGCTTCATGAAAAAGTGCGTCCAAGCCAAAAAAGACACTCCTTTCGGGGAAAAACCTGCTCCCGTGAAAACACACCTCAGGAACGCCATCATTTTCCCCGAACTGGTTGGTTCACTAGTAGGCATCTACAATGGTAGGAACTTCAACACTGTGGAAATCAAACCTGACATGGTCGGCCACTATTTGGCAGAGTTCTCTCTAAGTTACAAACCTGTGAGACACGGCCGCCCAGGTGTAGGAGCTTCCAAGGGTTCTGCCCACGTAGATCTTAAGTAACTCCTTATTCTAAATATGAAAACTCGAAAATTAAGGCGTGGCTTAAGCTGTAAAGCTTCTTTTAGTGAAATCGAAGAAGACTTGAAAAGCTTAGAAGAAGACACCAGCACTTCCAGTGAGTCTTCTCAAGTTCCTAGGAAGAGGGTACGTTCCAAGCAGTCTCGAAGTGTTCGGGAAAAAGAAGCCATTAGAGCCTTAAGTTATCTGTTCAAATCTGAGTCTGGAGAGAGTGACTCCGAAAATGATCATAGTTTTGAGGCCAATCAGATGATCACAGACTGCAAAAAAGTTTTTTTTTCTTCACTTAAACAAAAGTACTTAGTTCTAGGAAGTATTTACTGCAAAGTGTTGGAATACTTATAACTCTAATATAAAAATGCGTTCCGAAGAATTCGATAGAGCAGTTCCAGAAACTGTGTTTGAAAAAAGAGCCAAAAACTTAAAACAAGCAAAGGCTTCACTTAAGCTTAAAAAGGTCCTAAAGAAACCCAAAGACTCCAGTTATTTGCAAGTCGGAGACGTAATTTGCTTGACTTCTAAAGAAAAGGTTTCAGGGCACTCAGGGGTAATTACTGGAGACGGAGTAGCTGAGTCTGATCTCCAGTGTGTTCCTCAAAACGAACTTAAGGAGCTTAAGGGAATCCACTTCAGACAAGCCTTGTTCAGAATAGAACCAAAGAGACACTGCGGGCTGCAGAACCTGTACTCTCACTACAAAAACTCCCAAGAGCCCGACAAACAACTTCTGAAGAAGCTTAAAACAGCAGTCCAGAAAGAAAAGGCCACCAATGACTCAGACTTAGAAGCTTCAGAGGGAAACATTCTGTGCTACGGGGAAAGGATTCAGCTGCGCCATTTGCACAGCAACTCTTTTGTAACTATTTCTGATGAAATAGGCAAGCAAAGCGGGAACTCAAAGATGAAACTTGACTTTAAAGGAAACGAAAACTCCTGGGTAGAGGTTCAGTCAAGCAATAACTTAAGACTTGAAGGAGAACCTTGCCGGTACTCTGACACCTTTGTTCTAGCTTGCAAGCAGCACTTCATCCATATGGGCTCGGTCCAGGGAGGCGTGTGTGAAGTAAATGCCAGCAAAGAAAAGTCTTTTTGGAAAGCTCGTAAGTACTTGTCAGTTGTAGAAGCTCCAGAAAAAGTATCGGTGGGGGATTCCTTCAGACTGTTTCACAAGCACTTAGAAGGCTACTTAAGCATTAAGTCTAGAGAAAGTGAGGAGGTACTTGTAAACAAGAAAAAGTCTTGCAAAGACTTGTGGGAGTTCCAGAAGCCTGACCCTTTTACCGGGGGACCTATTCTTCCCGGGGAAAACATAGCACTCAGGCACATAGGAACAGGCATGTACTTGTGTGTGGAAAACCAAGAAGTCAAACTAAGCAATGAACCTTTTGAAAGGTTCAAAGCAGTAACTGACTCTGAACTTAAGTTCAACTCTTACATTCAGCTGCAATTTGGCTCTGAGTTTGTGTTTTGCGAGCAAAACAGCCTAGGACTCTCCCGGAAAGACATTTCCAAAACCACTTTTCTTATAGAACCAGAACCTGACTCTGCACACGTCCACCAGATTTCTAAAGTAGTTACTAAGTTCATAGAGTTTTATGAGTTCCTGGAAGGCTGGGGAGACTCTTACACAGCAGCTCTTGCAACTGAAACACAACTCCAAGAAAACACCTTAGAACTGCTAGACATCCTTAAAAACTTCACTAAGCGGATCTTAAAAAAAGCTAACTTAGAAGAGCTAAAGCAAAGACAAGACGCAGCAAGGGAACTAGGACTCCTGGACTTGTTTCTAGAGCTAAACCAACTCATAGATGCTAAGTTGTGTATTAAGTCCAAACCTACAACTCTCCCAAGCATAACTTTTATCAAGCAACTAATGAAAAGCCAGCTACTTGAATGCCCTCAGGCATTAGCTCAAAAGCACCTAGAAAAACTTTCTAGAAAGATATACTCAACTATGTTTTGTTGCTTAAAAAACAACTTAGACTCCTGCCAGGTGTTTTACAAGTACGACAAGTTCCTAGCAAAGCAGTTAACTTTTTACTCTTCAGAAATTGGAGCTCTGATTAAAGAAGTTTTTAAAAACTCAGCTAACAACTTGAATTCAAACACCTTCAATAAGTTTCTGGGTTGGGCTAGACAACTAGAACCCATTGACGAGTCAAACCTTAAAGAACAAAAACTAGTTTTCAAAATCCTAGGAACACTCTGCATCTACCAAAACAAAGGAATCCATAAGTACCAGTACTTAATAAACAAGGCTTTGTTTGAAGAACAACTAAGTTTAGTTGAGTTCCAAACAGTAAAAGAACACCAATGCGTTCACTTCAAAAACAATGGTAACAATCCTACACTTGAAAAACTCTACCAAACAGGTGTGACTTATATACCTCTTTCAGAGGTTTCTCTGCACAAGAACTTAGTGGACTACTTAAGTTCACTTTTGTGGCTTTTAAGGAACTTATGTTTATCAGGGTTTAAACCTGGAATTCAAAACTTAAAACGCCTCAACTTGGACTTTGAGTTTTTGTTTTGGTGTTTACAAGACCCTAACATCCACATTAAGCTTAAAAAACTATTTTTGAGTTTAATAAGAGTGATGTACTTAGAGCTCAGCAAACCAAACAAGTGCTACTTCTGGGACACTGAAAACAGAGTGTTGGTAGAAACTCAGTTAAAAGACTCATTTCTTAGTTCCTTTGTAAACTGGGTAGAAGCATGCTGGACCCAGCACTCTCTTTTTAGGGGTTCAGATAGTTCTGTGCACAAAGCTGACTTTGCAACTGAGTTGATAACAGTTACAAAGGCTTTGCTCAAGAGTAATGTGGAGTATGAATTCTTTGTGTCAGTGTGTCCTTCAATTCTTGAACTTATAAATCCCTTAAACACCGAACACTGGTGCAGTCACTTAATGAAAGAAACCAAAAAGCTTAGTTTCGAAAGCTTCAGAAAACTTTTGGACGGTGCTTTGGGGTTGCTAGAAACTGGTGGGCTTGCTAGAACTAACAAGCAAGTAAAGACGATTTTGAACAATTTAGAAGCCAGTTCTGAGTTGTTTATAGACGAGTTAATAGAAGACTCTTATCTAGAAGAGTCTAGTCAGCACTTAGAACTTCTGCTCATAAACTTGCTTTCACACATTAAAAACAAAAACACTGAAAAGAAGTGCTTAAGAGTCATTATGAACAACTCCAGCCAAAAACAAGCAATAAAAACTCAACTTTCAGAAGTGTACTTAGTTTGCCAGCCCTTAGAGTACCAAGTATACAAGGCTTTGTCTTGTAATATTGAGATGCTTGAAGAACTCCTACAGAAACTTTGCTTAAAGGGTCAGTTAAGTGAGTTTCTGGAGAGTCAAAGAACTACAAAAACTCAAAATTTAGTTTTAACCACTGTTAGATGCCTTAAAAAGGTCAAAAAACTCCTGTCTTGCAATACTAAAGTTGCTAAATGTTCCCAAGCGATTGCAAAAAGCCTTAACTTGCACAGAACCCTTCTGGACTTTCTAGAAGCTAAGTTTCTCTGGACTGAGCACTGTGACTCAGGCATAAGGATCCTTCCTGACTTCTACAAAGTTTACCTTGAAATCTTCCACACACTCAACGCATTCACTTTTAGAAACAACACTAACCAAGAGCTACTTAGCCCCCACGTAGAACTTATAGTTAGTTACTTCAGAAACAACTTAGGCACAACTAAGCTTCTCTCGCAGGTGTTTTCAAGTCAAAAAAGCAAAGATTCTGCAACAAGCTTAGTTGACTACATATTTTGCTTGATCAAGACTCCAAAAGACTACAAAGAGCTTAAGATGATCCGGACTCTTATAGTTGACGAAGAGTCCTGCGTAAACTCTGTGTGCCAAAGCAACGTTCTCAAAAAGGCTCAGTCTTTTTTCACAGAAAACTTTTTGAGGAGCCAAAAGTTCCAAGCTAACCTTCTGCTTTTACTAGCTACTTGTGCTGTGAACAACGAGTTCGCAACACTTCAATGCCGCAAACTAGTTCCTTATGAAAGTCTCCTAGAAACACTGGAGTCCTCAGAAACAACTTATGAGGTTAAAAAAGCTTGTTTGCACTTTGTGTGTTTTGTTTACTTTGTGGACGTGTCAAAGGACTGTTTGAGGGGTCAAGAACTTAAATACTTAGTAAAGATACTTCAAAAAGTAGTACTGCCTGAACTCAAACTGTTTTTAAGTCACTTTGAAAGCTTTGCTGAGTTTTGCAGTTTAGACTTGATAGGCAGCGTTTCTGTGTTTGAAGAGATCCCTCAGAATGAACAACTTAGTTTAGACGAGTCAGCTAGTTTAGAAATCCAAGAACAAACTTCTAAAGAAGTCAAAAAAGCTTTTATAGCAGAAAACAAAGAACTGTCTGAGCTTTTTAGTTACATATTAAAAGCTAAGCCCTGGAAACTAGAGTTGGCTTCTGGAGTTTTAGTTTTTTTAAGGGATATTTTTATTGAACTTAAGTACACTGAAAGCTCCTTAAGTTGGTTAGAAAGCATTGCTGATGAGTTACAGTTTGTACTTGAGAAAATATACAATAGAGTTAACAAACTACAAACTGAAAACCCTTTCCTACAACCTGAGGTTCTCCAAAACACCTTAGGCCTGGTACTGAGTGAACTCCAGGTCCAGTCAAACCAAACCTACCAAGAAAAGCTTCTGAAAAGCATTTGTAACTACATCCAAAACTCCAAAACTACTGTAGAGGACTTTTTGAAAGTCCACTTAAAAGTAAATAGTGACTTCATTAGCAACAAAGATCTGAGTTTCAAAATAAAAGACTTACTTGGAAGCAACATTGATATTTTTACTATTCATCAAGCACTGACTAACATAAACCAAACCTACAAAGGAGTTGTTGTTGAAGTAAGCTCTTTTAAGACCTACATCAAGTCAAACCTTACTCAGGATCTTCTAAGCACTCAGTCCAGTGAAATGGGCATTTGGAGCTTCGAACCCAATAAGAAACTAAAAACTTTGCTAAGTAGTAGTCAAAGCACCCAATTCAAAAGGCTCTCTGAAAAAATCAAACTTAACTTTACAGACGAAAAAAGCTTGTACGAGTTCTGTGTAAATCTTAAAGCAGCTTTTTCTAAAAAGGAATACCAAGTTCAACTGATGGAACTGTTTAAATGCATGCTTGAAGGAACCAAGTCTCTGCAAAAACAGTTAACTAGCATTGGCTTAGGAGAACTGGCACTTTCTACGATCCGAACAACCAGTAGTTTTGCTTTAGTTCAAAAGTCAGTTTCAGTGTTAAATGCCCTTTTGAAGTCCAACAATACTGAACTCAAAGAAAGACTGTTTGCGTACTTAACTCAGGGCCAGCCTTCGTTTTTTGTGTTTGTGAAGTTCTTTTTAAGAGAAACCAAAGACAGAGTTTCTAAAGTAGCTCTTGAAAGTAACCTTTACACTCAGAGATTTGGCTCCGGCAGACTCCAAAACACCCCTGATTCTGGAAAAAACCAACTTTGCTGCAAAATTCTTTTGCTGCTCCAGCTGCTCTGTGACAACTGTTACTTGCCCTTCCAAAACTACTTACGTGAGCAACAAGTAACTCAAAGTGTAGACTTAGTTGACGAAGTATCTGGGTTCTTGTTAGGTCTTAAGCTCTGTGAGAGCTTTGAATTAGACACACTTATACTCCAGAACCTTAAAACTTTAACAGACTTCTGCCAAGGTCCTTGTTCGGAGAACCAAAAGAAACTTGGAAAGAACTTACTGATTTACAACTTTTTCCAACAAGTGTTTGAATTTCAGCACAGCTTTGAAGAAGGCTTGTATTTCGACATTTTGTCTGAAACTCTCAACTTTCTGCACTCTTTGCTAGAAGAAGACACTAACCGAAAAATCTCCAAAATAATGGTCAAAAGACTTGACTTGGGTGCCTTACTAAGAATATCCACACAAATCTATATGAAGTTCATTAAAAACAAAGAACAAGTAGTGAACCAGGAAGGAAAAGGCCAGTATATTCCTTGGCTTAAGTTTTTGGAACTCTCTGAGTACTACCTGAACACTCGTGAACAGTTAATAGTTGAAACAGGGTTTAAGATCTCAACAATGCTTCTAACCCTAGAAGACAGAGTTCCCCAGAAACTAGCAATTAAACTCCAAGTACCAAACAGTCAACTTAACCAAGACACTAAGTCCAAAAACTTCTTTGGAGCCTTAGTTACTAGTGAAGAGCACGAGAACCTCAGAGAACTCCTTTCGCACCAGTTCAAAAGTTTTTGGCAGCGCTTCAAGTTTTGTTGCCACAAAAACCAAGTTATGCCTGAACAAGAAGAAGTCAGGAACGCACACAGGTACTACTCTTCAAACATAACCAGTGTAGAAATCCAGCACAAAAACAAACTAGCCAAACTCTTTTTCAGAATTCCTAGTATGTGCAACTACTTAACTAAGCACACCAGGAAAAACATCATTTTTAAGAACCTGAAAAACTCGCACCAAGAAAAAATCGATGAGTTCTTTGATAACAGTAAACTCTACCAACTAGAAATGGAGTACCAACAAAAACTTTCTAGATACCCTTTTCTAAGCAAGGCTTGTGGAATGTGGAAAGTTTACGCCAGTGCTAGTTTTTACCTTGTAGTAGTTATAAACTTGATTTTGTTGTTTTCAGCAACTAGAGAAACCCAAGACAACTGGGAGTTCAGCAGTGAAGCACTAGGCAGTGCAGTTAGGTTTATTGGAGTTTTCCAGGTACTATTTGCTGTGCTGGTACTTGTGTGTTACCTCACAGAGTACTACCCTGTAATCATTAAGAAGAATGAATTAGCTTTGGACCGAGAAACTCACAGACTCTACGACAAAGAAACCTACTCCAGAGTCCAGGGCTCAGTACTCATGAAAGCACTGATCAAAAACAAAAAGCACTTCCAAAGAACCAAACTAGGGGACTTTTTGCTAGTTCTGCAAGACTTGCAAGTTTCTTACTCTTTGCTGTATCTTTTGGTGTCTTTGCTGGCCTTAATCCACTTTATGCTTTACGGAGTGCTTTTGCTAGACTTAGTTAAACGAAACGAAAACCTCCTTAACGTGCTTAGGTCTGTTTCACTCAACAGCAAACAACTACTGCTTACTTCGCTTTTTGGAGTGATTGTGCTGTACTTGTTCAGCACACTAGGACTAGTTTACTTCTCAGAGTACTACTTAGCTGAAACTGACGACGCAGAAATGAACACTTACTGCAGAGACTTGCTGGAGTGCTTTGTAAGTACCTCTGCTGTGGGACTCCGAGCAGGTGGAGGATTGGGTGACTGGATAGGCCAAGCTACACAAGAAGACTCTAAGTACTGGGCTAGAATGGCATTTGACCTTGGTTTCTTTATAGTGGTCACTGTTTTGTTGCTGAACATCATATTTGGGATTATAATCGACACCTTTGGAGAACTAAGAGACGAGAGGAAAGCCAAACTGCAAGAAATGGCTGAAAACTGCTTTATATGCGGACTGAACAAGTTCCAGTTTGAAATGAAAAGACTCAGTTGGAACAAACACACCCAGATAGACCACAACCTTTTTTCTTACTTGAGTTTTTTAGTTCACATCAACTGCAAACCTCTGGAAGAGTGCAACGGAGCTGAAAAGTACGTGAAAGAACAAATGCAAGAAAACAACTTAGGGTTCTTTCCTCAAAACTCACAACTTCTTGAGGAGTGCCAAAGCACCCAGAACGAACTGATAGTTGAGTCACTCAAAAACATCCAAGAGGAGATCTTTAACATAGCCAATTCTTAACACCTTCTTTTGTTAACTTTTAAGTGAGACACATCGTTGTTCATAACTACTCTGGGAAAGAACCCAGTCCTTGCTTTCTTAAACTTAATAACAGTCAAAGAAGTGTTTTGAGTGTTGTTTGCAAACACTGGAGGCGAGCCTTTGAGTTTGCGTATAACATTCAGAAACTCCATGATCCACCCTCCGTGAGTAACTACCAAGACTCTGTGGTTACTTTCTCCGTGGGTGGCTAGCACAGACTCCAGAAAAGCTTCTGCTCGGTTGTGCACGTCAACCCAACTTTCGCCTCCAGGGGCTTTGAACTCCCTGACAGGGATGCCTGCCTTTTTCGCCAAGGAACTAGTAATGCCTAAGGGCTGTCCTTCTAACTCGCCTGCTCCTTTTTCTCTGAGTCGTTCATCGAGCACAGCAGATACATAGGAGTGGTAGGGAGTTATGTGTTCTAAGGTTTGTTGGCACCGGTTCAAGTCACTGCAGTAGACTGAATCGAAGTGCACAGACTTAAGGCGCTCTCCTAGTTTTTGGGCTTGTGAGTGTCCTTTTTGCGTAAGTTCGCCTCCTTGCTGGCCTTGTAAAACTTTTTCTACGTTTGAAACGGTTTGGCCGCTGTATGGGGTTTACTGTCTAGTTACATAAAGTTCCATTTTTTATTCAAATAAGTGCAGAGTGTTGTTACTCAGTTTAATTTGAAGTTGCATGGTTTGAGGTTCGCCTTTTAAAACTAAGTGAAACAACCCTGTGTTAGAGCACCTTTGGTTGAGTAAGCTTGTGTCACTTAGAACTTCACTTAAAACTCTAAAGAACTCAGAAATCCACCCACTGTGGCTTACTATTAATACTCTGTGTTCTTTGTGTAAGTGTTTCTGCAACAAGTCATCTAAGAAGTCTCTGCACCTTTGCATCACTTGAAGAGAACTTTCTCCGTTAGGAGGCACTATTTCTCTAAAGGGCACTCCTTGTGCTTGTGCAAACGCATCTAAACTGCCATGAGGTTCTCCTTCTAAGTCTCCAAAGTTCCTTTCACGGAGTCTCCGGTCAACTATAGGTTCTAAGTTTAAGTAACTCTGTATTTCTGATGCAGTCTGTCTGCACCTTTTTAAATCGCTGCAGTAAACTGAATCGAACTCTGTGCCTTTTAGTTTGAAGCCTAGTTTTTGTGCCTGGGAAACTCCTAGTTCAGTTAGGTCAAACTCAGTTTGGCCCTGAAGTAGTTTTCTTAAGTTCCCTACACTTTCCCCGTGCCTAGTTAAGTAGATTTCCATTAAAGTATGAAAGAGGAAAGTGAATTTGTTTTAGTTAAAGATATAGAAGAAGCAGCAGCTTGTCGTATATGCTTGGAAAGGGGCGAACCTGACTCTTACATGTGTGTGCCTTGCAACTGCTTAGGCTCCGTAAGGTACATCCACCGTGAGTGCTTAAAAGAGTGGATTAGACAGTGCGGAGCTACTGAGTGTGAAATTTGTCACTCAAGTTACAATGAAAACTGGGTACAGTGGGCTCAAGAAAATAACTATGTAAGAAGCCACCAAGAAGTTCAAGAGCAACCCTTGGAACAGCCAGGGGAGTTCCCTATGCTTAGATTGCTTTGGGCAAACCTGTGTTTGGTGTTTATGCTTTTGATGATTATTGAAGTGTTTAACGAACCAAGACTTGTCTCAGAAACTGCTATGGAAATCCTTTCACAGGGGTTTAGAGTATCCTTGGTGCTGGCAGTGTTTTGCGGGTTCGGACTGACTTTATTCAACCGGTCAATACTGGGGATAAATATATTACCTGAAGCAGAGTTTTACTAAGCGTTAAGAATCTAGTAATTTCAAAAGATTTTCATTGAGTATCTGATTAGCCTTATACAAACTTCTGGTTTTTTCTTCGAACTCCATAGAACTAGTTACTAAATCATAGTACTTAGACTTCCAAGTTTCTAATTCTTCTTGGAGTCGGTTGACTTCTTCTTGGGTTTCCTGGGCTTTCTTAGCTACTTTTTCGGACTTTTCAAAGTTAACTTTTTGTTGGTGGAGTTCTTTAGTGACTTCTTGGTTGGAAGACTCGACTTGGGAGTTCCTGTGTTCGGCTTCCTTGAGTTTTTGGAGGAGTTCTTTGTTGGAGCTTTGGAGTCGCTGGAGAGTTTTTTTGTCTTGTTCTATTTTGGTTTGTTGGTCGTTGATGATTCTTTGCATTTCTTTTTCTTTTTTGCGCATCACAGAAGTGATTGAAGTCTGCAGCATAGAGTTCTTTTGGTGCACTTGGGAACTTGTGTAAGCTGACTGGAAGGCTTCAATAGACTTAGTTTTTTCTTGAAGTCCTTTTTTGAGTTCTTCAATCACTGAGTCTTTTTCTTTAAGTAACTTTTCAAGGTGCTTGATGCTCGACATAGCTCCTGAAAGCCTTTGCTCCAGTGTTTGGAGTTTGTTCTGCGAAGTCGACTTAACTGAAGATTGCTCGTGGCAGGTGTGTTTGGGCAGCGAAGCGCTCCTTTTCAAAGTTCGAGGAAGTTGGTACTCTTCCAAAACTTGTTTTTCTGGCTTCAGAATACTTTCGAGTTCTGTGTCTAGGGGTTGTGGAGGCGATATTGGCCTGGGAGGTTCTCTGTTTTGTTCAAGTTCCATTTAAATATTACAAGCATTCGATTGACAACTCGCCATACTCGCACTTGCCTATTTTACGGCCTCTGTTAGAGATTATTTGTGCCTTGATAGTTAGAGTGACTGATCCAGACTCAAAAAAGTAAACAGGAATACTCATATTGCAGACTCCTGAAGGAGGAACTTGTCTTTTGACTTTAAAGACCTGCTTGCAAGCTTTGCTTCTGTGAAGAGCTTTGCCACTGAACTCCAACTGAGGAGGTTTGTGGGACAGTTGGTGGAGCTGGGCAGTAAACTCAAGAATAAACTCTTTGCCCTTAATAACTTTAAGGGGGGAGTCATGCCATATTTCTAAAGTAACGTGGAAAGGAGTGTTGAATTTGAATATCTGTGGAGGCAAGTGGAGAGGGATTTCTAAAGTGGTGGTTGCTGCTTCTATTGAAGAAGAGCCGCTAACTAAAGGGTAGGACTTAGGGTAGTACTCTTGAACTACTTCTTTGGAGTTGCTTTCACAGAAAACACCTAGAATTCCTGAGACTTCTCTCCACTTTTTAAGAGTCTGAGTAGTCACTTTGTCAAGTTTGGGAAACAAAAACAAGAGTTTGTGGAATTTCTTTTTAGCAGTCAGAAAGTCTTTGGAGTAGTTTTTGGGTTCTTGGTGAGCTTTTATCTGTTTCAAACAGTGCACGAGCAAAATCCTTGCAGTCACAAACTGGTTGTGGAAGTAAGTTTTAGGGCCTGAACCAAGGCACTCTAGGTGAGTCAGTGCTTCAAAACCTTCTTTAGTGGACTCAAACTGAGCAATGCTAATGAGTGTGCAGAGCCACTCGTAAATTTTTTCACTGGAACCTCTGTACTCTGTTTTGAGTTTAACAAGCAACTCTAAAGCTTTTTGGTACTCTGCCTTCCTCAGCAAGTAACAAGCTACTTTGTAGAGTTCGTAGTTGTTTAGTTTCCAAAGAAGAGTGTCTAAAGCAGGGTGGCTTGAGTTTATGCAGAGCAAACAAGCTTCGTACTTAAAGGTCTCTGGAAGCACTTGCAGAAGCGAGTCTGTGCAGCCTAAGTTGAGTTTGATTGCGAGTTTAAAGCACAAATGCGCTTCAGAACTAGACTGCTCAACTAAGCTTTTAAGTCTTTGGATTACCAAAGAAGGGTCTTTCTGATCATTCCAACTTAAGTAAATCGACTTGTAGTCAGCTTGAGTAAGTTTGTTTGTGCACAGTAGTTCTGTCTGAGTGGACTCTGGACTGAAATCTACCAAGCTAAGTTCTTCTTGACTTAAAAAAGAACTTCCGTACTTTTCGCAGAGTTTCTGTAGCAACTCAGTTTTGCGTTTAGAAACAAGAACTTCTTTTACATAGCTAACTACACTTTGGTTCTTCAAAGCTAACAAAGTCAGTGCCTCTGGGACCTCTTCTTCTTCTAAGTTTTTGCACAGAAAAGCATACACACTCTTTATAGACTCTTGGCTTTCAGGAATAACTTTTATGAGTTTCCAAAAGTGCTCTTTGGACAGGCCTTCCTGGAACACGTGCTTAGCCATTCCAGGAGCAAAACTTAGAACTCTAGGGAGGATTCCTGCAGCTGTATCAGAAACTTTTTTGTGAGGGCTTTTAAGGGCTAGCAAGATCTTATGGTGTACTTCCAAAAGGTCAGTCAACAGGGCAGAAAGCGACTCTAGGATTTTGAGCAAGAGGCATTGTGCTACAGGGTCGTTGCGGTCCAAAACAGAAGTGAGGTGCATGAAGACTTCTTTTTTGCTCTTGATCATGCACATTTCGGTTCTGCATTGCTTGAAGAACTCAAAGATGAAGTACCGGAGCCTATTGGAAGCCCGAGTAAATTCAACGGCCATATTGATAGCAAGGGTGTTAACGAGGATAGGCGAAGGGTTCTGCTTGACGTAGTGAATGATTCTGGGGATACTGGCTAGTTGAGTTTGAGGGTCGCCTGAAGACAGTCCTTTGAGGTAGTCAATATGTTCCATTTTTGATCTGATCAGAAATCTCTAGAAGGAGTAAGGAGTTTTTTAAGGTTTTTTATATCCACTAAGGTTAACCTAACTTACTTGTTTAGTATCGTGTAGGCAAAAGTATTCTAGAATTGGCCCCATTTTGGAAGAATCTTCTAGATTACATTCCATGATGGATTCTGGTTCAAACATTTATTCAACAGAACCATTTAGGGTTATAAAAAATAATGGCTAGCAATAGTACATTAAATACAACCAGTCCTTCAAACCCACAAACTGTTCCTAACAGCCACAGTCGCAAAAACTCAAGTAAAGTCACCCAAAAGTCCTTCTCAAAAACCCGCGCTTATGCTAAGAAGCAAAATGACCAGAATGAAGCTTTGCCCTACCCCAAAGGAACCACTCCTTACGCCCTTGCAAAGCAAGCTGAGTGGAACTCTCAGCTAACGACTGCCGAAACTTACTACAAACTGGCCATTAAAAAAGGCGACAAAGTCGAAAGCGCAATTAAAGACTTAGCCAGCCTTATGCATCGCGAAGGTAGGACTCAAGAAGCTTGTGACTTCCTAGAAGCCCATAAGCTGCGTTTTTACTACGACATGGACAAGTACAACAACTTACTATCAACCTTGAAAAAGCAAAAGAATCCTTCAGAAAGTTCTTGCTTAAGGAGCCTGAAGATTTCTGGCTTAAAACCTCAGGATTCCCAAAAGGACCTGTGTGCTCTTTTCGAGAACCCTTTGAGAATCACTGACATCACTTGTCACTCTGAAAAGATTGATGACAAAGAAAACCACTACGCAGTCTTGAGGTTCAATTCTCACTCAGCTGCCTGCAAAACTCTTAAAAGCTATACAGGTGAGGTCTACAAGTTAGAGTGGGTCTCCGACTCAGGTGAAGTTTTTGGAGAAATTCTGAACAAAGAGCCTACTTACAATTTTATGCTGCTTCACAAGGACTCAAAAGGCTACTGTATTCCTAACGAAGCTTCTCAGGAAGAAAAGTCCTTACTCAGTGACACTGAAAGCACCGAAAAGTCTCTACTTGGCAATGACCTCCTAACTGAATTAATATTATAACTATTTATTCAATTAATTAGCCTTAACTAGAAAAAAGATGCTACAAAGTTCCCAACTATGTTTATAGCGGACTTAAAAAGTTTGCCTTTAAATTCGTTGTTTCTTCTTTTTGACTTAGTTTTTAAGTGCTTGAGTCTGCGTTTCCTCAAAGCTTCTGTAACTAAGGCTTTAGACTGAGTCACTGCAAGCGGCAGAAACGACCCTATCAAGAACTTCTTCAGCAAAGCAAAGTCCGAAAGTTCCAAGTCTTCTATGTTGTATACCCCAGACTGGTTTTTCCGGCCATAAACAGCTTTGTCTTGGTGGTTGTAAATAGCCTCCGCAGAAAACACACAAAAAGGCGGAGAAGGGGACAAAGGAGCTTTGGATAACTCGTTAGCTCTCACTCCCAAGCACTCTCCGCAGTCAAAGGTATTGATCAGTGCTTCGAAGCACTGCTGAAGGACTTCTAACTTTGCATTTTTGAGTTCTTCAGGCAAGTAGCAGTCAGCCTTAGCTATTACTGGAATAACCGGCAAGTAGTTTTGGAGTGTATGCATTGCGTGCAAGTCACGCTCTTTGCACCTTGTGTTTCCCAAGAAGAACAAGCACAGGTGAACTCTAGTATCTGCAAGCTTGGACTTGCGTTTGGTTTGTTTTTCTTGCTTATACAGCTTAGCTTGCTGAATGATGAACTCCACTAGCATGTTCAGCCAGTTGTCCACAAAAGGAAACTCTCCGTAGCCAGGAGTGTCAATAAAGTCCAGTTCTACTTGGATGTCTTTTTCTTGCTTCGTTGCGCGGTTGTGCCGAATAGTGAGAGTCGGGTGAATTTCTTCGTCTACAAACTGGCCTGAAAACTTGTTGAATTTCATGCTCAGAAAAGTGTTGATAAAAGAAGTTTTCCCGAGTTTAGAGTCGCCTGCTATTAGTATGTTGAAGAACACAGGCCGCTTAAGTGACTGCTTCAGTAAACGGAAGTCAGAGTCTTGAGGCTTCAGAGGAGTGCAAGGTTCAGAGTCAACGTAGATGGACCGTGTAGTTGAAGTGCTCCCAATGCGTTTGTGGGAGATTTCTGGTAACGAGGCTTCTGAGTGTTCTTCAGTTCTTACTTCTTTCAGAAACTTAGTTAGCAAGGTTTCTTCGTTTTGGCTGTTCTGAAGCAACGCTAGGTTTTCTGGGTTCAGTGGAAATGACTCGAAGCTTTTCATTATATTAAACTATAAGTAAAAGAATTATAACACCAAATGAGTAAACTAGAGAAAAGGAACGAGTGCACTCAGTCTTAAGTATGTACCCGCTTTCAGAGTAGTACAACACTCCTCCTTTGTACTCAGGGCTCCTAAAACAGTCTTCTGAGTCTTCTGAACAACTAAAATCGCAGATTCCATCATTAATCCAGGTTTCTAGGCACTCTGAGCTTTGTGGGTAATTTGAGCTTTGAGAAAAATAACAGTCTCCTAGGTCCCAACTGCAGTCTTCAATATTGCAAAGAGTATCGCAACTTCCATTTCCTAACCTACTCTGGCATTCAAGTTTCTCAAAGCATACATCAGAATTCACGCAGTCCCCTCCATCATAGTTGCATTCATAGATGTTGCAACTGCTGTCACATACTTCGTCTCCAATGTTGTTTGTGTTGCAGCCCTTCTCACTACAGCGCTTGTAGTTTATAGTTGCATTCAAGTTCGGGGTTTTGAAGCAGTCCCCAAAGTCCCAAGAACACGCTTCGTTGTTGCAGCTTTCGTCACACTTTGAGTCTCCTAGCATCTCACGTCCACAGCCCTCACTGCAGTTTTCGCAGTCGCCGAAGTCCCACCTGCAAGTTTCTGAGAAGCACTCATAGTTACACAAAGAGTCTCCCAAAAGCATAGTATTGCACCCAGTTCTAGCACAAGGAGTGTGGCAGTCTCCTCCGTCATAGAACCCAGCAAAGTTATAGCACTCCAAATCACACACTCCGTTACCAATCTTTGCTGGGTTGCAGTTTACGACTTCTGGAAAGTCGTTATCTTCACAGTCTTTTCCGTCAAAGCTGCAACTTGGGTTAACGCAAAGGGAATCACACCAACCATCATCTATGAAACTAGAAAAGCAACCTGTTGCTTCGCAAATGTCCAACTCCTCATCTTCTTGTTCAACTCTTTCTAAATGAGTTTCGCAGGTGGACTCCCTGCCTGCGTAGTCAGTAACAAGCCACTTAAGGCTTTGACCAAGGCCAAACGTGCTCACACTGTAATAAGTTTCCACATCTAAGTAGTACTGAGTAAGTACTTCCAAGTCCTCAGTTCCTAGTTTAATTTGAAGTATATGCTTTGAAACTGAGTACTTAACCCTAACTTCAGAATCACTAGCGCCTACTATATAAGGTTCTGATTCAAAAACTTTGTTTTCGGCACTGATAGTCCACACCAGCAACAAAATAAGCATTTTAACCCAATTTAATTATTTCCTGGGGATTTCGGACAAAGCTAAGTTTTTCCTTTCTGAGTTTTCTTGGAGGTCTTCTTCGTTGCTACCTAAGACAGAGTCTGCCTTTTCTTTAAGTAAGCGCATGTTTTTGTTCAGACCGTCTTCAATGATGTCTTCTTTGATTTCAGGAATGAACTCCACCCAAATAATAGCCATGGGCTCCAAAACCACTTCGCAAAAAGCAAGTTGAGTGGCGTAAGGGTTGGCTTCTGCCCTGTTCATGAAAGGAGCACTGAAGTCCATGCCCAGGTGTTCTTCCATGTCGCCTTGCTGGTACATTTCTTCCATCATCAAACCCATCCACTTGAAGTACAAGTCTGAAGGCTGCAGTGGGTTTCCGTAGTCAGAAATCCTCATGCAAAAACTCATAAGAATGTGCTTTTCGTAGTCATCGTTAGGGAAGTTAGTGATGCCTTTGTGGTTCCTGAAGGAAGATACCACTTCTTCTTGCAGCTTCAAGTCAGTTGCAAGCACCATCTTAATGATCGTGCTCCTCACCACCCAAAACTGGTCTTCAGTCAAGTTAATGGTAATGTCGCAGTTCTGGTCCAGAATGATTGAAAAGGCTGCGGCTAAGTGGTGTTTCTCCAGAACTGAAATGTCGTTGTACCTCACAGCTTTGGGGTGGGAGCGGGCAATCAGAAAGTCATTGTTCACCCCTGGGTGTTGGAAGTCGTGGACTGCTGAAGCTAGTAAAGCTGCCATGATGTCTAGGTCAGAAATGTACTTCATCAAGTTGCCACTTAGAATGAAGTAGTTCACCCGGTGAGTAACGTCTATGGCGTGGGTTGCGTTGTGGTAGGGGTTGGAACTTGAGTACCCTTCGTAAATAGCTTCTGTTAAGTTTTTCAGTGAAACTGTTGGGATCTCGAACTTCCTTGAAATATCGTAAAACTGGAACAGCCTTATCAAAAAGTGCGAAATAGACTGGGACCCGCACAGCTCAGTGTACTGGAAAGCATTGAACCTCCAGCTGCCGATGTCGTCGAACATCTTTTCCAGCTGGAAAAACACCTTTTCAGGGAGTTCGACTACTTGCTTGAGTTCTTCAGCGTACATTTCGTTCTCTTGACCAGGTTCTCCGTCTCTTTGCCTTTCGTACAAGTAGTCGTCTAAGTCCCTGTCGAACCACTGAAGGGGGTCGTTGGCGTTCATAGTAGTTAAGTTGATCCACTTGCGTGCTTCGATGTCCTGGGCGTTTTGTTGGTTTTTGTCTGAACTCTGCGAAAGGGTGACGTCATAGAGTTTGTAGCTCTCAATGGTTTCAACTACCCAATGGAGGTCTTTTTTCTGCTTCATAGAGAGTTTTTTGTTTTGGCGCAGGTTCTTGAGTAAGTGGAGGGACTCTTCTAAAGGCGAAGAAAACTCGTTGTTCTTCCTTTTAGCACTGGCACTTACTTTCCTAAGCACTATCACCAGCCTGGCAAGCCTCAGGAGTCTCAAAGCTGCAAGGCCTCTGCTGCCTACTCCTTCCACAAAAAACAACGCAAAAGACACCACCACCACTATTGCGTCAAATGAATTGAAGAAGTCTTTGTAGTAACCAATTGACTTCACAAAGGTCTGGCAAATGATTTCGGCTAGAAACACTGACAAGAAAGCTTGGTCGATTATGTCCAAAGTTCGGTCGTCGTCAGGAAGTTCTTCAGCTATGCTAAGTGCAATGAGTACAAAGACTCCGTATATTATAAGGAGAGTTATTGAAATTCTTTCGTAAGCGTTTGTCTCTAGTACTTTAGTGCAGCCTGCTCTGAAGTTCTTGAAAGCAGTGTCTTTGTGGGTGTTTTTCCACTCAGCTTCAGTGAACTCCTCTTCGTTAGTTTTTAAGTACCCGCACTTCTTCAACACGAAGTACCACACTGCTAACTGGAACAAAAAACTCTTTGCTTGGTCTACTACAAACGCCAAAAGAAACGTTCCCCACAAAGCAGTTCCAGGTCCGTACGCTTGCACCAGTGCAACTTGCCAACTCACAAGTATAGCTATTGCTGTGGAAACCAACAAGACACTCAACTGCAGTCCACACTTAGCTGTGCCCATTTTCACGTTTTCCAAACTAGTTAGCTTGGTCTTCACTGTCAGGATTATAAGGAACTGGTATAAGTACTGCAACACGTTAGCAATGATCATTCCAACAAACAAGTAAATAACGTCGAAACTGAAAGTGTCCCGGTCTCCTGATTCCAAGGGCAAGTAAACTTCTTCGCAGTCTGATTCAGGGTCCACACAAACTAAGTCGTTCTGGTTTGAGCCAGTGCACTCAGGCCTGCCGTCCTCTGAAAACAGCGAGTCACTTGTTCTGCAGGCACTAAAACAGGTGTTAAGTCTTTCCTTTCTGCTGTTGTCCCACTCTGACTCTTCGTAGTCTGGATTGTCACTTAGGTAGTTCTTGCACTCACTGAAGCCTGAACTCTCATTTTGTGGGTAGTAAAACAAGCTGTTGTACTCGTTTCCCGCATAAACTAGACTGTAAGAAACTGGCGCACACACAAGGTTCGGGAAGTAATCCTCGTTGCAGTTAGTCATGCATTCGTTTCTTCTTTGGCATTCTTCGTAGAAGTACTCTCCTCGGTTCCCAATCAAAAAAGCAATGCTTCCCAGTAATATCAGTTGCAGAACCAAAAAGCGTATCAACCGGGCCCAAAATCCAAAGCGCTCTTCAGGCGGAATGTGGTGCTCTTCTTGCCAGGTCCACAGTAAGTCGTGATTAGACACAAGGTGACTTGACAACTTTGGCACGTTGAGGCGAGTTTGTTTATTCATGAGTCTAAGCATCCACTACATAGAACTTACCATCTTCAAATAAATGCAAGAAAACGAAACTGTGTTTAACTCTATAACACAAAAGTTACAGAGTGTGCACCACACAATCACTGAACATGAACCAGTTAGAACGAGCGAAGAAGCTGCCCAGGTAAGAGGAACCACTTTGGATAGTGGAGCCAAAGCTATGTTGATCTGCAACAGTGCTTCAATGGTGCTGGCTGTGATGTCCGCTTCTAAAAAGCTAGACTGGAAAATGATGAAAAGAACTTTAGGCACTAAAAGTTTAAGGTTTGCTAACGAAGAAGAAGTTGTTAAAGCAACAGGTTGTCTTCCTGGAGGCGTCCCTCCTTTTGGGAGTGTTTTTGGGTTGCAGACTTACTTAGACGAGTCTTTAAAGCTCCAGGGAGAGCATATAAACTTTAACGCCGGACTAAGAACTAAGTCAATCAGCATGAGAGTCCAGGACTATATCCAGGTAGAAAACCCTATTGAAAGCAACTTCACTAAGTAAGAGTTAAACTTAAATAAATTTAACTGAACAAGTTTGGGCTTTATTGTTGCTTGACAGGGCTTCTACTTGCTTGCCAGTTTCAAGGTCGTAAATTCTAATACTAGGTCCAATTTCATCGACATCATAGAGACCAAAAACTACTTGCTTATTATCGACCGATAAGTCAATTGAAGATGCAATTATTTGAGAGCATCTTATACTAATGTCTTGAGTTATTTTGTTCTGAGTAAGATCCCATACTGTTAAATTTCCGATTAAACCTAATGACACTAGAAATTTGTCGTTTTTAGATATTGCTAGCGAGCCAAACTCGACAAAATGACTATTCTTAAGTGATGTTAAATTTCTAGAGCCAATGTTGTATACCCAAATGGGGTTATTCTTGCTTCCGAAGGCAATAAACCCATCCTTGTTCGAGATAGCCAATGAAAGTATCTCTCCATAATTTCCATTAGGCATTAGATTTTGCTGTTCCAGAGCTAAACTCCACTTCTTGATAGTTCCGTCTCTACCTGCAGATAAAATAAACTCATCCTTTTTAGAAAAAACTACACATTTAACGGAACCTCTATGGCCCTTCGTAACTAGATTTTTCTCTCCAGAGGCCAAATTCCACACTATAATAGTACCTCCATCACCACCAGAAACAACGAACTTATCTTCCTTTGAAATATCAACACACCATATACGCTGAGTATGCCCTTCTAACACCTGAATTTGTTTTCGAGTAGATATGCTCCAAACCCGGACAGTTTTGTCTAAGCTACCAGAGACAATAAACTCTTTTCCATGAGAAACAGCTACTGAAGTAACGTCTTGTGCATGGCCTTCCAGGATTTTAGCCTGCCCATTCTTCCAAATTCTAATATTGTTGTCACTGTTTGCAGACACAACTACAGGTTTGGGTCTTTGAGTGTTTAGTTTCTCAACAAGTTGATTGATTGCTTCAAGATTTTCCAGGGACGGTCTGACATCATCTGACTCCTCCTTCACCCGCTCAATAGTTTCTAGTTCAGCTGCTTTTTGTCTTAGTTTTTTTAGTTGGTTAAGTTGGTGAGCAGTCATTTTCTCGACCTCAGAAATTATACTCAAACTTAATTCTAGAACCTCTTCTTTTCTCTTAGAGATTATATCCAGCACAGTAGTTAGTTCTACTTTCTGAGCAACAGGGTAAATAACATGGCCTTTTCTAACGTGGTTGCTTATGTTATGGTCACACAGTAAATCTCTACACTCGCAGCGGGCAACAATCTGGCACCTCTCAGAGCACTCAGGTTCCATTTATCTCACAAAAACTGCCTTTTAAACTTATGTTCTTTACAAGAAGCCTGCAAAGCATTCAAGGAGTTAGACAAGTTTACTTCGTTTTTGATTACTTTGTCAGAGAACCCTTCGAACTTGCTAAGCATACTTGTTTCTAAGTCTCTTTTTTTCTTGCACCACTCAGAAATGTTGATGGCGTAAGACGCCACTGGGTAGCTAGAAACTTCTTTAAGCAGTTCAGCCAAGTCAAGGGGAACTAGTTCGGGGTTCTCCAAAAGTTTGTTTTTCACTGACTCAAAAGCTTCACTTCTGGCCATTTCACTGAAACTCCCAAAAGAAGTTTCGTCTAACCACTGCAGAAGTATCGATAGTTTTCTGTACTGGAACCTAAGCAGGTACTCTTCCATGATCTCATAGGGAACAAACCTATGCGACCAAAAAGCACTGAAGTGCTTAGGAAACTTTACAGTCTCGCGAGTCCAAACAAACTTTTTAAGGTATTCTAACAACTTGGTTTCGACTTTGAAGTAACTTGAAAACACTACAAAGACGAAAACAGTATCCTCTGAAAGCGTATCTAGGAACTCGTAACTAGGGTTATTCAGCCACATGAAGAACAAAAGCACTTCGTTTTCCAAACTGACTTTTCCTTCAATGGTTAGTTTGTGTTTGCAGTTGAACTTTTGGAGTTTGTTTCTTAAAAAAGAACTTGAACGCACTAACTCCTGAGACCGCAACTTTACAATGTTTCCTGACTTAAAAACCAGTTCCACAAACTCAGGGTCAAAGGGGTCTTGGAGCAGTTCAGCTTCGTAGCCAATACTTATGCAAGGCTCTTCTTTAAAGAACTCAGTTAACCTAAGAGTATCTTGGGATGCCTCCATTTATTAAAGGTCTAAAAACTTCATGAACTGTTCCTTGTTTTGTTTGGGCGTTGAAACCATTCCCCTTAAGTCGTGTCTGGTTTGCAGCTTAACTTTTATTTCCAAAAACCCAGGTCCAGGGGTTTCCCTTAGTTGTTTGATGCCTTCAATCACTTCTTGCTCAGAGGTAGCAGTGGCAGTGAACTTGTAGCCACAGCCTTTAGCTAGTCCTGCAAATTCCACTACGTCTCCTACACTAGGACTGCCTCCTGCACTTTCGTGGACTTCGTTGTTGAAGATCACGTGTTTGAAGTTCTGCAAGTTCTTGCTGCCAATCTGCGAAGCTGCTCCCATGTGAGTCAGAAAAGCCCCGTCTCCTTCAAAGCAAAACACTGTTTTGGAAGGCTTAGCCACCGCAACTCCCATTGCAACACTTGAAGCGTGGCCTCTTGCTCCTAAACAGAAAAAGTCTTGGTTGAGTTCAAACCCTTTTTTCTGCCTTACTTCTAAAAGTTCACGCGAAGTGAAACCTTGTGCTGCTATCACAGCATCGTACTTACCTATATGGTTGAGAATAGTCTGCATAGCTTCTTCTCGACTTAAAGGGTACTTGCTTTCCCTAGGTGCTATGTAGTCGTACCTCAGGAAAGTCCTTCTTCTCACCAAAAAGGCGTAAGGAGTGCCTCTGGTTTTTAAGTGGTAAAGAGCTAAGTCCAAAGCAGCAGCAACTCCTTCTTCGTAGTCAGGAAGTACTTCGAAAGTAAGGTTGAGATCCTCCATCATGCTAGTCATAACCTCTCCCTGGACTTTGTGTTGGGGTTCGTCCTTTTTGCCAGGCTCTCCTCTCCAACCCATCAAAAGCAGCATTGGGATCTTGTAGACTCTTGGGTCTACCAAACTCAGCAGGGGGTTCACAGCGTTGCCTATTCCTGAGTTCTGCATAAAGACCACTGGGAACTTCTTAGTTGCGAGGTGGTACCCAGAAGCTATAGCTACAGCAGTTCCTTCGTTTGCAGCAACTATGTTTTGGTTCGGAGGGTGGTTTTGCCCAAGGTAGTTAAGGAAGTCCGAAAGCAAAGAGTCAGGAATCCCTGTGAAGAACTCAAACTCGCGTTCTTTTAGTTGCTGGTAAAAAACGTTAGGGCTCACAAAGTCGCGTTCGGTTTCGTCTAAGGGACCTGAAAAGGCTCTTCCGAGGAGTCGCTGTCCAGTTCTTCTGATCAACATAAATGGAAGATTTGAGTTACTACGATGTTTGCAGAGCTAAAGGAGTGGAGCCTTTGCAAGAAGTTAAGTCAGTGCTGTCTCAAAGAGACTCAACTTTAGTTGTCCCTCCTTCTACTTCTCTCAAAGACCCCCACTTTGTGTGTCTCAGTAGTTTTTTCCAGGACAACTTAAAGTTCTTAAACAAAGTAGCTATTCAAGGACAAAAGATTTCTCCGGAAAGTTTCAGAGTCCTTGTTTCTGGACTTAAAACTAACCCCTACATAGAAAGCCTTGTTTTGAGTTCTAATGAATTGTCCGATACCAGCAGTCTCAGTTGTGTTTCTGAGTTACTGAGCACACTTAAGGAACTCGACTTGTCTGACAACAAACTTGACGACGGATCAGCTAACAGTCTTTGTGAAGGAGTTGCCAATAGCTGTTCTTTGGAAGTTCTAAACCTTAGTTACAACCAAATCAAAAACTCAAACATCCCTTTTGCGCTCTCTAAAAACCAAACACTCCAAGCATTCTACATGTCCCACAACCCTTTAAGTCTTAAACTCATCTTAGCAACTTTAGACTCACTTAAAAGAAACCACACTCTAAAGCACTTAGGAGTAGTGAGCAACTTGCAAGTAGAACCCAGTAGTAACTTTTACCGTGAAGTCACTTTTAAACTTGCAGAGGTGATCAGGTGTTTTTCTCTGCAAAGCATCCAAATCAACCTTTCTTGCAGCGAGTCAGAAGCCATGAAAGACATTGAAGAAGCTCTTAAACACAACAGAACCCTTACTCAAATCGATTCACCTGAAATAGACTGGAACAGACTAGCCCAAAAACCTATTCTTTTCAGAATCTACAGAGCTCTCAAAGCCAACCAACTAGTTACTCAAGAAACCCACAAAAAGCTCTTAATAGAAGACCTTGAACAGGAAGAAACTGACAAGTCCCTAGTATCAGCCTCAGTGTTTGGAACACCCAGAAACGAAAAAACCCTTACAAAGCTCAACAACTACATTGAACAAGTGTGCAACAGACTCAGTCACCTAGAACAGAACTTATCTAACAACCAAAGCCAACTAAGTGAGTCCCAAAGCTTCTTAGAAAGACTCCAGTCAAAACTCCACTGCTTCGAAGACAAGTTTCTCCAAAAAACCAAACACGACCAAAAAGTAGCCAACAACCTAGAAAAACGCATCCAGGACCTAGAAAAAAAAGACCAAGTCAAGCAAAAGTTACTCAAAGAAATAAACACTGAAGTCTCTGAACTCAAAGAAACCTCCTCAGAAACAAACCTTAAAGTCGACAAAGCAGAACTGAACTTCAAACAACAAATAACCCTACTCCACCAAGCAAGTCTTCCCAAACAAGAAGCCAAAACTATCAAGTCCACCCATGAAAGCATAATTGACCAAATGCAAAACATCGCCAACCAAATGCAAGCTGCAAGGGTCTCCCTCAAAAAACTCAAAGCTTCAGTAGAACAGACCAAAAAGGTTTCAAGCCAAGTCCAAAAACTCAAAGAAGACCAAGAAGCTGCCAACTCAGTTCTCTCCAAAAAAATTAAAGCCACCGAAGACAAAGACGACCAACTCCTAGAACTCAGGACCTCTATTTATGACACTCAAAACTACCTTAAAAAACGACTCCAAGGTCTCGAGAACCACATTTGGGAAAACTCTGACTACGAAGCTTTAAAAGAAAGCTTCATGAACTCAGCACGTGCTTTACAAAGCAGACTGCTTAGACTCGAAGAAAAGACAGGCATCTGGGAAGAACACTCCAAACTATCTCAACTAGAAAACCGCATTTCTAAGCTAGAAAACTCCCAAAAAGCCCCCAAGTCCAAAGAACCAGAACCTAAAGACTACACCTGCACAGCAGAAACCTTAGTCCGCAAGTCTCTTGAAAAAAACACATTCAAAGAAAAGTTCAGAAACTCCCTTTTGCAAACAAAAGCCATAAGTCCCGTCACACAGTCCTTCAGAACTCTAAGCAACCTAAAAAACCCCGAAAGCCCTCTAATTCCTAGCGAAGAACTCCGCGAAAGCTTAGCTATGAAAGGATTCACTGTGCATTATAATTAATCTGATAAAAGAACAGACGCGTGCATGAACCTATGGCTCAAAAGCGAACTAGTTTGTGTCCATTTGTCCTCTACTACTGAGTAGCGCTCAACCACTGGAAGTCCTTTGCCGTTAAACCCTCCTATAGCGTAGATGTGCTGGAAGTCTCCAGAAGCAACTGCACTCAAAGTGCACCTTCCGAACTTCATAGGACTCAGTTCCAGCCACTTCTGCATCCTTATGTCGAACTTCTCAAGCTTGTTCAGGTACCTAGTTCCGTCGTACCCCCCCAAAGCGTAAATTCCGTCAGGCATTGCAACACAACTCAAAGCTCTCCGTGCAAACTTCATCGGGGGAATTTCTTCCCAAGTGTTAGTTTCTAAGTTAAAGGCTTCTGCAGACTTCAGTATACTTAATTCAGGTCCTCCGTGTCCCCCCAAAGCGTAGATCTTGTTATCAGGTCCTAGAACTGCCCCTAGTTCTTCCCTTCTGTGCTTGAGTCCTTCTAAGCAGCTCCACTCCTCCCTCCACACTTCGAAGTTCCTAACGGGGACTCCGTCGCTGCCTCCCACTACATACACGTCTTCTCCACAACTCACACAGCCAAACCCACTTCTAGGTGCTGCCAAACTGAATTTAGTTTTTTGGACTTGGTTGGTTTTGGTGTCGAATAATTGGGCAGAGCTGACTCTTTTGCCCTTTTCTTTGCCTCCTATCATCAGTATCCCAGTTCCGAACGCAAGGGCTGCAAACTGCGTTCTGGGCTGGATGCAGTTACTCACAGTGGTCCACTTGTCTTGGGCGCAGTCGTAGAGTTCAACGCTTTTCAAAGCTTCGTCAGAGAACCCAGAAAGGGTGTAGATGTAGTTGTTGGGAGTTCTGCAGAGACTTGCTAGGTCCAAAGAGTTGATTGAAAGGGTTTCTTCCTCGCTTTCGTTTCCCACTACAGCAGACAGGTCGCTTTCCCAGGGTTCTTTGAGTTCTTTGTAAAGGTCTATGGACTTAGTTACTACTTTAGGCTTTCTGGGGACTTTTTTGTTTTGGGACTTTAAAGACTCTGAGTAGTTCTTAACTGTAGTTTTTAAGTTCCTAGGAAACACAGACTGCACTTCTGGCTTTTTAATGCTTTTAGTTTTAGGCACTTCGAAGGTTTGTTTAATGGCTTTCCAAAGGAAACTAGCTTCTGCTTCAGGAGTGAACCCTGAAAAAGCGTTTGTTTTTGGAAGCCCTTGTTGCTTGGCACTGGCTTGTCTGCCTAATTGTTCTCTTTGGGTGAATCTGTCAATTACTTGTATGTCGGACTCTCTTTCCACCTTGTCCATTTCTGAAGTGAACTTGTCAATTAAGTCTAGTTGCTGTTTGTTAGTGGTTTGTTTTTGCTCTAAAGAGTTTAAGTAGTTGTCTAATGTGGATTTTAACTGCCCAATGACTTCTTGTTCCCTAGAGTTAATTGACTCCTTCAAAGCTTGGTACAAGTTTCTGTACTCCTGGGAAAGTTTTTCGTAAGTCCCGGAAGCGTTCTGACTAACAGTGCCGATTTCAGCAGTTTCTTTGGAAAGGAACTCTTTGTTCTGTTCGGCAAGTGACCTTAAAGACCGCAGGTGCTGTTTTTGGTGTCCTGAAGCTTTGGAAATGCTGGAGATGTTATGTGACTTGTGTCCGTCTTCTAGTATACAGGTGACGCAAAGCATTCTTTTGTCAGTGTTGCAGTAAGCTTCTAGAGACTTTCCGTGTTTTTCACAGCTGTCTCTAGGAGTAGACTTAGCTAGTTGGAGTAAAGCTAAGTTAGCAGGAAAAGCACTAGGGTTAGTAGAAGTAGATTTAGTTTCGCATTGCGGACAAGTAACGCTTTTATCAGTGAAAATAAATGATATGCACTCCTGACAGAGAGTGTGTCCGCAGGATGTCAGTATGCGCGGAGTTCTTTGGGTTTCAGAGAACTCTTCTAGGCACTTGAAGCACTCCATTTACAATTTAACATACATGTCTAACTTATCACTTTTTGAAAGTGACAGCAACCCTTTGAAAGACAGTTTGAAGAACTTACTTGAGAACTTGCCCAAAAGTCAGGAGCACTCCAAGTCCCTGTTTAAAAGTTTGCTGGTGCACCATGTAAACAACATTCATGACGAAGAAGAAAGGTCTACTTGGCTGAGCTTCATAGACACTCTAGAAAACCTTTCTGAGGACCAGCAGTGCGGGTCTACTTTTGGGCCTAGAAACCACCAAGTTGTTTTCTCGCATGACTTTGACCAATTTTTAAAAGAAGAAAGTCAATACGACAGTGCCGAAAAACACTACGAAAAGAACCTGAAGTTCAAAGCCTACCACGGAATCAAGTTAGCTATTGAAATCCAGAAGGAGCAGTCTAGGGCTTTGAAGTGCGTGATGCTTGTAAGTCTGAGATTACGTTACGTAGAGTCCTTTTGGCTGTGGCACATGCAAGCCCAAAAAGAAACCCCTCACTACTCCCAAAAAAGGTGCTCTTCTGTGTTCAAAGCACTCAAAGCACACTACTTAGCCAAACAACTCAAAGCTAAAAAACTCAAAAAAGCACATGACTACTGGCGCAAAAGAAGGATACTTCTAGCACTAGTTAGTTGGGTAATGAGCATCAGACAAAACTACAGAGAGAAAAGACACAGGTCCCAAGAACCTAGGAATTATCGAGTTGGCAGGATATCTGCAGACCACCCTTTAGACCTCCGAAACGCCAGTGTCAGACCCAAACTTAAGTACTCTTTGCCGCCTCAAGACTTAGAACTGCTCGACAAGTCTTCGCGCCACTTTTCACAAAAACTCTTTAAAAAATCTTTTAAGGCTTGGAACTCATTTATCAACCTAAAGTGTAAAAAAACAGCCCTCAAAAAAAGATCCAAACTCCACTTAAAAAGCCTGAGACTCAACCGCTCTTTTAAAATATGGAGCAAAGCCTTTTACTTCAAAAACGGCAGTTTTGCTTTAGCTGACTTTTGGAACTACTTCACAGTTAAAAACAGCTTTGAAAAGATAAAGCTTAGAGCCTTTTCTGAAAAGCCCCAAACAAAGCCTAAGCAGAACTTACTAGACGGCTGCCTGGACTGCATGAGTGATCAAGACTTAGTTTTCCAAATTCAAATCTTAAAGAAGAAACTCAGTAGTCTCAACCAAGAACTAGTCCAAGAACAACTCACGCAACACAAACTACTTGCCCACAAACAAGAGTTGCTCAACTGTTACTTTTAACTAACAACTTCAAAGGCGGTGTTACTTGTAAAATCATTTTTAAAAAATAATAATAATTTAGCTTGGCAGATGTCACAGACTCCAGAAGAAACCATTCCCAGTAAGAGACTCAACACTGAAAACAAAGAAGAGTCTCCTGAGAAAAAACTTAAAAACAATCTCGAAGAAAATCAAGCATCTGACCAAGGAGAGGAAGAACCAGAACAAAGCAATGACTATGAAAGCGAAGAAGACAGCTCTGAACCTGAAGAACAGGACGACAGCGAAGAATACGAAGTCTCTGAAGAAGAAGAAGAAGAGGACGAAGAGAGTGATTACGAACCCCTTCCGGAAGAAAGACCTAGACGCGGAAGACCCAAAAAGAGAAAAGCCTCCATCTCTGACTCCGACTAAGTTAAGTCCATTTTGAGTATATTTAAAAAATCTTGTCCTCACGACTCTCTAAGTAACTTCTCAACGACTCAGAACTCTCTATGAACCTGTTCGCAAACTCTTTTAAGCTAGGTGCTGAACCGCTAAGCACGTGCTCGAACTTAGGCTTCTTCAACGGGGAAAGCATGTAGTCGTACAAGAACTGGAACACTTGCACATCAGCCATAGTTACTTTTTCACCTACAAACCACCCTTTGCCGTCTTTGTTCTGTTTAAGGCGGTTTTCTAGAAGTTCTAGTTTCTGAGGCAGAGTTTCTGAAACCCAGTTGTCCATTCCTTCGAAGTCCTTGTCTGCAAAGTATTTGTGCAGGGACTTGTACAGGTCTTCTTTCAAGTCACACACACTTTCGATCAAGTAAGCTTCAAAGGGGTCAGCTGAGTAAAGGTCATACTTACGACACAAGTACCTCAGAATAGAGTTGCTTTGCACCAGTTTTTCGCCTTCTATTTCTAAGCAAGGCAGCTGTTTGAACTCGCACAAACCTGAAGCCTTGACTGCAGGCCACTCGTCAAAGTCTATTTTGTGGTCGTTAAAAGCTACTCCTATGTAGTGGAACACCATTCTGATGGCTTCGCCTTTAGCGTGCACGTCGAAGTAATGCAAAGTAATGTCCTCTTCGGCCATTCTTAATTATTAAAAAACTTTGTCTTCACGGGATTCTAAGTAGGCTTTGAGGGTCTGGGAACTCTCAATGAACCTGTCAGCAAAAGCCTTGAGTTTAGGAGCTGACTCAGTTAAGAGTTGTTGGAACTTAGGTGCTTTTTCTTTGGACAACAAGTAGTCATACAAGAACTCAAACACCACGAAGTCAGCCAGTGTGGGTTTGTCCGAAATGAACCAAGAGTTCCCGTTGTCGTTGAGTTCCAGTCTTTTTTCAATGAGTTTGAGTTTCTCAGGTAAGTTCTCAGTTACCCACTTGTCCATGCCTTCAAAGTCCTTTTTTTTAAAGAAGTCTAAAAGGGCCACGTAAAGGTCTTCCCTTAAGTCGCAGAGTGACTCAGTTAAGTAGATTTCCCTCAGACCAGAGGGGTAGAGGTCGTACTTGTGGGCTAAGTATCTGTAAATAGCGTTGCTTTGCACAAGTTTGAGTCCGTCCATTTCTAAACAAGGCATTTGGCCAAATTCGCACAGTCCAGAGGCTTTGAGTTCTGGCCACTCTTGGAACTGCACTATGTGGTCCTGGAAAGGAACGTTCAAGTAGTGAAGAATCATTCTGATTAACTCAGCTCTGGCGTGTAAGGGGAAGTAGTGCAGAACTATTTCAGCCATTTATTTTTAGTTATTAGAAAAAGGTTAGGCAAAGGATTGGAGCTAAAAGCAAGTAAGTGGAGCTATCGTCATCGTCTGGATCTGGATGGTACTTATTATACTCGGCCAAAGCTTGGTAATAATCTTTAAGGTAAACTTTGCCCACACAGTCTTCTGTGTTTTGTAACTTAGGCCAGTGATTAACCCTACTTTGGTAATAAAGCAGTCCAGAGGCATCAGTTAAGTTCCACCAGTCATACATGCAGTTGGAGCTGAGTCTCCTCAAAGTGTGGCATTTAGAAATCTCTGGAGAGTTGTACCAAAGCTTTAGGGTATCAGTCCATTCTTTATAGTCTTCATCTCCAGGAAACAAGTCACAGTACTTAGTTGCATTTGCATTGTACCCACACTTGCACTCTGAGTAGTAACCAACTCCAAAGAACTCATCAGTAGTAGACAAGCAGTCTGAAACCTTTTCGCACTGTGCAGGGACCGAGTTACTGGACACTAAACTTCCACAGTAGTACTTGTCGTTCTTAGAATTGCACACCTGGGATTGGCACAGTGAGTTTTTGAACTGGTTGCAGTTTTGGACTTCAGAGTGGTCTTTTATGGAAAAGTACTTTTTGCAAATGCCTGTGGTAGCAGTTGGCGACTTGTCACAGCCTAAGTTGTTGAGACAATCGTAGTCAGAAGTGCATCTTTTATCATCTTCTTTCAAAAGAGGAGTGCAGACTTTCTGGTTGCAGTAAAGTCCAACACCGCACTGCTCAGTTTGACTGCAGGTTTCCCCTTTGTCCTTGCCTACACAAACACCTTTTTGGCAGGTTCCGTAGGTGCAGTTGTACTTGCCACACTTGTCTCCTGGGTAGAGCACTGGAATTTCTGCTGGAGTATCCTCACAAGTAGAATTTGCAACTTTTCCAAGAGGAGCTACTTTGCACTCAGTAATATTGCTTTGGCATGGACTGGTGAAGTAAGTTTTTTCGTTTGGACTGAAAAGAGAACAAATAGAGTCAGGGTTAGTACTTGTGCAGTTGAAGTTGTAGCACTCGTTTCCTAGACTTAAGTGTGCTAAGACAAGCAGTAGTAACTTTTGTTTCATATTTAGTGAAGCTTTATTACGCTTAGAAAAAGACTAGGTAAAGAGTTGAAGCTAGCAAAAAGTAAGCAAAGCTGTCGTCATTGTCGTCATTGTCGTCGTCGTCTGGATCTGGACGGTACTTGTTGTAATCAGCCAAAGCTTGGTAATAGTCTTTAAGGTAAACTTTGCCCACACAGTCTTCTGTGTCTTGCAGTTTGGGCCAATTTAGCGATCTCAGTTGATAGTACTTAAATGTAGAGGCATCAGCTAAGTTCCACCAGTCATACATGCACTGCATACTGCCTCTCTGCTTAGTATGGCATTTGGAAATTGCTGAGGAGCTGACCCAATTTTGTGCAATATCGTGAAATTCTTTAGATTCTTTATCACCTGGGAACAAACTACAGTACTTAGTTCCGTTTTTGTTTAAACCGCATTCACACCTACTAATGTAAGTTGAGTCAAAAAATGTCTCCAAAGTAGACTCACAGTCTTCTCTGCTTTCACAAGGAGTCGGAGTTGAAGAGTTACTAGACACCGGACTTGCACAGTAGTATGTGCCGTTCTTTTTATCACAAAAGTTGGACTGACACAAGATGTTCCTGAGTAGATTCATATTGCAACTCTGGACTTCAGCGTGGTCTTTTATGGAAAAGTACCTTTTGCAAGTGCCTGTTTGGTTTTCGCCTGGCTTCATGTCGCAACCTAAGTTGTTGAGACAGTCGTAGTCAGAAGTGCAGTTTCCGCCTTCTCGCACAAGTGGAGTGCAAACTTTTTGCTTGTTTGTTTCATGACAGTAAAGTCCAGGATTGCACTCTTCAGTTTTAGTGCAGTTTTGTCCCTTTAAAACTCCTGCACATATTTGTATGTCATCTTTGAACTGGCAGGTTCCGTAGGTGCAGTTGTACTTCTCGCACTTGTCCCCTGGGTAAAGGGTAGGAGGAGTCGGCTTGGGAGGCACTTCACAGGTGTAGTTGTAGACTCTTTGAGGATCAGAAGCGGGGCAGTAAGTTTTGTTGCTGGGTCCATCTGAACAAGGGTTCACGTTAAAAGTTGCATTCGTTGAGTTATAAAGCACACATGTGCCTTCGGGGTTATTAGAGCCGCATTCGAACTTAAAGCATTCGCTACTTAAAACTGCCTGGAGACAGGCCAACAAGAAACAAGTCCTTACCATCATTTTTACAACAACGCCATACTATGAAAAAGATCAGAAACTTCGATTTGTTTCCCAAGGCGTCATACGACATCGCTAACCAATCCTTGAGCGGAGGAGTGTTTACTGTTATATCGATGAGTTTGATGGTTATTTTGTTCTTTTCTGAAACATCTAGTTACCTTGCCCAGAGTGTTAAGAAAGAAACTATAATTGACCAAGACAGAGGAGCCAAAATGCTTCAGATAAACGTTGACATTTCTTTCCTAAGGGCTCCTTGTGCGCTCTTAGGACTGGATCAAGTCGACACTCTGGGAAACCACCTCGTCAACGTTGCTTCTACTATCAAGAAAACCAGACTAGACGCAGAAGGCAACCAACTAGAAGACCAAACTGAGTCCCCAGCCAAACTAGCTATTGAGAACGAAGAAGGCTGCAGACTTTCAGGCTACATATCTGTAAATAAAGTCCCTGGGAACTTCCACTTCAGCTTCCACTCACAAAGCAACGTTGCTAACCAGTTGCCTAGGGAACTAACTAGGAAAGTCAAACTAGACCACACCATAAACCACCTCAGTTTAGGCAGGGAGCACAAAAACTTTTACATCTCGAAAGTCTTTGGAGAAGGCAACCACACCAACTTTGCTCCTTATGACGGAGAGTCTAAAGCTGACTCAAACAGTGGGTCTTTCAAACACCAGTACTACATGAAAGTGATTCCTAGCCAGTTCATAGACGAGTCCTCTGGAGAGGAGCACTACACCTACCTCTTCTCTATGAACTACTTGTCCCAGCCTATCAATGCCCAGTTTGGAGCTGTGTTTTTCCGCTACGACATTGAGTCCATAACTATGAAGTATGTTTTGGAAGAAAAAAGCTTTGCGCACTACACAGTTTCACTGTGTGCAATCCTAGGAGGAGTGTTTGCGGTTATAGGGTTGGTCAACTCAGTGTTCCAAGAATTCTTAAGATTTAGTAAAGTTAGTTAAGTCTCTGGAAGAGCCCCTGGCCAGTCCGAGGGATTAGGAGAGGCCCTAGGTCTAATGACTCCTTCGTTGTCCCTCAGCACGTGAGGTCCTCTGTCTGCAGCTACTTGGCCCTCTGAGGGGTTCATGCGCGAAAAGCCAAAGTCGAACTTAGGCATGGCGAAGTTGCGCCAGCAGTAAGTGCAAGAGACTCCTATCAACACTAAGATTCCTACTATCAGTATAAGCATCAACAGCCACATCAAAACTATCCAGAGTCCTGAAGCTGAGCCTTTGAAAGAGTACTTGCCTGCCTTGAAGAAGTCCTGTCCGTTCAAAGCCAAGTCTACTTCTACAGTGTCTTCGTGCAGGTCTTTGCGTCTCAGTCCTGTTTCTGGAGTCAAGCACTTCACTATTGTTTTGTTCACATATAAAGCAGGCACGTCTCCGTACTTCCCGAACCTGCAAACGATGCCGTGCAAAACATCCAATTCACCCGAAGACTTCCAGCCGGTTATAGCTGGGTAAAAAGGCTGCTTGGGATCAGCTGTAATAGTTACTTCGTTTTTCTGGTCAACCATTCCTGATTTGGGGTAAACACTTAGAACTTTAGGGTTTTGGTAGAACCTAAACTTGTTGTCAGTTTTAGTCCAAGGGTGGAACTTAGCTTCTCCAAAACCTATTTCAAGAGGCACGTCTAAGGGCAGCTTAGCTCCTTTGGGAACTTTGAAGTGCTGTGGCGAAACACAGATCATGTGTGTATCGTCTACTGTTTGGCCAGGTACTATTAAGTTGTTGTTTTCAATTCCAAACAAGCATCTAGGTTCTGAGTCTTTAAACCCAAAGCCTTTTATCATAACTTCAGTTCCCCCTTCAATTGGGCCTCCTTTAGGAGCTGAGTCTACTAAGCCGTAAACAGAGTAGGTGTGGTTGTTCTTTGTGTAGTCTTGGCCGTTCATTGCAATGCTTACTCTTAACTCTGTGCCGTTTGTAGGTTTTTGCATTTTAGGCGTGTAGCACTGAATAGTGTGTTGGTCCTTAATGGTAGCTTGACTTATAAAGCCTCCCACTGAACAAGTTACGTTTGCCAAGTCGTAGTCGCTTCTAAAGGGTTCTCCGTAAATAGTTAAAATAGAACCTCCAGAAACAGGCCCAGTAAGAGGTTCTACGTCTTCAATGACTGGCTGTTTGTAGTAGTGGAACCCTCTTTCGAACTTTTTGTAATCAACTCCGTTTACAGTAACTTCAAAAGTAACACTGCCTTCTTTGTGCTTTCCAGCAGGGTTTTGAGGCATAGGACAAAGCATTCTGTTCCACTCTATAGAAAGTGGTTTAAAATCTTCGTAGTTAACTACACAAGAAGCATTGGGGTTGTTGATAAAGCCCGACCCGTAGATTTCAATGCCTTTCGAAGAACCTCCACTAGGGCCACTGCGGGGTCTGGCTCCGTCTATTTGGAAGAAGTAGAACGAAGAGTTAGAACTAGTAAAGTCTTTGCCGTTGAAACTAATGTCTACTTTGGCTTCAGTGCCTGAGCCCCAGCCTCCTGGAGAACTGCAGTAAATCAAGTTTTGGTTCTTGAAGTAAGCTGGAATTAACTTGTCGGGGGCATTAATTGAAACTGCTCTAAACCTACACAAAAATTCCCCAGGGTGGGCTTGTCCTGTGAAGTTGGACCCATGGATTTGAATCATAGTCCCCCCTGTACTAGGCCCTGAAGAGGGCGAGATGTAGTCTATTTTGGGGAAGTTGTAGTACACAAACGTGAGTTCTTCAGATGTCCAGTCGTAGTTGTTGAAGCCTATTTTAAACGGAACCGCTGCTGCAAGCCCTTCTTGGGGAGGAGACACACACTTGATTCTCACTGTAGAAATAAACTCTCCAGAGACTACTTTGTTTCCGAACTTGCATAGTGGAACGCAGTCAATAAATGGGTAGTTTAGGAACCAAGCTCCAGCTACTATGACTTCAGTTCCTCCAATGTTAGGGCCTGCACTGGGCATTATGTACTTCACTACAGGTTCTTTGTAGTAGTAATACAGCAACTTATCTGAAGTGTAGTCTCCGTAAAAAGTGTAAGAGCTGTTGTAAGTTTCTTGGAGGTCGATGTCATGGCCTATTTCTACGTACACAAAGCCTCCGTGGGTGTTCTTAGTAGGGGTAGGTGCTGAAAAGCCTTTCAGGACCCCTGAAGTGGGGTTGAAAAGAGTTTCTAAGTTAGCTGGTCTTGACTCAGTGCCCCACTTCATGTGCAAGTTGTGCAGGTTGTTGAAGCCTCTGCCCATAACTGTAACTTTGGTTTCTCCTTTATTAGGTCCACAAGCAGGTGAAATCTTAGCAAGGTGAATTCCTTCTTCGAAGTGGAAGTCAAAGTTCCCAGAGTAGTCTTTGCCGTTGATGGTGATGTCTATCTTGACAGTTTCGGTTTCTTGCCACTCTGGAGTTAAACAAGCCACTGCGTTAGGAAGTGCTTTGTTGTGGAAAGGGTAACTAATTATGTTTCCTTCCACCTTTACTTCTTTTCCTTTGGAACTTTTGATTTTGCACATAACTATTGAGTTCTTCATAGCGTACTCGTAGTTGTTTCCTTGGTAGGTTTCGTTTCCCCAGTGGAAGTCTGTCTGCACAATGAGGTAAGTACCCCCTGTAGCTGTTCCGTTTCTGGGAGAAACAGACTTGTAAACTGGTTCCTCTGAGTACCTGAACTTAACATGACTTTTAGTGAACTGTCTTTGTCTGACTGAAACTTCTACGTCAAACGGGTCTGAGCCTATGTTTTCTCCTGAGTTCTGGTAAAAAACTTGGTTTTGGGCAAAGGTTTTGCAAGTGATTTCTGTGTCACTTACGTAGTTTGCCTTCACTTCGCAAGAGCCCTCGTTACACAAAAGAGGGTTTTCTTCACTTCCGAACCTGCAAACTAACTCCGACCCTGTGTCAGCAAAACCAAAACCCATCACACTCACCAAAGTGCCTCCTTCTTTTCTGCCGAATTTAGGAACCAAGTCCAAAACAAAGGCATCGTAGTAAGTGTAGTTTTTGCGGTCTGAAGTATAGTCAATTCCGTTAAGAGTAATTTCCACAGTAACCACTTCAGGACGACTAAGTTTGGGAATGGGACATTTTAAGTGCTTACTGTCCACTAAGTAAGCTTTGGTGTATATTGGGTAAGGCTTTGTCCCAAACATGCACCCCAAGTCACTGCAACTTGAGTCAAAGCAGTAAAAGTTAGTTCCAGTGATAGTTATGTTCTGTTCTTCTTCACTCTTAACTGCTCCGTACTTAGGCGAAATCTCTATAATTGTGGGGGCTTCGTAAAAGTGGTACTTGTCGTCTTCTTCAGTGTTTCCTGTGCCCCTAATAGGGTGATAGTTCTGTCCGTTCTTGGACAACTCCAAAAAGGCAATGGTTTCAGGTTTTGCAGAAGGAGTCCTGCACTTGATTTCGTTGAGACTCACACTGAAGCACCTCACTGTTCCTACGTGCTTTCTGTTTGTGTTGTTGAACCTAAGAGTCACGTTCATGTCTGACACACTTTCGTTGTTCCCAATGAAACCCGTGCCGTAAAGCACCACCACAGAGTTCCCGGTAGAGGGGCCACTCTTTGGAGAGAATTTAGCTATCAAAGGCACTTGGTAGAAGTAGAATTCAGTTTTCCCAGTGTCTAGTTTGCTTCCTCCGTAGTTCTCACCTCTTTTGGTGTCAGTGTACTGCTGCCCGTTCAAAGCAACTTGCACAATGGCATTTCCTGGGACCTTTACTGGAACTGTGTCTGCAATGATCATGCTTGAGTTGTGCCAAGTCGAGTTGACTTCGGTGGTTCCGAACCTCACTGTAACGTTGCACACTCCTTCCTGGGCAAAGTCTCCTCCGAATATTTCAACGTGAGTTTTGCCAGTTATAGGTCCGCGTCTAGGCTTCATGTCTTCTAGGGTCTGGAAGTTGTAGTAACTAAATATTATGGGGTGCTTGGACTTGCTTCTGTCGTGGTCGTTCAGAGTTACAGTTACGTTGTAGTGGTTCTTAGGGTTTGTGACTTCGCTTAAGTCAGGCGAGTCGCACTTGATTTCGGTGTCGCTCATGATGGTTGCCGCGGACTTTATGTCGTCAAACAAGCAAAATACTTTGTCTAGTCCACTGGGAACAAAGTTCTTCCCTTTTACAGTAAGTTGGGTGTACCCAGAAGTTGGCCCACACTTAGGGTAAATTGAAGTGACTTGGGGAGTTGCGTAGTAAAGGTACTTTACAGCTTGTCCAAAGTTGTCTTCTACAAGGGATATGCTAAGGTCAACATACCCTGGACTCTCTACAGGAGGCGAAACACACTTTATTTCGTTTACGTTCAAAAACACTCCTTTGACTATTTTGTCTCCAAAGCGGCACTTAATTTCACCAGTGTCATTGAAGTTAGACCCTATTACAATAACTGTGGTGTTGCCTGAAGTCGGACCGCTTCTAGGGTTGCAGTCGTAAACGTAAGGAGGAGCGTAGTAAGTGAAGGGCAAGTAGTTGTCTGTCCAACTCCCTGGGTTCAGCACCATGTCGGCATCATTCAGTGTAACGTCCACGAAAACTGTTCTGATTATAGGACTGGGCGGAGAAACGCATGAAATCAAAGTGTCTGAGTACACAGTAGCTGGTGTCAAAAAGTCCATTCCAAAGCGACAGTAAGTATCGTTGTGGTTGTTGATCACGTCCAACTGGTCGTTAAAGGGGTCAAGGTGCTCGCCTTCTATCATAACAACAGTGCCTCCTGTCATTGGCCCTTTGTCAGGGTCGAGTCTCATGATTGAAGGGTCAGGGTAGTACCAGTACTTAATGTCTTCTCGAGTGGTTTGTTGGTCGTTGAGAGTTACTCTGAAAGGCATTGCAGCCACCACCACATCTGAAAAAGGCGACTCACAGTACAGCATTGTAGGGCTCAAAAATATTGCTGGGACGTCCTTTATACCGAAAGAGCACCTTAGGTACTGGTCGAAGTCAATGAAGTTCTCGCCGAAAACGGTCACAATTGTACCGCCATTTTTGGGACCGTAAATGGGAGTGATGGAATGAACCTTAGGCGGCAAGTAGTACTGGAAGTCGACTGAGTTTTCCACGTCAGAAAAGTCCCCCGTGAGACTCACAGTGAAAGGAACCATGTCAGCTTCAGAAAAGGCAGGACTAGGGTCGCATTCAAGACAGTAAGCAGTTTTTTCAGGTGTAGTTGGTTCAGGTTCGTCAGGGTGTCTAGGAAGCGGAGTGCAAGTTACGTAAGTGGCTTTTATGATGTTTCTTTTGGTGCCGAACTTGCAAACGGGGTTAGGGTACTCGTCTGAAGGCTTCAAATTGCTTCCTCTGACGGTAACGCGAGTGTTTCCTGTAGTGGGACCAGCGTTAGGAACTATGCTGTTTATGTAAATCTTTTTGGATGCCAGCGCACTTGAAATCACTAGCCATGCCAACCATGCAAGCATCTTTTAATACTTTAATGGCTAATTAGGACTTAAGAACTCAGAAAGCACTTGGTAAGTTGTGAAGCCTCCTGCCAAACTTCTTGCCTTGAACCCTGCCTGAACTAGTTGTCTGTAGGCAAGGTACCCTCTCATTCCCACTGCACAGTAAGGAATGATTTCTTTGTCCCTGGGAAGTTCTTCCATCCTAGACCTGAGTTCTCCCAAAGGAATGTGCACTGCCTGCAGAACTCTTCCACCTTCCAGCTCACTTGCATTCCTCACGTCAAGAATCACCTTGTTTTCGGTTCCTTCTTCCATGAGTTCTTCGTAGGTAATCAACTCTAAGTCTCCACGAAGCAAGTTAGAAGCTGCAAACCCTGCAATGTTGACAGGGTCTTTGGCAGAGCCATAGGGAGGGGCATAGCAGAGTTCAAGGTGCTCTAGGTCGTAAACAGTCATCCCTGCACGGATTGCAACTGCCACTACGTCTACTCTTTTGTCCACTCCATCTTCACCCACAGCTTGGAGTCCCAGAATCCTTCCGTTGTTGGGGTCAAACAATAGTTTCATTGCAATTGACTTAGCACCTGGGTAATACCCGGCATGACTTTTAGAGTGCACATGGACTTTTTTGTAGGGAATCTTAAGTGCTTTGAGTCTTTTCTCACTCATTCCTGTGCTTCCTGCTGCCACGTTAAACACCTTCACAATAGCAGTCCCTTGGCAACCTTTGTAAACTGAGTCCTTTCCACAAATATGGTCAGCAACAATCCTTCCTTGTCTGTTGGCGGGACCGGCCAGAGGCAACACAGTGGGTCCTCCTGAAACTATGTCTGTTTGTTCAATTGCATCTCCAATTGCGTAGACATCAGGGTCGGATGTTTGCATGTGCTCGTTGGTTTTGATGGCCCGAGTTACCCCAAGTTCAATTCCTGACTCAGTCGCCAATGCAACTTCGCCCCTCACTCCTACACTCAACACCACAAACTCAGTTTCTATTTGCGAAGAGTCTGAAAGGAAAAGTTTCACAGAGTTCCCTTCAAGCGGCTCTACTGCTTTGAGGCTTTTGCCTAGTTGAAGGTCCACTCCGTTTTTAATTAACTCTTGGTGAATAAATGCCACCATGTCGGAGTCCATGGGAGGCATCACCTGGGGCATAAGTTCTACTACTGTGCACTTAATTCCTCTGTGAACCATCGCTTCTGCTACTTCCAAGCCTATAAACCCTCCTCCAACTACTGTGCAGTGCTTGGGATTCACAGACTCCAAGGCATCGTAAATCTTGTCAGTGTCTTCAAGGTTCCTCAAAGTGTAGGTTCGCACTGAATCTAAGCCTTCGATTGGAGGCACAAAAGGCTTTGCTCCTGGACTCAAAACTAACTTGTCGTAAACTTCTTCGTACTCCTCTCCGCTGGCCAGGTTTTTTATGCGCAGCTTTTTAGAAGTTCTGTCTATGGACAAGACTTCTGAGTTGGTCCTTATGTCTACGTTGAAGCGCTTAGAAAGACTTTCAGGGGTCATTACTAGGAGTTTGGACCTTTCTTGGATGTCACCTCCTATGTAATAAGGGAGCCCGCAGTTTGCAAAGGAGATGTGGGGTCCCTTTTCTACCAGAAGGATTTGCGCTTGTTCGTTGAGTCTTCTAAGTCTTGCTACAGTTGAGGCTCCTCCAGCTACGCCTCCGACAACAATTATTCGTTTCACTTTTTCCATAATTATAGGCCTTTAATTCTATTTTGAGGTTATAAGAAACTTATTAATATAACTATTCTAAATAAACCCAAAAAGACTGCAGAGTCTTTCTCAAAAAAGTCCATAAACCAGCAGAATTAACTCTATGTTATTCAGTCAAAGTTTTAAACTCTAAAATCTATATCCAACTGCAAAGCTAGGAACCATTAGAACTAGATCCCAGCAATTCTATCGAGTAACTGACTTCAATCAGTTATAGTACTTCATTTAAGTGATCATATAGAAACTTCAAATAATAAAGCTAAATTATGCATAAAGAAAAACTAGTAGGCTTGACTGTAGCGTTTGAATCAGGAAGTGTGCAGGTTTCAGACTTAATAGTGAAGTCTGCTTCAAGTTCACTGCTTCTAGGAATTGACTCCGAAAACAACCAATGCGTGCTGAAGTACATTCCTTTCTACACCTCATACTCGCAAGAACTCTTCAACAGAGAGTTCACCAACTTACGCATAATCGGAAACCACGCCAACATCATCAGCATCAAAGACTCCATACAGATAGAAAGTGACCTGAGAATAGGAGTCATGAAGTTAGATTACGCTAGTGAAGGAAACCTAAGCCACTTCATGCACCACCACGAACTCAACCACGAAATAGTGCTTTACATCACCAAAGAACTTTTGCTTGCCCTTGTCAAGATCCAAGACTCTGGGGTTGCCCACCGTGACATTTGCCCGCAAAACGTATTAGTGGACTCTAAGTTCGGAGTCAAGCTTGCGGACTTCGGAAGTTCAATTAGGTTCGAAGAAGCCAAAACTCTAACCCCAGCTGTACTCCACGGCAACTGTGAAAAGTTTACTAATCCCATGAACCGTCCCCCTGAATTTTCTGAGCAAGAATACGACCTAGTGAAAGCAGACGTCTGGGGACTGGGCTGCATCATCCACTTCATGCTTTTCAGAACCTATCCTGACCAGAAACCCATTAGTTCAAACATCCCAGAACACTTGGAAGAGTTATTAAGCGCTTGCTTGAACCCAAATCCTTCCCAAAGGGGTTCCCCGCGCTTTCTCCTGAATGCTTTACTCAACGCCAAAGTACCTCCCCACCCAGTTATTCCACCTAAGTTAGAAACTCCACTTGAAATAACTACTTCGCGCATGAACACAGCCAAGTGTGTACTGGAAGCAGTTAACTGCAAAGAAAGTCCTCCTGACATGTACTACCTGCAACAACTCATGCTTAGGTCCTGGAACAAGCCTAACACCATCCAAAAGTTCTACTCCACTCTACTTGGAGCAGACAAACACTTAACCTTAGTTGTCATCAAAATGCTTGTTTTGCTCCACAGGTACATAATTTCAGGACCACTAGAAGTGCTGATGTCCAACCCAGGCCCTAAGACGCTTCTCCAGGAGATCATTGACAAGTGGCAAAGTGCTACTTGCCATCCAGAAGACTCTTTTTTCAAGCCTTACTACAACGGACTCATCAGAACGTTTTCGAGGGTTCTTTACTCGAAATGCACCATCCACGAAGACACTCTTACTCAGGGGAACTGGAAACAACCCATTGGACTAGAACACCTAGACATCTCTATTGACTACTTGAAGAAAGTAGAGAAGATATGTTTTGTTTTGGCCAACGGAACTGTGGACTTGGTGAGTCTCATCAACTTCCTGACCATGCAACTTATCGAGGAAGGCACCCGACTGTGCAGTTTGATTTTTGGCTTGCTGAAGCCTGTGTCGAGTCAGTATCCCGAAGCTTCGACCTCCTTTGCTGAGTCTTACAGAGCCATAGTTGAAATTGCTCAGCAGTTTAACCAAAGAATCAACGGAACTCCACAAGAACCCAAAAAACAAAACCGCTTCAGTACACACAAGCCAGTGCAGAAAAACCAAAACTTAATTGACTTAGGCAGTGACTCAGTTCCTCAAGAAGTTCCACAAGTTCTAGAAGTGCCCCAAAACTTGCAAATAGGCGACCAAGCAAACCAACACCCAGCTTTTCCACCTATCAACAACAACGGACCTTTGTTTCCGGAAAACCAGCCTCTTAAAAGCCGAAAAGACTTCATTGACACCCGGTGGTTAATAAAGCCCCAAGAACTGAAACTAGGCAAAGTGTTGGGGGGAGGTGCTTCTTGCACAGTCTACATTGGAACCTACAAGCACACCCCTGTAGCAGTTAAAATGATGCGAGGCACCCAGATGGGAGAGTCTTTGGAAAAAGAGTTTGAAAGAGAAGTAACAGCAATGCTAATACTACGACACCCAAACTTAGTACTGTTTATGGGGGCGTGCATTGAACCCCAAATGATTATAGTTTCTGAGTTCTGTTCAGGAGGTTCCTTGTTTTCTTTGCTCCACGAACAAAAGAACATAATGCTGGGTTGGAAGCAAAAACTCAAAATGCTAAAGGACATTGCAAGGGGCATGAACTACCTGCACGACGCAAAACCTCCTATCCTGCACCGTGACTTAAAGTCCCTTAACTTGCTCCTTACAGAGCCCGTAAAAGGAGCCAACGACCACGTGTGCATCAAAATCACGGACTTCGGAGTGGCTCGGTTAGTTGACGACTCAGGACAAATGACTGGCCAAATGGGCACTTGCCACTGGATGGCTCCTGAAGTCATTAACAACCAGCCTTACTCCTTAGCCGCAGACATTTACTCTTATGGAATCGTGATGTGGGAAATCCTTACACGTGAAGTTCCTTACAAAAACCTCAACCCAATGGCAATCCCTATGCGAGTGACTAAAGGAGATAGACCTAACTTGTCTATGGTTCCTTCGAGCGTTCCTGAAGTAATTAGACAAATAATGAAGCTGAGTTGGGACCAAACTCCTTCTAAAAGACCAACGTTTTCTCAGATTCTGGACGCACTGGATAAAGTTGAAGAGTAGTTTAATGAAGTAAAGAAAATTTAGCTTTAACACTTTCAATTAGCATTTGGTTTATGTGGGCTTCAGCTTCTATTTTTTTAAACTCACTGAGTTTGTTGAGGTTCATGTGTTTCAAAAGTCCCTCTCTGCGTTTGGACTCTTTGTCGAGAATTTTAGCTTTTTTTCTCACGTCACTTATTGAGTTCCCTTGGGACTTTGAAACGTCTGGGAAGTCTTCCCAAACTTTTTCTTCTTCCTGCTTCCTTCTTTCACGTCTGCTTTCTAAGTAGTCTATTTTCTTGAGACGTGCAGACTCAACAGACGCACTTTCTTTTAACTGGGGAGACTTTTTAGGACGTGGGGCTGGTGGAGACCGGTTCCTTATTTGGAAAGACTGTCTGGACTGGGTGCTGGCTCCGTTGGAGTAAGAGCTTCGTTTGGGGACTGGGTTCTTGAGGCGGTCCTTGATGAGTTCCATTTCTTTTTGCTTGAGAGGGTCAACTGAGGGTTCGTAGATTTCGCGAACTAAGGACCCGTACCTCTTCCTTTTTTGGGCTAGTCTTTTTTTTTCCTGGAGTTCCTGGGCTTCTAGTTCTCTAGCTTGTCTTTCTTGTTTGATGTAGTGACTTGTGCGGTGTCTTAAGGCTTCGTCAATGTCACCTTCGACCTTTCTTTCCCTGAAAGCCTTTTTGCGTCTTTCGTGTTCGGCTTTTTGCACTTCAGAGTACTTTTTGCTGTGTTCAGAGATTTCGTAAAAAGACATTGGTGAGTAGTCTAGACGTCTTTTTGCCAGTTCGGCTTTGCGTCTTTCGAGTTCAGGAATCACGAAGTTAGAGTTGAATTCTTGTTCTTTTAGTTTGTACAAACGAGAGAGTTTTTTGGGTTGGCTTTGGGCGTGTTCCTTTACTTGTTCCATGTGTTTTTTGCGTTCTTCTGCTTTTGAAAGGATTGAAGCAAGTCTGTCTTCTTTTTGTTTTTTGAGTTCAGCTTCGAGTTGGGCTTGTTTGAGTTTTCTGTCTTCTTCTTCTTGTTGGAGTTGTTTGTAGAGTTCTTGTTGTTGGAGTTGGCGTTGGCGTTTTTTCCTGTTGGCTTTTTCTTCTTTGAACTTTTTAGCAATTTCAGCACTTTCCTGGGCTTTTTTTTGTTCGAGCAACTTAGTTTCTTCCCTGGCTTTTTTGTCTGGGATCTTTTTGTCTTGGGGAGGTGGTTCCTTTTGGGGAGACTTAGCAGGGAGTCTTTTTTTGGGTTTAAAATTTTTTTTGGAAAAATTAAAAGACTTGGAGTTCTGGACGACTTTTTGCGTGGAGTTGTTGATTACTTCCTTTGCTGTGAACACGTTTTCGAAGTCCACAATCTTGTCTTCTAGGCCTAGGAAGTAGTCTTTGAGTTGTTGTTTCATATTTATGATAAGCGAAAGAACCATTTTCATCATCGGGGCTACCGCTGTGGGCAAAAGCAAGTTAGCCATTGACTTAGCCAAGCACTTTTCGGGAGAAATCATCTCTGCTGACTCCATGCAGGTTTACAAAACTGCTTCTCTCATGACAGCCAAACCTACCGAACAAGAAATGTCCCAGGTCCCCCACTTCCTTGTTGACTTCCTCCCTACTTCTGCAACTAGTTTTTCTGTTTGTGAGTACCAAAAACTAGCCTTAGCTGCTTTAGAAGAAATCAAAAGCCGCAACAAACTGCCAGTAGTTGTCGGAGGAACTATGTACTACGTTGAAAGTATCTTGTATGACCGTCCTTTTAACAAACCTGAAGACTCCAGTGGACTCAACGAAGACACTCAAGACCTCTACAACCAACTCAAAGCACTCGACCCTGACTATGCCTGGAAAGTCAACCCCAACAACAGAAGACGCGTCAGAAATGCTTTGCTTTACATCAAAGAAACAGGCAAACCCTACAGCCAAAAAAACCCCTCTGCCAACATAAGGACACCTAGTATTCTGATTTGGCTGACTTGTGAAAAAGAAGTTCTGAAACAAAGAATAACACAAAGAATCAAAAAAATGCTTGACGAAGGAGGACTCCAAGAAATCTACACTGTCCTTAGAGAAGCCCAACACAATGACTTCACTCGCGGAGTACTTCAGTCCATAGGCTACAAAGAGTTTGAACCCTTGCTTTCCCAAGGCGAAGAAGTTCTTCCTCAGTGCATTGAAAACTTAGTTACAGCAACTATGCAGTACTCTAAAAAACAAGTACGCTGGATCAAAAACAGAATGAAGCCCTTCATCGAAGTCCACGAAATCGACACAACCCACGTGGAAGAGTGGGACCAAATCAAAAAACAAGCAATTGAAATAGTGCAAAGTGCCAGCACCCTCACAGGAAAAATCGAAATTCCTAAACCTCAAGTTTTCCAATGCGAAGCTTGCCAAGTCAAAGTAGAAGGGTCAGCAGCTTGGGAAGCACACCTCCGCTCTAAATCACACCTCAAAAAAACCACTCCTCCTCCCCAGGACGACTCTGAAAGTCGCCACTGCGACAAGTGCGACAGAGACTTTAAAGGACTCAAAGCCTGGGAAGCCCACTTGAAGTCCAGACAGCACCGGAGAAGATCCCGCTCTAGACCTCCACAACCCTAACTTTGGCTTTTTACTTATTCCATTATTAACCCATTGTTTAAAAAGTTTGCAGTTTTCTTTTCCGAACTGAAGTTTGGCAGCCTCCACGTTTTCAGGAGTTTCGTGAGGAAGCACCAAAGCCAGCATTTGGCGGGTGGTGCTTTCGTCAGTTTGGGATTTAATGATGTTTAGAGCCAAAGACTCGCCTGTGATTTCAGGAAGCAACTTGACTTTGATCTGCAGTTCGTTAACTAAGAGGTCAAGCATTTCTAGGTTGTTTTGTTCTACTGCGAGTGGAAGTAGTTTTAAGTAATGCCCCCATTGACTGTTGGGGTCTTCTGTTGAAAAGTCAAGTTTGCACACGTAGTGAGCGTACCTAAACAAGTCCTGGAAGTTGTTTTTAAGGGCCTTTTTGAAAGACCTGTACAACGAAACAGAGCGTTTGGAGTTGTTGGGGTCGTAGGGGACTACTTCTCTTGGAGAAAAATCGTAGCACATGTTTTCGTTCATAAATTGCAGAATTTCCAAAGAGTTGCTTGCAACTGACTTGGCCAAAGCTAGTTCGAAGACTTTGGAACACCGGATGTGCTTAATGTTCATTTGGAAACGAATAAACTTAAGAACACACAGTGAGGAGGGCTCCAGAGCCTTTTTGATGAGGGATTGTTTGTTTTTGGACCGGATGCCTAGTTCTTTGTGCAAGTACTCAAGAATGTCCACTCGGCCCAAAGTTGCTGCGCGACTCAACAGCAAGTCGTCTTGGCTCTCCACTCCCAAAAGTTCTCTGCAGAACTGCATCATCTCTAGTTGGCCAAAGTATGCTGAGTACTCAAACAAGTTAAAACCTTCTTTGTCGATACTGCACGCAACAGAGTGCTCTTCGATGATCTCTGAGACTTTTTCCTGGAGTCCGTGCATCGCTGCCTTGAACAGTTCCTCCTTGACTATTGACCCTTTCATTTTTATTAACTAAAGTGGAATTATTTATTTTTGGTCTTGAGTAGGTCGGACGTTTCCGCTGTGCCTGAATCCCTTCTGCACAATCTCTACTCCTTCAAGTCCTTTAGTAGCTAACTCTTTTGGAAGTCCTAAAATGTTAGTGAACTTCAAAACAGCAAAGTGAACTCCACTCAACACAACTGCCCAAGCTGTAACCACTAGCACACTAATGATCTGGGCTACTAGAGTGTTCCCGTCATCGTCTGAGTCCATAAACACTCCTACTGTATCGTCAAAGAAGCCTGGCCACAGTCCTCCGAAAAAGGCAGGTAAGAAGAAAGTCCCTGTGACGTTAACAGCGTCGTCGAGTTTAAGCCACTGGCAAAGCTTAAAACCTAAAACAAACAAGAGTCCTGACAAGATCCCAATGATCAAACCTATCCACAACTGGGCGTTCTGACCCACAGTGGACACTCCAACCAAACCTGCAATGAACCCTTGGAAAAGAGTAATGTAGTGACTTTCCAAGTCCACACGAGCAAAAGTCAAGATTTTAAGTGCCACGCCTGAAGCAGCTGCACCTGACACCCAAGAATTAGCCATAGCCATTGGGCCTGTAGAGCTGTTCAAGGCAAAAATCCCCAAAATAGTCAGGAGACAACCAACTACGTAAAATTGGTGGTTGCCCATCACAAAGGGGACTTGGGGTTGGCCTCCGAACTTTCCAGGACGCTTTCCACTCAAAAGCACAGCAACCACTGAAAAAGCACCTGCGAACAAGTAAATAGTAATAGTGCCACCATTGTCCTGTGCAGGTGCGTCGAGTTCAGTGGCCAAGAACCCTCCTCCCCAGATCCAGGCTGCAGCAATGGGCCAAACCAAAACCATCATTAAGAAAGCAGTGATCACGTAGGCGTGATACTGAATCCGTTCAGAAACAGCCAGGTTCAAAATAAATAACACCATTGTTCCCGCCAAAACGTAAGTTGAGAAAGCTGCTCCGTGGCCGTCATCCAAAATTTCACCTCCTAGGAAGTACTTAGTTCCTATGAACCCTCCGTCCACATCTCCGTATGCGAAGGCGAATCCCAGGAACCAGAAAGCAAGTATTCCTACAGTAAACTGAACCATGTTCTTGACAAGTAAGTGCGGTCCAAAGGGAGTGCGTGAGTTCCCAAACTCCATAAGAGTGAGTCCAGTCTACCTAGGGCTTACCAGTCCTAATATTAGTCCTAAGTTAGTGGTGACTTCAGCCATTGTAAAATTATTTGAATCCCTGGCAAACTGCCAATTTATCTTAGATAAATGGTTGAAATTAAATGCCTTGCTCAGGTTTTAAACCGGATGAGGTATTTTATTCAAGCCCACTTGGCTGCCCGAGAACAAGTAAACTAGGTGACTGTAAGTCAAACCCAGCACTTTATTAGTTTCTAGAATTAAATCTCAAACTTACTTTAAGGGAAAGATAGTGATACTGTCAGCTGATGTCCAAGGCAGCACGTTTTGGCCTTGGAGGACTTCTTCCACCCACTTAGGAGCGTTTTTACCTTTGAACAAAAGTCCTGGGCTGTTCGAGTCAACTAAGTTATACTTCTGGGCTATTTTGATCGCATGCTCTCCCTGGCCACTTTTTAAACTAGCCTTTGCTTCGCTGAAGTAGCGCTCCATAGTTTGTATTTGTTCAAGTTCAGACTTGATGCTAGCAACGTCACTTCCCCAGTCAGGCCTTTGCTGCTCGTTGGTTTCTAGGTCTCCTTCGCTGAAGATCAGCCCTAGTCTGAAGTTGTTCTCTGTGTACTTACTAAGTGCTTTTTGCTTAGGTTCGTCCTGAAGCTGGGCCTCAGAAAACCTGACTTCGATGTTGTAAGGCTCCATATTAAGTTATTTCCTCGCTTTAATGGGCTTTGAAGGAGCCCGCTTGAACTGGGAGTTCTTGGCCTTTTTGGCGCAGATAGGGATGTGTCTTGAAGCAGCGTCTTCGTTGAAGGTCCTGCCGCAGTGAGGGCAGGGCTTCAAGTTTTGGGTGTTATACTTAGCGGCGGTTTCTGCAGCTTGTTGGTAGGCTTCAGTGTTGCCTGAGCCTGCAAGTCTGGCTGCTCGCATGTTTGCTCGGAACTGTTCTGACTCTTGCTTCCACTTGGTGTTTTTAGAGGGCTTAGGCGGGTCTTTGGTTTTTGACACACCAGCTGTTTCTCGTTGTTTCGTCATGTCGAATTTTTTGCGTTTGGACATAAACACTTTCTTGCAGACTTTTGCGTGTTTTTCTATAGACTCAGGTGCAAACTTTCTTCCACAGTCAGGACACTCCACTCTTTCTCCGTCGTCTGCTTGAATTTGGGCTCCTTCGACAGTTTCGAAGTCGTATTGCGAGAACCCTTTAGAGCTTTCTTTGGCAATATAGTTGGGTTTTTTAATGGGGGGCTTAGTTTTGGGTTCAGGTTGGAACTCAGTTTTGGATTGAGCCTTGGGTTCAGGTTTGCCTAAATTAGGTTTGAAAACACTTCTGTAGTTAGAAGAAGGTTTTTCAGGCTCCGAAGAAAAGTACTTGGGGGGGTTCCTGGCCATTCTTTGTTTAAGTAGGACCAAACAGGCCTTTGCTTCCATAAGTTCTTCTTCAGAAACTGGTTTGCTAGAACCGAATCTTTGGGAAGTATGCATTTAAATTATAAGTTTCAATTAAACATTAACCCTAGTACTACACAAACTCCTAAATACTCTGCTTTGCTGAAGCAGTCATCTCCTTCTGTAACAATTTGAATTTCGTAGTCTTCGAAGTAAGGAGGTTTAACTTCTTTGAAGAAGTCGTAGGCGTTGCTCCACTCTTTGCTCGGAATAACTGTAGAGGAGTTGCTTCCTCGCCAGTAAGTGTACATTCCACAGTTGTCGTAAGTAGTAGTGCTTTTATCCAAAGACTCACCCCACACGTTCTCTGCCAAACTTTCACAGATTCGAATAACTTTCGAGGTGTGGTTGATGTACTCCCCCTGTTCAGGGTTGCACCCGTAACAGAAGTAGTCTTCCAAGGGGTTGTACTGTCTTTGGCACTGCTCACTGAGCAACTCACCGTAGGCATTACCAATACTCTGGTCATGTGCTGACACACAACAAGCTTCAGAGTTGTACCGGTAACACTTCACAAGTGAAGGGTAAGGCTTAGCAGCGTCATCTTGAATGAGGGTGCATTCGTCTGCCAAAACCAAAGGAAGAAACCACCACATATTTATTCAAATAGTTACTCTTTATAAATGATCTTCCCTTTGGAGTATCTACACTTGTGGTGTGTTCCTTGAGGAGATATGTACAGGCCTTCTCCTTCAAGCTTCATTCCAACGATTTTTCCCTGGAATAGACTCCCGTCCTTAAAGTTCATGATCCCTTCTCCGCCAGCTCCTTGGAAGTACCCCTCAAAAAACATTTCTTGTCCAAACTTCACTGTTCCTTGGCCCTTCATCACTCCTTTCACAAACATCCCTTCAAAGGTTATTTCGCCCTTTTGGTCCTTTGTCACTAGTTTCCCCAGACCGTGTTTTTTCCCGTTTTTAAAGTGGCCTTCGTAACGATTTCCGTTTGCACAAATTTCAATTCCCTGAACTATTTGTCCTCTCTGGAAGTTGCCTGCCAGCACACTTCCGTCTTGGCGAGTGATGTTTCCGTACCCGTGGAGTTGTCCTTTTTTCCAGTGTCCTTCAGTGACTTCAGACTCAGTCACTAGTCTGCCCTTTCCTTCGAACATTGCTTCTGCCCAGTACCCTTCGTAAATGCTTCCGTCGCTGAAAAAGCACTTGCCAGGTCCTTCCTGGAGGCCTTCTTTGAAGTTGCCTTTGTAAAGGTCCTCTCCCAGGAGTTTCCAGTCATTGTTCTTAGGACTGTGTGCTTCCCAGTCGAACTTAGGAAGGGTTTTGTAAAGAACGTAACTTGGGCCTTGCTTGAAACTCCTCACTAGACCTGAAATCCTCAGAAAAGAGGGTTCTTGGGTTTGCACGTTGTCTGGACTTTTGGTTTTTTTGCTTAGGTCAAACACTATTTTTCCTTCAAGAGTTCTGGACTTAGCGTAAGCTATAGCTTCACTGTACTCTTCAAGAGCAAAGGACTTATGGACTCTCGTTGAGAAAAGGTGGGGGTTCAGAGCCACGTACTTAAAGTACTTTTTGAGCTTTCTGCGTGGCAACTCTTCGAACCAGTTCCAAAAACTCATTCCGTAAACTTTTTTGTGCTTGAGAACTAAGTGCTTGGGGTTGAGTCCAGTGAGTTCTTCGTTTGCTCCATAAGTGCACATGACACTTCCTTCAGGCATCAACTTAAGCACCTTTCCTGAAAGTTCTTCACCCAAGAAGTCCACTGCCCAAGTAGTGTTCATTTCGTGACTCATGTGCTTGAACTTCCTAGCAAACTGGGGATCGTCAACTGACAAAACGTTCTGGCCTTGCATTTGGAGAGCGTGGTTTTTGGACTTAGCTACTTGTATAACGCAAATGTTTAAATGACTGCAGTACCTGTAAAATATCCCTGCTAAAGGAGTGGGGTCTGCAACCGCCACAATAGAGGCTTCGTGTTTTGGAATTTCAGAAGCCAGCATAATGGCCTCTAGAGGGTTTATCATAAGTCCAATGCTTCTGCTTCTCAGTTTAACGCACATGCTTTTGTCAACTAATGTGTACTTGCTCCAGGAACCTAGTTCTCCTTGTCTTTGCACAAAACAAACCCGGGTTTCTTTGGCTCTGCAGTTCATCAGTTTGTGTTTTTTGTTGGCCAGTACTCCTGAACCTTCAAAGCCTAAAACACTGCTAACCCCCTTTTTGGTGCTGTTTTCAATTTCCTTCAAGTCAAGTTCGCAGATTCCCCCGTACTCTATTTTAATTAAGTACTTGTTTTTCAAACTAAGCGGCAATTCCAACTCGCCCAAACCCACACTCCCTGACTCTTCTAGTTGCAGTGCTTTCACTACTTTACTTTTCATTATATTACCATGTTAGTTAAAGTTCAGCAAAAGAGGAACTCCACTTTGTCCTCCGGAAATAAGCCTTGTCCGGTCTGAAGAAATCGCAAGGGCATTCACTCCTCCCTGGCTGTCCCCTCCAAACCCAAACAAACACTCCTCCGTTTCTATGTCGTACACAAGCAAGTTCCCGTCTGCGCAACCAGCCACAAAAAGGTCCTCCATCAACTCTCCGCACAAAACTGCGCCTGTGGCTTGCAGTTGCACTCTTTCTTGGAAGTTCATAGAAATGTCTAGCACCTTGATGCTTGAGTCTGCACTGGCTGTAACGACTGCTCTCCCAAAAACTCCAGACAGAAAGTTCACTGCTCCTGAGTGGACTTGTTTAGAAAACACAGGAGAGTGAGAACGCATGTCCTGAACCACCACTTTGGCATCTTTGCCTCCTGCTGAAACCACCAGGTTGCAATTTCCTCCATCAGAGATCAAAGCAACTTTATGTACAGCTCCTGAGTGGAGGTTCCCTGCTTGGATGCAAGTTCCAGTGTTCACGTCAAACATAGAAACTCCACCTCCCCTGTCTCCTGCAACTACAAGTGAGTTGTGCCACTCAAACCCCAACACTGCGTTGTTACATTTCAAAGCGTTCAAAGGCCGAGTTCTGTTAAGGTCCCACACTATCAAAGACTTGTCATAACTGCTAGTAACTGCAATGTTCGACTCATCCACTTTCACCTGAGAAATAGTGGCGCCGTGCTGTTTGAGATTCTCGCACCTCACTGCTCTTCGGTCCCAAAGACAAAGCTTCCCGTCCATAGCTCCTGAAAGTATGCGGTTGTCTGACAGAATTTGGCAGCAAGTAACCCATTCAGTGTGTCCGAAGTTCTTACTGTAAAGTTGCCTTGAGTGCGACCCCCTATTGATGTCCCAAACTCTAAGACCGTGGTCTGCAGAAGCTGTCACAGCAAGGTTTTCTTTAGTAGTCACAGCCAAAATAGCTTCTCCGTGGTGAGGCCTCAGTTCTTTGTCTGAAGTTGGTCCAGCTTTCCACGACTCAGGGTATCCCTGCATTTGTGGTCTTAATAATATGTTAGTAAGGGCTTACAAGTCTGGTTTAGCTTCACAGCTTAAGGTTTGCAGGTCTTTTTCTCAGTACAGAGTAGAAAAAGACACCTTCGGAAACATCCAGGTGCCAGCTGACAAGTACTGGGGTGCCCAAACTCAAAGGTCCCTGCAAAACTTCGACATTGGAGGAGAAACTGAAAGGATGCCTGCCACCCTCGTCAAAGCTTTTGGAATCCTTAAAAAAGCTGCTGCACAAGTCAACAAAAACTTCGGACTTGACGAAAAAATTGCAGACGCTATATCTTCTGCCTCGGACGAAGTAATAAACGGGAAGTTAAACGACCACTTTCCCCTTGTGGTTTGGCAAACTGGGTCTGGCACCCAAACCAACATGAACTCCAACGAAGTGATTGCTAACAGGGCCATTGAAATCCTAGGTGGCAACATTGAACAAAAAACAGTCCACCCCAACGATGACGTCAATAGAAGCCAGAGTTCAAATGACTGCTTCCCGACTGCCATGCACATTGCTGCTGTTGTGGAAGTTTATGAAACTCTTCTGCCCAGTTTAAGGGAACTGCATGAAAGCTTAGTTGCTAAGTCCCAAAGTTTCAAAGACATAATTAAGATCGGTAGAACCCACACCCAAGACGCTACTCCTTTGACACTAGGCCAGGAGTTTTCTGGCTATGCCACTCAAGTCGAGTACGGAATCAGAAGAGTTGAAAAGTGTTTGGAAGCTGTCTACTACTTGGCCCAAGGAGGCACTGCTGTAGGCACAGGCCTCAACACTTACGAAGGCTTTGCCGAAAAAATAGCAGAGGCTGTAGCTGCTGAAACAGGCCTGCCTTTCAAAACTGCCCCCAACAAGTTTGAAGCTTTAGCTGCACACGACGCACTTGTCCAACTCAGTGGCTCCCTGAACACCCTAGCTGTGAGTCTTATGAAAGTAGCTAACGACATCAGGTTCCTAGGCTCAGGTCCCCGCAGCGGATTGGGCGAACTCTTGCTTCCTGAAAACGAACCAGGCAGTTCAATTATGCCTGGAAAGGTCAACCCCACTCAGTGCGAAGCCCTCAGCATGGTGTGTGCCCAAGTAATTGGAAACCACGTAGCTGTTTCAGTAGGGGGTTCTAACGGACACTTTGAGTTGAATGTGTTTAAGCCCATGATTATTAAGAATGTGCTGCAGTCCACTAGACTGTTGGGAGACGCTGCTAAGTCCTTTTCCAAAAACTGTGTGAAGGGAATTGAACCAAACATGGACCGCATTAAGGAACTTATGTCTAACTCCTTGATGTTGGTGACTGCCTTGAACCCTCACATTGGCTACGACAACGCTGCCAAGATTGCCAAAAAGGCCCATAAGGAAGGAACTACGCTTAAAGAAGCTGCTAAAAGTCTTGGAATTCTAACTGAAGAACAATTTGATCAGTTTGTGAAACCCGAAGAAATGCTTGGACCTAAGCCCTACTCTAAGAAATAAGTAATTAGGTCTATTAAAGTTTCCTGAAACCACTCCACTCCTGAGGCGGTTTGGCTGAGTAGGCATCAATCAACCGTTTGAGACTCAGCGAAGGTCCGTCTGCAGGCTTGACTTCTAAAGCCCTGTCGATGTACAGAAGGGCGTCTTGCCAAGACCCTGACTGGTAAGCTTGGAGACCTCTGTTGAAGAAGTCCAAAAACTGAGGAGAAACTGCTTTAAGCATAGAGTTGACGTCGTGGTCCAAGTCAAAAAGAATAGAAGTAGTCATTGGAATGTGCGAAACGTCGGAAGTGAAAATAGGATCCCCTAAACGTCTTAAGTCGTAGTCTTGTCTAGCGTCTGCCTCGCGCTTTTGGTCAGGCAAAGGCACTTCTTCTACCAAGTCAAAAGTGTAAAGTCCAAAGGGTTCTTTGGTCATATCAGTGAGAATCCTGTCAATTTTGCGGCAAGACACTTGGGCCTTTTCGTCCAGTATTTCGAAGAAAGACTCAGTAAACACCAAGGGAACTCCAAATTCCTCTGTAGACTTAATAAGTAACTCGCAAAGACTCAAGTGAGGCGAAACGTACCCAGGGTCTACCTTGATGCTCGAACCTACTGGACCCTGCACTACCCAGCCTACGTCCAACGCCATTAGTACGTTTACATAGTAGTTTTCTCCAAATTTAGGAATGATTCTGGGGTTTGTTTTGTAGGCTGTGATGTCTGCAGCCCTGTGCAACTCTGCTGAGATTTTAATCATGGCTAGCAAAGCCTCAGTAGCTCTGTTTTCTTCCCACAGCATTAAGAATCTGCCCATATTGACGTCACAAGAAACTCCTTCCCACCTGTGGGAGCAGCTGTGGATTATCTTTCCGATTTTGTTCACAAACACCAGAACTTCTTCTTGAATGGCATCAATGATTTCAGGGAAGTACTCTATTTCGCACAAAGATATTACATAGTGAAGCCTTTGCCCTGGTTCGTTCATGTAAGTCTCGTAAGAGCAAAGCATCTCTCCTATGATTTCTGAGCCCTTTTGTCCGAAAGTCATTTGGAGCAGCACTCCTATTTTGTCAATAGTTTCTTCCAAAATAGAAGTTTGGGCAGTTTCTATCACTTGCTTTTCAGAGAGTTTCAAAGGGTCGTCTGCAAGGTTCTGGATAATCTTAACCATCTTAGTCACAGGTTTAATCACTATTTTTTGGGTGTCGTAAGCAAAGGTCACACTTGCTACAGCTAGAATGAGTCCCACAAAAATTGTAATAATGATGTTCATTTGGGCTTCTTGCCTTACGAAGCTCTGCATATCGAATCTTGCGTAGGCTTGGATTTCTTCGCACCCAGCCAAGTCTTCGTCAATGCAAGTTTCAGGGGCGTAAGCTATGAGTTTCATTTCTTGATTGCGTAAAGAACACTCAGAAGGCACTGACTTTCCCGAGCAGTCAGGGTCGGAGTTCCAATTAGGAACAGAAGTGATGTCTTGCACCTTGCCTCCAGCTGTGAAGTCAGGGACTTTCAGCCAAAGTAGTGGGAAACGGGAGTCTTCCCCCGAAGACTTTTGCGAAGAACTTGAGTAGAAGTAAACCATGTCTTCCCAACCTTTCTGGTTGACAAATGGCTTTGAGTTAGGACTGCATCCGAAGTAGCCTGGGTCTGAACAAGCAGACCGTCCAGCCCAAAACAACTGCTGCAGTCCGTAGTACATTGCATTGTCAGTTTCTGGAGCATCAAGCAAAGGAATCAAGACAAGCATAAGGAGAACTCCGATAATGACTCTGCGAGTAGTGATGTCTGAGAGCCTTTTTCCCAAAGACTGAGGGTTCATATCTCCGCTGTTTTCTTCTGTTTGGGTTTCTTCTTCGTTGGACTTGTTGAAGTACTTGTACAGTTTCACTATCCTCACAAGTCTGATGAAGCGAATGCTGCGGATGGTTTGGCTAGTGTAGGCTTCAGTGACAGTGTCTCTCTGGGCGGTGGTGTTTAGGTCTACTTCCACACTGTACATACTCACCATAAACAAGTCCAGAAGGGGGTCCCTGAGGTAAGGAATGTCTGGGAGCAAAGAAATTGTAGCTATGACGTCCAGCCAAAAGAAAAAGGAAAACTTGTAGTCTTCCACGAAAATGCTGTTGGCTATTAACTCCACCACAAACAAAATCAAACAAATCATGAACGACACGAAGAAAGCCTGGTCTGCTTCTTTCGAAGTTGCTACAAGTCTCACGTCGTCCCCGAACAAAACGAACAGAGTCACCATTGCCATAGAGATAGTTACTACTTTCCCGTCTATGATGTTTTTGATCCTAGTTCTGAGTCCTGAGTTCCTTTGACTAAGCCCTGGCAAAGGCACCACTTTATTACTTTTCATTTATTTAAAAACCGCCTCGAATTAGTAAAAAGCTTTCCGGGTCTTCAAGAAGCCAAAAACTGTTTGCAGGAAGTTTATGTTTACCAAAACAATAGACAAGATAATGCCTTCTTTCATTTGGTAGTTCTCTGCACCAAACCTTTCGTGGTCTACACTGTCTAAAGAAGTGAGTTCTGCAACTCCAATGTAAACCAAAAAACCAAGTAAGTAAGTTAAAGTAGGCAAAATCAAAAACACCCAGATAATCTTGAACTTAAACCCCGACTTGAAGTACACCAACACGTGGAAGAACAAACAACAACTCTGAATAATCAAGTACAGCACTCCAAAAAATATCATCACGGCCCCTGCACTTTCAAACCCGTCAATGTAGTTGCAGAAGTTAGGACAGTTGTCTTCAACTAGTTCTTTCAAAGAACCACAGGCGTCGCTCTTCACGTCACTTATTGAGTTTTCGTTATCGAAAATCTTAAAACTAGTGAAAGACTCTGCAAAAACCAACCCAAAACTCCACCAGCAGTACCTAAACCAAGTCTTCAAAGCCAAGTCAACTATCGTCAAAATAATCAAGCACCCCGAAATCCCTATGTAAACCAGTTTGTAGTACTTGGAATTTTTTGGCTCCTCTATACTTGTATACATATTAATGCTGCAACTTTTGATACTAGTTTTTCTAAAAGCCCAAGCAAATGAATTCTTTGTACTCTCAGACATACACTACAATATTGGGTTTGAAACTAACTTGACTTTCCCCTGCCAAGTGCCTAGTGGTGCTCTAGGAAAACTAAGGTGTGACACTCCCAAAGAAGTCATTGAGAGCACCCTAACTTACATGCAGAGTCTCAACCCCAGCCCTGAGTTCATAGTGGTTTTGGGAGACTCCCTGTCACACTACACTCTTTCTCTTTCTAAAGAAGGAGAAGTCGACCCCGTCCAAAATAAGTTCCTTGTCAGACAGTCCCACATTGAAGTCACAGACCTTTTGTCCATACACTTCCCTAACACTCAAATAGTCCAAGTCCTGGGAAACAATGACGGTTACGCCAACTACAAAAAACCCACTGAAAGAGAAGCTGCCCAGTTCTACGATTTCTTATTTGAACTCTGGAGGCCTTTTACACCTATTAGTTCCAGTTTTTACGACGGTGGCTACTACACCACCCACACTAAAGACTTCTTCCTAGTAGTGCTTAACACTAACTTTTTCAGTGTGCGGAACGAAGAGTCAAAAGACGGCCGGGAACAACTAAACTGGCTGGACGAACAGCTGGAACACGACCAACAAACCATTGTCCTTCTGCACATTCCTCCTGGGTTCGAAATGTTTAACTGGGGAGAGCAAACTTGGCACTCTTCATTTGCAGAGTCATTCATCCGAATAATTCAGAAGCACCAAGACCACATCAGACTTATTCTAGGAGGACACTACCACAACGGAGGCTTCCAGTTGATACCTGGAACTAGCCTAGGAGTGCTGCTCCACAACAGCCTTTCTGGAATTTTCTTCAACAACCCTGGGTTTAGAAAGTACACCTACACTCCAGATTCACTGGACTTTTCAGAATACTCTTTGGACCTTTTAGACAGTTCTCCCAACTGGAAGTACTCCTACGCCTATTCAGAACTTTTTGGAACTTTAAGTCTTGAAGAAGCTTTGGAGGTTGAACAAGAGGAAGTTTTTGACCAATTCATAGCCAAGAGCTTTGGTTTTTCAGAACCCAATGAGTTAATGTGGAAAGTCGCTACCAACGACACCCACAATACAAGTTACTCAAGACAAGTTGCTTTGTGCTCTTTTAAGTTCATCAAAGCCTCAGACTTTTTAAACTGCAAAAATAAGCAATAAATATGTTGAGGAAATTCAGCACTAGCAAAGTCCTTGTGACTGGAGGAGCAGGTCAAGTAGGAGTATTGTTTATCCCCAAACTCCAGAAGATTTATGGAGTCGAAAACGTACTTGTGACTGACCTCAAGGACTCCCTGCCCAACTTAAAAACTGTTAACTACGAGCAGTGCGACGCCACTGACGAAAAGAAGATGACTGAAATTTGTTCTAAGTTTAAACCTAACGTCATTTACCACTTAGCCTCTATGCTAAGTGCTCCAAGTGAAATGAACCCCCAACTAGCACTTAAGGTTAATATTGGGAGTCTCCACAACATGCTGGAACGCGCTAGGGAACTCCAGGCCCAGATTTTTTCTGCATCTACAATTGCAGCCTTCGGTGAAGGAGCAGCTAAAATTGCAGGCGACAACGAACCTATGAACCCAGCCACTATTTACGGAATCACCAAAGTCCACATGGAACTTCTAGGCAAGTACTATCACAAACGTTGGGGCATTGACTTCAGGTGTGTGAGAATTCCTATAGTTACTTCAGATATTGCTGCAGGAGGTGGGGCGGCTTCATTTACTGTTGACATGATTCACGACTTGATCCAGAAGAAAAAAGCTGTGATCCCCATCAGTCCAGAAAACCGCTTTCCTTTGATTTACTTGCCAGACCTTCTGGATTCCATTCTCCAACTTATGCAAACTGACAACCAAAAGCTTACTCGAAGAGTCTACACCATGGCTTCTATAGGAGTCTCTGCCGAAGAGTACGTAAATGAAGTCAAAAAGTACCTTTCTGGAGATATTGAGTTTAAGCCTGACTTCAGAGACGACGTAGTGAAAACCTGGCCAGAAGGAACTGACTCCAGAAATGCAGAAAGGGACTGGGGCCACAAGCTAAACTACGACCTTCCTAAAACTGTCAAAGACATCATTGACCGGATAACTAAGAGCTCCCACTAAGTTACTTAAGGTGTTTGATTTCGTTTCTTCTTTTTTTGAGACTTGAAACAGAAACTTCTTTGAACCGGGACTTCAAAAGTGACTTTTGAGAGTTTGGTCTAAACATTACTCCAAACTCAGGTGCTTCTTGCATCATGCTTCCCTTCAAAGTCTTGGAAAAAGGAGCTGTAGTAGTTCCTGTGTCTTGGTTTAGGTTTATTGTGGGTATGGTTCTTACGTGGTAAGCTGAAATTGGTCTGGTGCTTCCTTTTTGGGTTTCGAAAGTTTTGAGGTTCTTCTGTGTACTGGACTTGTAAACGTTGCTGGAGTAAGGCCTGATGAATTTAGTTAGTACTTTCTCAGTAGTTTCTCTAGGAGTTCTTTGTGGCTCCTGTCTTTCGGCAGGCGCAGAAAACTTTCTTTTTAATTGGTTGGTTTTCAGAGGAGGCTTGGATGAGTGCTTTTTAGTGCACTCAGTTAAATCCAACTTGGGTTTTTCCAAGCCAGACTCGCTTTGACTAGGGTCTGGGATACTTTTGGCACTCATAATTCTCCTCACACAGTTTCCCCACTCAGCGAGTTCAGTGTCCTCGGTTTTTGAGGAACTTTCTTTTAATTTAGGTTTGATTGCTGCGCAGGAGCTGTGGTTTGTTGGAGGCGATTTAATTCTGAAAAAAGACCTTTTTGACTTGCTTCTTATTATGTAATTGAGTTCCCTTTCAGTGAAGGAGCTTTTGTAGTTGATGTTTTGAAGCGTGTTTTGGTTTGATTCTGAAATAGCTGAGTAAAGAGGGTAAGCGTTGATTTTGAAACGAGGCTTCAATTTCAATTCAGAGTTGAGTCGAGAGAGGTCCTTGGCTCCTAGTTTGCTTGACTTGAACTTAAAGTCTTGTTGCTCCAAAGTTACTTGGTCGTTTTCGCTTGTTTCTGTGTTTTTAGGTGCCATTTTGACCCGAGGGGGTTTTCTGTGGGTTCTTTGAGTTGCTTTGCTAGTGTCTTCGTTGAAAAAGTTGAAGTTTATTAACTTAAGTGGGCTTTTTTCTTCCATTTAAATTACTAAGAATGAAACCTTTGCGAACTAGTCAATCATTTAAAGTTTAATATGTCTATTAACTTACTTTGGAAAGAGAACCGCAACCACTTAAGACTAAACATCCCAGACACTGTTTACATCAAAGAGGGCAAAATAAGTGACTGGTACTTCACCAGCACCAACGGACTGCTTAAAAAGCACAGACCTGAGAACTGGTCAGTGTCCAAACTAACAAGTGCATTTGAAGAAAACTTACAAGGCGAAGACCCCCCTGTGGCAGTCACCTACTCTTTAGAAGGCCTTGGGTCCAAAACTTTGTTGTGCTCCCACTTCGACGTGATGCTTATGCACCTAAACAATGGCTCCCTTCCCTCTGAAGACCTCATACTTCAAAAGTATATAAGTCCCAAAGACTCCAAAACTGTCTTCACTTCTTACGAAGATGGAAGCATCAGTTTTTGGGCCCAAAGCTTTGCAGAAAAGTACCCGGTCAACGGAATCTACTCTCTCGAACAAAAAGAAGTTGACTTAGAAATTCCCTCAACAGACCAAAAAACCCTTGCTGAACTAGTCCAGAGAGTCAACCTTTACTTGTCAGACTTTTTCGGCAGTATTCACTGTTTAACAGCAGAGTGGATTAAGGACTCTAACGACAACTTTTATTTAGTGAACTTGTTTAACGTGAAAGAACAAGTTTCTATAGCTGGCAAAAAAGACACAAGGAACATCAGTGCTTGCAAACGGGTCATTTTGAACTCAAGACACAGTTCATCCAGAAGACAAAGACCCCCTTCTGCTCCCAAAAATGCCAGAGGAAGAGTCCCTGTAGAAAACCTCAAAAGAACCCGCAAGTCAAGCATCACCAGCAAAACTTCCAGACTCAGGTTCCAGAACCTAGACAGTAGTTTTGACATCAAAGTCCAACTGGGAAGGAGAAGAAACAGCTTTTCCAAAAGAAACCAGTGCGAGTAAAGCCCTCTAAATAATACATAATGTTAACGTCTAGGATGAAATCAACTTAAGTTAAATATGAATTTGGCTGACAAAAACTTAGCTTCTAGGTTCTTTGCGCCCTCAGCAAACAAAACTAAAGAAAGGAAACAGAGAGGGTGGGCCCAAATTAAGTTTGAAGACCAAAAGTCCAAACCCAAAAGCAGCCAAGCCGTCCCTGCGCTTGCCACTTCGATCCGAAATGACGTAAATAACTGCAAACACCTAAGCATTTCCTTTTCAGGCAGCAGACTTGCTGACAGCACAGAAAACTCACTTGCCAAAAGAACCAACAAAGCAGGGTCTCCTGAGCTAAGTAACTTAAACGAATTCGCTCTTGAAGGATTTAGAATCGAAGCTGTAAACCAGGTTCCTCGAAACAGAAGCATCCAAAAACCCAAAAGAGTCTCGCCTGAAAACTCCAAGCCTCCCAGTCCTGCTTTCATCAGGAGGAAACTCCCAGCCATCAACACTGACTCTCCAATTAAGTTAAAACCCACTGAAGAAGTTAAAGCACCGCAGCCTACTGCACCTTGTGACTTTGACTCAGATGCTCCTACTTCTGCTAGTGACATCCAAAGACCCAAAACTCTGACTCGGTCTAAAAGTGTCAAGTCAGTCATGCTTTTAGAACCTGTGTACTCAGCAAGCTACCCAACAGTTTTTTTCGAGTATCCTCCTCAGTGCCGCAAAGAACCCCGTGACTGCTCCAGAGTCACTCCTATGTCTTTGCAAGAACTCAATTCCAAACCCCTTAACTTCAGAATTTCTGACAACGTCCATACTTACAACTCAGTTGTAAATGCTCTTAAGTACAACGGATTTCAACAAGTCAGCAACTCCACTTACAACGTTTTGATTGCTTCTGTGCCCAAACCTGACTTCCTCAGAGAGCTTTCTGCCTTCCAAAAAACCAATCACTTCCCTGGAATTTGGAACTTGGGCAGAAAAGACAACCTCTGGAGGAACATTTCCAAAATGAAGAGGAAGTTCGGCAAAGAGTACGAGATCTGTCCTTTGACTTTTATTTTGCCAGAGGACTACAAAAGGTTCCTCAACGAAAGAGAAGAACGTCCCAAAACTCTTTGGATCATGAAGCCCTCAGCTTCCAGTTGCGGAAGAGGCATTAAAATCCTGTCCAAAAAAACCCACGTCGCCAAAAGAAACGGCCAAGTCATTTCTAAGTATGTTTCCAAGCCACATACTATCAACGGCTTTAAGTACGATCTCCGGCTTTACGTGTGCGTTACCAGTTTCGACCCTTTGCGCATCTACTTCTACAAAGAAGGACTTGTGAGGTTTGCAACTGAAGCTTACACTGGCGACAAAAAGCACATCAAAAAAAGGTTCATGCACCTCACTAACTTCAGTGTCAACAAAAAGTCAGACAAGTTCGTAAAAAATCAAGACTCAGGCGAGTCCCAAGGAAGCAAGTGGTCTCTTGAAGAACTCAAAGCAGAACTTGAACGCTTAGGTGAAAACTTTGAGGAAGTTCTGAAACGGATTTACGACGTCATCATCAAAACCTGCATTTCTGTTGAGCCACACGTAGTCAACACACTCAACCAGTGCAACAAACGCAACTGCTGCTTTGAAACTTACGGGTTCGACATACTGCTGGACCACAAACTAAAGCCCTGGCTTTTAGAAGTCAACGTGTCTCCTTCCTTGAGCAGTTCTTCTCCGCTTGACAAAAGAATCAAAACCTCCCTGATGTGCGACACCTTCAACTTAGCTGGGATTGTGCCCTACGACAGAAAAAACTACGACAAAGTCATTGAGTCCCAAAAAACTAACAGACTCTTGGGAATAGAAAAGAACCCTAAACTCAACTACAGAAACGTCAACACACTTGCGTCCTACACTACTCTCGAAGAAGCTGAACTCAGCGAAGAAGACTTCCAAGTGCTGCTGGACACTGAAGAAGAGTTCTACCGCAAGGGTTTCTTCAGAAGAATTTTTCCAAACAAGTCCAACATAGACTACTACTCTCAATTTTTCCCAGTTACTAGGTACAACAACCTACTGCTCTGGAAGCACATGAAGTCGTCCCACAACATACTACTCCACAACTTCAAAAGACTGCACGAAGCCAAACCTGTCTAAATTCAATACAAGTAATTGAGTTTAATAACCAACTTAAACAGTGAAAGTTAGTAAATATAATAATTGAAAGATGGACTCAGAACTTTGTCGCAACTGCAAATCTTTTTACGGAAGCACCGAGGGACTTTGTTCGCAGTGTTTCAAAGAAGAAAAAGTCAAAAAAGAAAGTGAGGAAGCTGTTTCCACACTAGTAAGTTCAGCAAATGAACTCTCCGAAGAAACCAAACAAGATAAAGACAGGTGCGGAGCCTGTAAGAGGAAATTGGGACCAATGTCCTTTGCATGCAGGTGCGGGGTCTTCTATTGCTCCAGACACCGACTTCCAGAGCAACATAACTGCACTTTTGACCACCGAACCCACGCCCAAAGGAAGCTTTCTGAAGAAAACCCCCAAATCATAGCTGATAAATTTAACAGACTTCAGTAGTCTTAAGATTAAATTAGTTCTACCAAACAGGGCCCCTGATCTTGCCCAGGATGTTTTTCATGTGGTCTTGCATCTTCAAGTTTCCGTTGGCCACTCCGAAGTTGCACCTGCTGTTTTCCAGCATTTCTTTGTCCCCGATCTCCTCTGCTATTTTCATGGCCCTGTAGTAGTTCTTGGTGCTGGAGTCGTAATCTCCCAGGTTAAAACTGATGTTCCCAAGTTGTTGGTAAGCCCCACTTTCTCCTTTCCTGTTTTTCAAGTCGTGACTGAGAGTCAAGTACCTCTCTGCAAACATCTTGAGTTTTTCGTTGTCGCCTTGTATCTTGGGGTACCCTATTTGCCCTAGGTTCCCAATTGCAACGCTCTGCCCAGCCACACTTGACATCTGGATAGCGTACCTAAGTGCGAATTGGTGGTTCACTGCTGCTTTTTCGTAGTCAGAAAGTCTAGAGTGAATCAATCCCAGGTTAATGTGGGCTAAGAACTTTCCAGGAACGTCTGCAATTTCTTTGTGCTTGTTGTGGAAAGAAACTGCTTCTTCCCAGTACTCTTTCATTCCTGACTCAGCTAACTTGTGGCAGTCCACACCTATGCAGTTGTAAGCCAGGGCTTCCCCGTGAGTATCCCCTATAGCTTTGCAGACGCTTAAAAACTGCTTGTAAGAAGTTATGGCTTTTTGGTAAAGGCCCAAGTTGTCGTAAAGAACTCCTATTGAGTAGTAAGCCCTGCCTTCGTCCCTAGTTTTTCCTGCCCTTTTGCACGCAAACGACAAAAACTTGTAGTCCTTGAGTCTCTTCATCACTGTGGTTTTTTTTTCCAAGTCCAAGGCGTTCTGGGAAGATGCGTTAAGTGATTGGTCAGTTTTTGGAGTGGACTTAGGTCTATAAAAACTATATCGCCTTGGCGTGTTGAAGTACACTGGAAGCTCAATTCTTTGGGGTCTAGAAATCTCGCTCGGAAAAGCCTCTTGTTTTTGCCTTGCAGAAAAATAGTCAGTCATGTTGTCTTCTGCTAAAGTTCTTGAAGGGTACTTCGGTGTATAGTTCCTTTGTTTGTTAGACGGCAAACTCCTTCCCCTAGTTTCTCCGCTTTTGAAGGTCCCAGCTTTGAAACTTTCCATTTACCAGTTTATGTTTTATGATCATATTCAAATTCTAATAATGATTTTTGAATACTTAGTGCTAATGGTTAGTTCTGCACTTGGAAATTGCCCAGCCTTCCAGTGCGGGTCTTTCGACAACAACTACTGTGCAAGGTGGAACGGAACCACGATTGAACTTAACTCCCAAGGCTGCAAAAGCTACAAACAAAGTTGCACCTTTTCCAAGACCCTGGTTTCTTACTACTTCAACTCAGACTCAGGAAACTACCTGTGTGAGAACTCAGCCCAGTTCTCTTACTCAGAAGGCTACATGAACTGCGGCACAAGACAAAACACCAAAACCAAACTTGTAGAAGGTCAGCATCCTAAAAAGTGCTTGGAACCTGGGTACTCAGACTTCAACTGCGAACTCCAAGACGGAAGTTTCTTGGAGTGTAAGTGTGGTTTAGATTCAGAGTACTACTGCGCACCCAACCCCAGTTCAAACATTTTTGATGAGTTCTGGCAAACATGCGAAGACCAAGACAACATTGTCACTGCCCAGTTTTACGAGTACTACGAGTTGCTTTCGAAATTCTACATAGAGTACAACACTGCTCCAGACTGCGCACTTACCCTTTTCCAAGAGTTTTCTCTGTTGCAGGGAAGCGAACCTGACAGTGAGTTTGCCACCATTGCTAGTTTTGCTTTGTTATATTTAATGCTTTAAATGGCAGGGTTTCTATGTAAGTAAGGAAGATTGGAGGGGTCTGTTTCAGCTGGTTCTTCTTTGATAGTGCTGATCACAGGTTCTTTCATTTGCTTTTTAGCTTCTTGTTCTAGCAACTTCCTTACTGAAGCATTTGAGTGGACTGACTTAAACTTGGGGTAGTTGTTTAGAACTTCGTCAGCAACTAGTTTAGCTACTCTTTCTTCACTCGTTGCTGAGATTTCTTCTGACTTAACAGACTTGTTCCAACTCCTGTGGCTTTTGAGTTCCGAAAGTTGCGAAGCAGCCTTAGACGACAGTGACTTTAGTGAGCCTACACTGTTGACTGACTTAGTTTCTTCTTTGTTGTAGGTGTCGGCTATTTTTTGTTTCCACTGTTTTTCTTGGTTAATTTCGTCGATTCTTTGCTTCACGACTTCCAGTGCTTGCTTAACTTCTAAGTCGTTGATGAAGCTTTCGTAGTCTAGGTTTTTGGCAAAGTCCAGAAGATCTTCTACTTCTTCTTCTTCTTCCTTTTCTATTTCTGCTTCAGTTTTTGCCCACTCTGGTTTGGTTCTGTTTCTTTCAGAAGACTTTTTTTCGTGGAGTTTTAAGTTTTTCTCCGTGAGTCTTTTGCTGGGTGTTAGGTCTTCTTTTGCAGAAACTTCGCCTTCTTTTATTTGGGGTTGCTGGGAGTTACCTTGGAGTTGCTGAGAGTTACCCTGGAGTTTTTTCCTTCGGTCAGCTGCTTTTTCTTTAATTTTGACTTTCTTTTCGTTTTCAGCTTCTTCTTTTTCTTCTAGCTTTTTAAACTGTTCTTCTTTTTGTTTTTGCAGTTGTTGCAGCCAAAGCTTATGCTTTTTGAGGATTTCAAGCTTCCTTTTGGGTTGTTTCTTGAAACCATCGAAGCTCTTAGTGGGGTTCAAGCCCAATTGCTCAGGCACTGTTACACGCGAAATAAAAGGCCCTGTTGTTTCGTTGTCAGGTTTGGACATAGGCTCGTTGGGCCTGTTGCACAGCATAACTCCCTTGTAGTTTGCTATGGACTCTTTGTTGTTCATTTTATTAAAACCATTGACGTTATGAATTAGTTGTTAGTCAGGTTTTCGAAACTTAGTTACTATTGATTTCTGGGCTGTTATCTGTCTCTAAGTCCTGGTAATCTTTGAACCCTCCGTAGTCTACCCACTTCAAGAATCTCCCAATTAGGCTTGAACCGTACTCGTTCGTGATGTAACTCAAGTGCAACAAGGAATAAAACAAGTAGTGGGCAAGGACTGACAAAATTATTGCTAGCACTATGTCGATAGTGTAGTGGTTGCGACTTATAATGATGTAAACCAGTCCCAAAGAATTCCACAAGAAAAGCAGAGTTTTCAAAAGAAAGCCTTTTATAACATGCCGGAACAAGTGGAGCATATAGATTGTCATAAAGGTAGTGTGCCCACTGAATATCAAGTCCCCACACTGAGGCATCTGTTTTAGTTCGCCGAACCCCATAGCAAAGGTGTACTGAATGGCAGCTAAAAAGTGGTTTTCCATTTCAACGTGGTCTTCCCTGCAAGGCCCGTGCTTGTAAGGCACCGGCAAACTCGTAGAAATGATCGTAATTGCTCTTAAGTTAAAAAGAAAAGAGTGGATGGCAAACAAGTGCCTTAGTTTCCTCGTTCCGTTGTTTTTCCAGTCCATCAGTGCATGCAAGTAAACAAAAATATTCAGTGACACTATCACCAATGTAGAGATTTCAACCGGGAGTTCCACTTCTGACTTGATTCCAAACAAGTATGAAAGAGTGTTGAAAGAAATGTCAGGCAGGGGCCCGTACTCCATAGGGATTCTTTCGTAGGCGTAAGAGTTGATGTAATTCATCAGTATTGATGAAAGCAGCCAGTACCCAAATACCCAAACTAAACTAGGCTTTATTTTGAAATCTCCGGACTCACTTTCCATGTAAACCTTAAGCAAGTCAAGCACCTTCCGCGCAATGTTCTTTTCCGAGTCGTTGTTTAGAGATCTCTTATTTAGTTGATCCCACTCATCATCTGCATAAACAGGTTCCATTACTTGGTTTAATTTTTATAAACAGTTTCTCGAAAAAACACTTTTGGTAATTGCCACTCCAAGCAGATTTAATTATAATTCATGCTCGACCAAATAGGTGCAAGCATAGAAATAATATTTTCTTACCTTGAGTTTGAGGAGATTTTCGAGCTCAAGTACTTGTGTAAGTCTTACAAGGGCCTGCTTTACAACTCAGCTGGAATAATCACCAGACTCCACTCTGCAGTAAAACTCGATCAAGTCTTAGTTGCTAAGCTGCTCAAAACAATAGCAAAGGGAAAAGGAATTGCTAGCTTGAATTTAAATGAATACGACTTAAGCAGTCAAGAACTACTTGTGCTTTCCAACACCCTAAAGTCAACCCAGTGCAAGTTCGATCTTGTGAAACTTAAACTAACCAAAGACTCCTTTTTACAGTTAGCTGATGAATTGTCTCTTTGCTGCATAAAGTCACTTGACATCCAGAAAAGCTACATTTTCAAAGACGGGGCTCCGGTTCTAGCCAAAGTGCTGTTTTCTTGCCAACTCTTAAGTCTAAACTTAGAGTCCAACCTTATTTCTAGTCAAGGAGCTGCTTTACTCGCAAAAGCTATTGAACATTCCAACCTCCAAAGTCTGAACCTCAACGAAAATAAAATCGGAGACAAAGGAGCTACTGCCCTAGCTAAGGTTATACCCAACTCAAAACTAAAGTCCCTTATTTTAAGCCGCAATGAAATCGGGGACACTGGGCTAAATGAGCTTTCGTGTGCAGTTAGTGCTTCCAAACTCCAAGTTCTCAACTTGTTCACTAATGAAATTACAGCTGAGGGTGCCAAAGGACTCTCTAAAGCTTTGCTGTCAAACAACTTACTCAAACTGGATATTGGGGACAACTGCATTGGAAAAGAGGGAATGAAACACTTTTCCTCAGCTTCGTCAAAGCTAACTACTATCAACCTAACAAACAACAACATCCAAACCCAAGGAGTCCTATACTTATCTCAGTTCATAGCCAATTCCCTAATCCAGAGTTTCAAGGCAAACCAAAACTCAATTGGAGATGGAGGCATAGAAATACTAGCTTCAGTTCTACCAAAAACACCCATTAAAAACTTGTATCTCTCCAATAACCTTATTTCGCATAAAGCAATTGAGCCCCTAGCAAAGAACCTACCCTTGATGAACATCCTAAAACTTGATTTATCCTACAACCAAATAGGCAACCAAGGAACTAAAATACTTGCAAGTGTCTTAAAACTAACAACTATTGAGCACTTAATTCTTGAAAATAACGACATTGGAGACGAAGGTGCCTCAGTTTTAGCTCTTGGAATTAGAAGCTCGCGTCTAAATTGCTTAAACTTAGGAAGCAATCACATTGGAGACAAAGGCGCAATTGCCATAGCCAGCAATATCAAAGAATCAAACATACTCTCAATTTTCCTGCACTACAATCTAATTAGGGACGATGGAGCCATAGCAATAGCAAAGGTTGCTTACAAACTAGAGTTCCTTAACCTCAATTTAAATCTTATCGGCAACTGTGGAGAAGCTATGCTTTCTCGCCAAAGAAAAACCCCTAATCTTAAACTAGTTTTTTAAAGAATTGCACTTCTTAGACAAAACCAGCTATATTGGCTTTTTATAATAGCTACTGTGCCTGACCAAGGATGCCAAGAAACCTCCAAAGTTGATGAGTGTACTAATTTCTGCAATTGAAAAAATACTAAGGAATATTTCTAGTTAATACATTATTTAAAATGTCCAAGTTGCCTCAGTTTTTGTCTGTTTATGTCGTAGAAGCACCCGGCAATGCCTGCTCTGTACTCAACTGACTTCTTCGTCTTGAATGACTTCTGTCCTTTGCTGACTCCTTGTCTGTAGTTCTTGAGTACTTCTTCCTGGAAACTTTCTAGAGATGCATTCCAGTTAGGAATTTCTAATAAGAACTCAGCTAGGTCTTGGTTCATTTCTTCAATTCTGAACCCAAATAGCTGAGTCTCTAAGTGATTGCCCATTTCACTTTCTTGAGTTTCTTCAAAGGTGTCACTGGGTGTTCTTTTCTGGGGGAGTTTGACCTCTTCGTTGAGTTCTCCTTGAGTCATTCTGATTGTTTTGCAGGGCTTTTCTGGACTGAGTTTGTACCAGTTTTCTTCCTTATGAAATCGGTACAGTATGTGACCCAGTTCATGTATTACAGTGCTTTCGAATGAAACCTGCCCTATTGCTCGCTCGTTTCTACTGCCTTCTACTCTGTAGTCATATTCTTTTGTCAGAATCACATGATTACCCAGCACAGAGACTCCTTGCACTCCTTCTGGCAATCTTCGGCAAAAGTAAGAGCTCTCTTTCAGCTTCCCCAAAACTTCGGATGTCTTTGCTACTTTCAGTTCTGGGATCCTTCTTAATGCAGCTCTGAATGCAATAGTCTGGGTTACCTGTTCTAAGAAACCAAACATTTCTGAGGGGATTTTCTCTAGCGAGAATAATGGTAGTTCTATGTAAGGCAGAACTTTCAACTTCATATCATGTAGAAGTGCAGCAACCCAGAAAGAAAGCACTATTCTTCTTTTGATTTCTGCTTCTCCTCTAGTCTCATTTAGGTCCCCCAGCAAACAATCTTCTTGCACTGATCTCGCATATTCGTTCAAAATACGACTAATCGGTATCTCTTCTCTTTGGAAGTACTCAAAGTCTTCATTGATTATTTGGCTGTTCTTATACACAGCCAGGAATGCTAGTACTTTGATTGCATTATCCCTTTCGAGTACTCTGAGTCCCTTGTAGTTCTTGGGGACTTTGGATAGACCAAGTGACTTTTTGAGTCTATCCACTTCCTGATTAAATACTCCTAGAGTCTCTTCATTCATGTCACTGTTGAATAGTCTCTGGAGTGCACAAATGTACTGAGTGAATGAGTCTTTGCACACCTCTGAGTCTAATGCAAGTACTGGGTTACTTTCCATTTATATAAAGACTAAGGATAGACAATATGAGTTTGATTGTTTGTATGTGGAAGAACTGTGCCAAGAACTATGCTAATACAGTCTTTTGATTGAAGATTAGTGCCAGGATTCTTAAATCCCAAGCTTAAAGCATTTACACTGTAATAGACTTACATACTTTAGAATTGGAACTCAAATTTAAGAAAGCTTTACAATGAGTTGTTATTCTGGTGTTTGTTTATTGAGTCTGGGTTGTTGCTGTAAATTCTGTGGTTTATGATAACTCTATGCTTAGGGTGTTAGGTGTACTTTTCACTAGGTCTCAGATCTCTAAACACATTAGCAGAATTTATTTATTTAAGCTAGTTCAAGCCGTCTAGTCTCTGAGTTGAATTAGTAGGTCTTCGTTTTTAGGGGTTTTTTGGCTTTTTTCTTTTTCGTACTTTTCCTTGTTGTTTCGTGTTTCTGCTTGTTTTTTGTGTTGTTTTTTGATCTTGCTTTTCGTCCAGGGCAGTAGTGTTTCCTGATTAGAATCAGTTCTTCTTCATCAATTAGTTAGGGTTCCATTTATTGCAAGTCCTTGATCATTGGTGACTCAAACAGTCTTTCCATCAGTCTTTTGTTTTCCCGCTTTTCTTGATTTGGATGACCATTTCTGCTATCATTTCTAGTGGTTCTTTGCTGGGGTCAAATATTTCATCTAGGTCCTTACTTTGTGATTTTATGCAGGTTGTCTAAGCCTCTGGGTTGAGTTTTGGGTGTAGTCTATTTTTCCTAACTCAAAGTATTCCTTTAGATGCTACAACAACTCTCTAAACCTGAAATTGATTAAAAGTCTTCATTTACCTACCTTTATAATGTCCATAGAACTGCCACCAGTCATAGCTATGATAGGGTGTTCTTTAGCATCACTTTCTATCTTGGCTTCAGGAGTACTCATTTGGAGCCATCTGAGAATTAGAAAATTAAGGAAGTATCCAGGGGAATTTGTACTTATGCAGTGTTTACTGCAGCTCATTATTGACTGCGCCTGGTTCTTAAATACTTGTGAACTGACAAGCTCAGATAATTCTCTTGAGCAAATTAGTCATGTGTTGTTTCTTTGGAATATCTTCTCTGGTTGCAACTATGCTTTAGTACTTTCCTTCGAAATCCACTCTAAGATCAGAAAACCTTTTAAGTCCACTAGTAAACTCCGAAGAGCACTTTATCACTTACTAAGCCTGGCAACTCCCTTAGTATATGTGGTTCCCTTTGTAGTCATTGGATTAGGGCGTGGCATAAAACATATAATTCATGCTCTTATGTCTTTCCCTATTTGGGTGAGTTTAGTTTTAGCAGTGCACTCACTATACAAACTCAAAGGACAGAATGCAGCTAACTACATGTTTTACCACTTGTTTGTAGTGTTCACTTCTTCAGCTCCTTTGATTTTGGGTGTTGTTCTCAACTTCATTACGATAATTGAGTATGAGGTTCCTCTATGGCTACGAATCATCTGTCTGTTGGTGGGTTGCTCTTCAGGAACTATGGTCTTTGTTGCTAGAGTTTTTGAGCCTAAAATTTTCAAGCAAGTACTAAGATCTGTAGTGTGCAGAAAAGAAGTTTGGTCTGAGACTTTAACTGAAGACTCATGGATCTATGAAAGTATTATGAGCCAAGAATTCAACCCTTACTTTTCGTTTTTTGAAGGTTTGCAGAACACCAACGTTTTAAAGGTACTCACGGGTCTTAACTTTTTGTTCTCTAAAAGGAAACCCCTTGAAGAGTACTTAATCAAACAACCCAATGCAGCCTTTTGGAGGTTTGAAGTGGTTTTGGATACAAAAATCAAGTACAAGGTCAAAGAGTACTTTCCAGAGCCTTTCAATATACTCAGAACAACTGAAGGCATTTCAGACTTTGACTTGGCAGATTCATTATCTATCAGTGACAATTTAAAAGACTTAGATCAGAGAACCACTAACCCTGGAGGCAGAAGTAGTTCTTTCTTTTACTTCACTGCTGACAGAAAGTACATCATCAAAACAATCAACCAAAAAGAACTTAAGACTCTAAGGAACTCTTTTGGAGGCTACTTTGATAGAGTCTATGCCAGGGACTCTTTGATCTCTAGAATTCATGGAATCTTTTGTTTTAAGATTGAAAGAGCTAGTAGTTTATACATCATGCTAATTGAAAACGTACTAAGTGAATGTGAGAATCCTGCAGTGTTTGACTTAAAGGGTAGTTTGCTAGACCGTGAAAGATTCCAAAAAACTTTTAGCACCCTTGAGTCCTTGCCTAGAAACCAAGTTATGAAGGACTTGGACTTCTTAAGGAACGTAGAAATTCTTAACTTTAGTGAAGACTCCTCAAAAAAGATCTTTGAAGCAATTGAAAAAGACACTTGCATGCTCCAGAGCTTTGGAATTATGGACTACTCTTTGCTCTTAGCTATTGACTTGTCCAGTGAGTCCCTTCCTACTAGTAAGTACCTGTTTACTACAAGTGACTCTTTGAAAGTTTACTTAGCAATCATAGACTTTGCTCAGACCTTCAACTACAACAAGAGAATAGAAAAGTCATTTAAAAAGTTTAAGACTAGACGTAACAGTAGAGAAATCTCTTCTGTACCTCCAGTTCCTTACCGAGAAAGGTTTCTGGGCTTTGTTAAATCAATAACAGGTTACAAGACACTAGACAACCTTGAAATATCTTAATTTAATTGTTATGTAGCCCTTAGGCCTTTTTACAACCTTGAAATATTTGATTAATCGTCTCATGGATACCCCAATAGCTCTTGAGCCTTCACCCCGCGTCGCATTTACTATTCAAGTACTTGGGATTAGTCTTAATCAAAGTGATTAATTATAGTTAGTGAAGAGTTGGTTGCAGAGGTTACTGAGTTCTTACTTAACTAGTTCTTTCTAAGTGTTTCTAGTGTTTATGTCATTGTCTAATACTTAGTTTCTGCATTCAATCACTCGAGTAACTATTCAACCTACTCTAGAGTCTCTGTCTTAAGTTGCATGCTTCTTGAATTTCCTAGTTACTGCGTTGTTGCTACTAAGTAACCAAGTTGCTCTAAGTAGTAAAGACCATGCTGAGAGTCTTTTAACAACATGTCTAACTGTCCTATGTTGTGAGTGTAGGATGTTTCTGCAATAATGAACAGTCTAACTATGCAGTGAAGTATTGGAATCTGTCTGACTTCAGTAGCTAGGTACACACTAGTTTTACCAAGTCAATCTAGTGCTTCTTATATTCTTTATTCTATGTTCAAACTACACTCCTTAGTCTCAGAACTGTGTTTCTGACAACCTGGTTTTCACTGTTTCCACTTTGGTCTCTAGGATCCCTTTCTACTACCCTTTGTTTCCACTCCTAAGCATAACTCCAGCAAGACTTCTATTTATTATACCTAAACTAATAAATCAGACTGTGATGTGCATGAGTTTGTGTTCAACTGTAAGAATCAACAAGTCAGCAAGTAACCAAGTGTTCATGAAGCATGATTTCTTGTTCAGAACTCTATAGTCAAACAGATCTAAGGTTTACTGAGTTCCTATCAAAGGATTGACTTTGGAAGATTACTTACTACCAGTGAAAGCTTGTTTCTAGAACCAGTAGAAAGGTACTCTCAAATATTGGTCCCTTATAAATCTCTTTCGACTTGGTTTAAGAATTGCTTAAATTCTGTCCTAGGTGTATTAAGCACTAGTTCCCAGATGTGTCCGATTAATCCACAAACAATAGCTACTTGACAACTCGAGTTCCAAATAACCAAAGCAAGAGTAGCCAATAAACTATTTAAAGTTTAACCTTATTAAGAACTATTCTAGTTTCCTTAAAGTTTTACCTCAGACCTTTTCTGGTACTGCCTGATAAATGGAACCTAGGCTGATTGTTAGTGGGAGTGAGGATAATGCTGTTGTCTAAGCTTCTGCAATGCTATAAGTCAGTCTTGAATTGTCTTCGTTGGTTACTTGCTTTGCTTGCACTTCTCAAAGCCTAATCTTTTCTTCGCATCGTGATTGCTAGCTTAGTGCACAATTTGATGCTCTTGAGGTTCTGGTTAGTTGTTCACAGTCCTTACTGCTATGCCTTAAGTTCTGGCTTCTCTCCGGTAGTATGTCACCATCTGACCATTTCCCGCTCATACTCTATTGCTACTCACATACTATCACCTATAACCTTACAAGTTTACTTACCTTCAGCCTTTTGTGTGCAGTTCAAGGTTAGGTCCAGCCCCCTAGACTTCTTAACTCAGTCAAACTCATATCCCCCTAATTCAATGGCTAATAAAATGTTCAGTCGAGTCGTCCGCAACTTTGCTAAACTCAGAGTTCCTCAAGGGTTTTCTGGAGAGTTGAAGCTCTACAAGGGCAATTGGGAGCTAGTCAGCAAAGGCGACCCAATTGCCCTCATCGGAAACCAAACTCTAAGAGCCGAATCTTCTGGGCTCATAGTCAGCCGACTTTCCCAAGAAGGTTCCCTGGCAACCGAAGGAACTCAAATCTACCGGTTATTCGACTTCATGTCTTGGGCCAAAATGCTCCTTTACATTTCTTCGCCTTTAGTTACGCTGTACCTAGTTCAAACAGAACTAGAACTCAGGCACCCTAGAAGCACTTCTAGAAAAATCAAAAAGACTCTGACTCAGCCCAAGCCAGCACCTAGAGTTAAAGGCCCCTTGATTGAAAACCCTGAACTTACTCGAGAGTGGATTAACCACCTTGAAAAGCCCATTGAGAGAGGAGTGGACGTGGTCTACGGACCCAAAGGCATAGGCAAGTCTACCTTTATGGAGAGACTTTGCCATGTAATTAGCAACCCTCAAGTGCTTAAGAACTACTCTGATACTGAGACCCAGTTCGTTTCTTTTTACCTGGACTTCAAACAACAAAAGGAGAATCTATGGCTGAACCTTTACTCAGTTTTGGGAGCTGAAGGTTACTCAAGAAATAACAAAATTATGCTCGGAGACTGTCTAAGAGATCTAACTGAACAAGGAAAAAAAGCCAGTTCTCATTTTCGACAACGTGCAAGACATTCTACAAGGCGACTACAAGTTTTCAGAAGGGGCTTGCTTGATTAAAGAACTACTGATCGACTTTGCTGGAAAGGGATTAGCCAAAGTGATTCTGGTGAGCAGTGATCAACACCTTCCAGGCCGAATTGGATCACTCAGCATAATTGATGAAGAATTCGATGTTGATGCTTTTCAGTTCAGCTACCCAGAAGGAGAAGAAGTCACCAATTGGATGAAGCAAGTAGCAGAAATGGATAGCAGGTCAGTAACAGATGAAGACCTGCAATTGTATCTGAAGCACCATGGCTCGCTAAGAGGGTTCGAGAAATTCTGCTCTAAGTACAAAGACATCAGTTTGAGGGAATACTTAAAAGAAAGTATCAAAAAGCGCTTAACTACACTGGAGACTCAAATCAAAGATTCAAAAGTTGACAAATCTGAATTGGAAGAATTGGTTAAGCCTCTTTTCCAAAACTCAGTAATGAAAATTCCCACCGATATGAAAAACTTGTTTCTAGGGCTTATTGAAGACAATTTGATGAGGAGACTAGACATAAGGTCTATCACATTCAACTCAAGAGTCTCTGAATCAGCTATGAAGGTTTACTTCGGAGAGCATGGTGACTCGGAGTTCTTAAAAGAATTAATTAACGAGCAAGATGACTAATCTTATTAATTATCCAATTAGTGATTGACTTGTTGGTTGCTAGTTCTTGATGCATAATGATTTAGGGATATTCAGCAACAACTACTTGGGTCAATTTATTTATTTATTTATGTTTATCGGCCTTGTGGCCTCACAAATAAGTGCTTGTATTTACACTTCCCGTTTCACCAAGTTTCCACCGTTTCAATAAAATTCTAAATTTTTTCCAAACTATCTTGCGCCCCTTTGTTTAAACCTCCCGGGGTCAGGAGTTACTTGGGTCAATTTAATTTAATACTAAACTAGCATTACTATAACAAGTGTTTGATTCTGCAGTCTTTAAGTAGCATATCACAACTTGGATTCTTTAAGCTAACCGCTAAGTTGTATTGAGTGTTCTTTTTCAGTTACTTCTGAGTCCTTCTTTGTTAACCTCAACAACTTCTTTGTCATGCTTTTATTTTGAGTTCTAACCAAGTACTTTATGGATGCTACACTCAGTTCATCTCTACAAAGTTCAATTATCCAAAACTGAAATTGCATTTAAAGTCTTCATTTACCTACCCTTAATAATACACCAGAAGTCTGTGATAGTATGCTTTGTTCAGTACCACTTTCTATCCTAGCTTCAGAAGTACTTGTTTGGAGCACCTAAAATTAGAAAACCTGTTAAGTACTTATGGAGTTTATTATTGACTGTACCTGGGTCTTGTCTTTTAGAAGACTCAGATAATTTTAGGTTGCATTGTTACTTAATACTTCCTTTGAAATTCACTCTAAGATCAAGGACATTTAGATCTACCAAACTTCTCTAAATTGGAATTCCTTTAGTGTGTGTTCTGTTTCTAGTTACCAATTAGGACATTACACACTATGTAGTTTTTGTTCTTGTCTACCTATAAGTCTAGTAGCAATGCATTCATTACACAACTCAAAGGACAAAATGCAGATAACTAGATGCTTTACTACTTGTTTATGGTAGTTACTTCTTCAGTCTCTTTGATTTTGAGTGAGTTCTTCAGGATCATGATCTTTGTTGTCAGAGTTTCTGAGCCTAAAAGTACTAAGATCTATAGTGTGCAGAAAATATGTTAGTTTAAAACTTTAACTGAATACTTTCATTTTTGAAGGTGCATAACGTTTAAAGGTACTCACAGTCTTAACTTTTGTTCTCTAGAAAACCCTTGAAGAGTACTTAATCAAACAACCCAATGCAGTCTTTTGAAGTGTTTGAATACTTTCTTTCAATACTCAGAACAACTGAAGAGACTTTGAATTAACTTCATTGAACATTGATGACAACTAAAAGACTTAGACCAAAGAACACTAATCCTGGAGAAGTACTTCACTGCTGAGAGAAGTGCATTGTCAAAGCAATCAACCAACAAGACTTTAAGGAGCTCTTTGGAGGTATTTAATAGAGTCAAGTTTGAAGTGAGTGCTTTGAAGGTTGTTACTTAGTAGTCATTGACTAATTGATTCCTTTTGTGAGTCTCTAAACTGCTTATATTCATGAGAAGGAACTATGTTGAGTGACTAAGTATTCAAGGTTGCTAGGGTTTAGACTTGTTGTCACTACTCAATTTAATCCTACTTCAATTAAACACTCAATCACCAATTATTCTTGATGACTAGAGTGTCTTCTACTGAGTAACATTCAGAACTCACCATCTAATAGACACTGCCTTAGTTATCTCTTAGTGATCTACTAAGTAACTACTTAACAACTCATTACTTAAGACTCCAGTGCTTGCTTTAGTTCACAGACATACCAATACTCTTATTTAGTGACCAGGTTATTGTGAGTGATGAGCAACCTTGTATCTACCTTTCTGTTACTTGTGCATTCTGCTTAGTCTTGTAGACTGTATTCAGACATTCTAGTTTATTCACAAACTATTGAATGCTTTAAGTCATTCATATTCCATGTACTTATTCATTGCTTAGTTCCAACACTGTTGTTTACTCTAAGTACTCAGAAATTACTTCATCTACTTTACTGATTTAAACTATGTCTCATACTTGATCTATAAACTAACTTACAATACTCCATTACTATTTAGTTAACTTATTCACTGTATGTATTAGCACCTTCTTCACTAAGTACTTACTAATTTGTGTGATTAACTCCTAGTTGTTCTTTATCTTCTATAACTAACTCTTTTAGATACTTATAACCATTACTCTTTAGCACTTTATATTGCTGTTTACTTCTATCTATATTGCATACTCTTCATTATTAACTAGTTTCTTCTTTAGTGTTACTCTCTTAGGGTTTATAATGATTAACTTTAGCATTCTTGTTGATTGTTTACTAGTTATTATCATTACTTATATCTACTACTTCTTATTACATGTTTTGTTTAACTAGTGGTGTTAGGGTGTTAGGGTGTTAGGGTGTTAGGGTGTTAGGGTGTTAGGGTGTTAGGGTGTTAGGGTGTTAGGGTGTTAGGGTGTTAGGGTGTTAGGGTGTTAGGGTGTTAGGGTGTTAGGGTGTTAGGGTGTTAGGGTGTTAGGGTGTTAGGGTGTTAGGGTGTTAGGGTGTTAGGGTGTTAGGGTGTTAGGGTGTTAGGGTGTTAGGGTGTTAGGGTGTTAGGGTGTTAGGGTGTTAGGGTGTTAGGGTGTTAGGGTGTTAGGGTGTTAGGGTGTTAGGGTGTTAGGGTGTTAGGGTGTTAGGGTGTTAGGGTGTTAGGGTGTTAGGGTGTTAGGGTGTTAGGGGTGTTAGGGTGTTAGGGTGTTAGGGGTGTTAGGGTGTTAGGGTGTTAGGGTGTTAGGGTGTTAGGGTGTTAGGGTGTTAGGGTGTTAGGGTGTTAGGGTGTTAGGGTGTTAGGGTGTTAGGGTGTTAGGGTGTTAGGGTGTTAGGGTGTTAGGTGT